>CM059793.1:6202678-6437678 GCA_030435695.1 Brachymystax lenok tsinlingensis
CTGACCCACTGGGAATGTGATGAAAGAAATAAAAGCTGAAATAAATCATTCTCTCTACTATTATTCTGACATTTCACATTCTTAAAATAAGTGGGGATCCTAACTGATCTAAGACAGGGAATGTTTACTAGGATTAAATGTCAGGAATTGTGAAAAACTGAGTTTAAATGTATTTTGCTTAGGTGTATGTAAACTTCCGACTTTAACTGTATGTATTTATATATATGTATATGTGTGCTTCATTTTGCAAACTCTGTGACATGTCACTGTGTGGCTCGGGTTGGTAAGAGCACGGCGCTACTGACGCCAGGGTCATGGGTTCAATTCCCTTGGGTCACAGACCGACTGTTGTAAGATGTGTTGGATCAAAGCGTATGAGAAATGGCATATGTTATTATAATTGTCTGATTTCTAAAGAGTCTAATTACTTTTGTCCTTTCTAATTTCTGCAGCTATTTACAATGGCCAAGGTGACGCGTCGAGCTACACTGACTCCGAAGACTGCAGTGTTATCTCTCACAGCATGTCCTTGCTGAGTGACTTTGAGGAGGGCCCACTGAGTAGCACACGTCAGACCTCATTCTTTGAACTGTCTGCTATTAGCAACAGGCACAGTTGGAGAGGAGGACCCCATTCAGGGACGTCTGATTATAAATCTAACCCTGAGGTGCGCCATACCAATGAGTGGGACATGGACTCTGACTGGGAGCCTCCATCAATGTTATCCAGCACTCGTATGTCCGTCGCAGGTCCTAGAGCCGCACTTCCTGTACTTCAGGAGGACGTACCACTCAGTGACTACAGTACGCTGCATCTGCCTGCAACTGGGAACAGACTCTCTCCTCCTCAGTTGGGCCCTTGCTTTTCACGACGCACGAGCCGCAAGAGTGTGAGCTTCAGAGAGAAAGTGGACGAATACTTCCCTGTTTTTAGTTCAGAATCTCTGAGGCAGGAGCCAGGGGGTCAGGGTATTGCCTACTCTAAAGACAGTTCTCTCGACTTCTCGGAATACTCTGAGTTCCTGGATCCAGAGCGCATGGCCACCGTCCTACATCACCAGGGGATCGACGTCACGTCCCCTGAACATGTGTTTGTGTTCTCCAAGGATAATAATGAGTGCACTGAGATTGACATGGAAAAAACAGTTGTTGGACACTTCCCATTTGAGGAAGAGAACGGAGAAGTCGTTGAGAACCAGGTAGAAGACGTGAAGGTCGCTGAACGAGCATTATGTGGCTCTGCTAGCAGCAGCAGCAGCAGCGGAGCTAGTAGGTACAGCAGCTGTGATAGTGACCATTACATTACGACCCTGGAGTCGTCCCCCAGGCGGGTCTCACCCTCTGAAGAGGAGCGTAAAGTGAAAAGCAGAGGTGTCGAAGACTACAAACACACACAAAGTCCGATGAACACTAACAATGTAGACACTGATGAAACTTCCAACAGCTCAAAGAGGTCCAAACCTGCCATGGAAGAACTACCAGGCATGGTAGATAACCTTACATTGACTGACAAAACATCTCCAACCAAAGGTCCAGGTTGTGAAGAGATATTTCCACATTCTGTCTCAGCGGGTAATGTTGAAGAGTTGTCAACATGCACTCCCAGACCTGGTTCTACTCCAGCATTGGAGGAGGACCTGCCTCTGACCCCAAGTCCCTTTGTCACTGGTAGGACGCACTCACGGCTGAGTCGTTGCTCGGTAAGAAGCAGCAAGACCCCCGAGAGCCTCCTCTCCACTTCCTCGCTGTTTGAGCAGACCTTGCCTACGCCGACACGCAGACGCCGCCAAAACATCAAGTCGCAAGGCAGCGACAACGTCTTTTATGACACGCCAGGCGGTCGTAGTCGCACCCCAGTCTTTTCTGGAAACAGGACAGGTAGTACTTCTGGGGACTCATTTGTCATCTATGAGAGCCAAGAGCCTCAATCTAGCACTCTCAGAGCCGACAGAGGTCAAGGGTCATATGTCTGTGCCAGCCAAGCGGACACCCTCATCATCGCCAAGGACGACAGAGGTCAGGATTCTTGTGTTAGTGCCAGCCAAGCGGACACCCTCATCATTGCCAAGGACGACAGAGGTCAGGATTCTTGTGTTAGTGCCAGCCAAGCGGACACCCTCATCATCGCCAAGGACGACAGAGGTCAGGGTTCTTGTGTTAGTGCCAGCCAAGCGGACACCCTCATCATCGCCAAGGACGACAGAGGTCAGGGTTCTTGTGTTAGTGCCAGCCAAGCGGACACCCTCATCTCTAGAACCATGGCCGACACAGTCATCATAACTCCAAGTTTAGCTGACAAATTCTCTCTACTGGATAATAACTTTTTAAAAAATCCTCACAAAGAGCCTTTACCTACTTATCTGAGAAAAGACGTTCTTGAAGGTGGTGAATTTCTAACCGACGATTTGTCAAGCTCCAGTGATGCAGTGACCAAGGAGGGGACAGTTGGTAGCTTTGGGCCAAGAGTGGAGGAATCCTGGACCACAGAGGAGACTGACTCAAGCTCATCTTTGTCAAGTTCCCAGACTCCATCTTCATCCAGCTCCAGTTACTTCTCTCCAAAAAGAGATCATCCCCCCTCGACCCCAGGCACCACCCCGCGCTACAGCATGAGCCGACTCTCCCGCTTCCACAAGCCCCAGCGGCTGGCCAGCCTCTCCTACACCCCCGGCGGACGTCCTCTAATACTGGACCTGGAGGAACCAGTGGAGTACCTCTACACGGACACGGAGCAGGGTCACGAACTGATCGAGACCCACGTCCCACCTGCGGCCAACACCTCACTCAGCTCCAGCATGAGCACGTCCAGCAGCGAGGACACAGTGCTGTACGACTGGCGCTCCCTGCAGGGCGGTGGAGGCACGGTGGCCAAAGGGAAGGAGAACCAGGAGCCCGTGGTGGCTCAGGAGTGGTTAGAGACCAAAGGCCTGACGGACAAGGAGCTGAGACGCAGGCTTGTGGAGATGGGAGAGAGTCCGGGACCCATAAGCGGCCGCACCCGCCCAGTGTACATGCAGAGGCTAAGGCGGCTGTTGCTGGAGCCGGCCACTCAACAACTACTGCCGGACCAGCCCCAAGGTAATGTTCCTTTCAGCTGTGTTAACTCTCAATCAAATTTCATGATGACGTCATTAAGGTTAGATCAGAGATGTAATGAGGGGTAAACAGAGTACCAGGTAATAACATGGTTATATACACAGAGTACCAGGTTATATATACACAGAGTACCAGGTAATAACATGGTTATATACACAGAGTACCAGGTTATATATACAGAGTACCAGGTAATAACATGGTTATATACACAGAGTACCAGGTTATATATACACAGAGTACCAGGTAATAACATGGTTATATACAGGGAGTACCAGGTAATAACATGGCTATATACACAGAGAACCAGGTAATAACTTGGCTATATGCACGGAGTACCAGGTAATAACATGGCTATGTACATGTGGTACCAGTACTGAGTCCAAGTGCAGGGGTACGAGGTAATTGAGGTAGATGCACTATATATACAAAAGTATATGGACACTCCTTCAAATTAGTGGATTTGGTCTGGGGCTGTTTTTCATGGTTTGGGCTAGGCCCCTTAGTTCCAGTGAAGGGAAATCTTAACGCTACAGCATATAATGACATTCTAGACGATTCTGTGCTTCCAACTCAGTGGCAACAGTTTGGGAAAGGCCCTTTCCTGTTTTAGCATGACAGTGCCCCCGTGCACAAAGCGAGGTCCATACAGAAATGGTTTGTTGAGATCAGTGTGGAAGAACTTGACAGAGCCCTGACCTCAACTCCATTTGAACACCTTTGGGATGAATTGGAACGGCGACTGCGCCTATCCAGGCCTAATGGCCCCAAAATCAGCCCAACATCACTAATGCTCTTGTGGCTGAATGGAAGCAAGTCCCCAGCAGCAATGTTCCAACGTCTAGTGGAAAGCCTTCCCAGAAGAGTGGAGGCTGTCATAGCAGTAAACGTGGGCCCAACTCCATACTAATGCCCATGATTTTGGAACGGGATGTTAGATGAGCAGGTGTCCACATACTTTTAGTGATGTGGTGTATATAGGTAGGGATAACGTGACTAGTCAATGGGATGGATGATAAACAGTAACAGCAGCGTATGTGCTGAGTCCTAAAAAAAGTTGTGGGTCAATGCAGATAGTCCAGGTAGCTATTTGGGTAACTATTTAGCAGTCTTATGAATTGAGCGTAGAAGATGTTAAGGGTCCTGTTGATTCCAGACTTGATACAAGTTAGTTGTTAGCGTAAAGTGGTTGGTTACTTACACCCAGTCAGGTGTTCAGTGTTTACCCACCTTCTGAATTGATCACTACATCCCTGGGTTAGTTACCTTTTTGAAAGATTATCCAATTAAATATTACTACTTCTGAAAATGCTACTCTTTCCTGCTGTGTGTGACTGACTGAGCTATGTCTGTTTTAGGTCCTGCGCAGGGACACAGTCCGGAGCTGTGTGTAGCCCTGCGGACGTTGGTGCTGCCCGACTGCCAGGACGACGAGATGGCGCTGTGCCAGCAGTTTGACCAACCAGACCAGAACAGGAAGTGGCGGGAGGGCGTCATCAAGTCCAGCTTCAACTACCTGCTACTGGACCCCAGGTAGGTTGTAATCGTTTGGCTTTTCCAATGCCTAAATTAAATCTTTCCTTGCATCCTCTCACCAGAGAATCACCCTGGACCTTCTCCAATGGGGGTTGCAATTAATTGCAGATAGGTCGAGTTTGATAGTGAGCCTGCGTCATTTTTAAACAACGTCATTTCATTATCTATGTTCCTCTTCCGGCCTTTTCCCGCATCAGAGTAACAAAGAACCTACCGTATCGGAGTCATTCCATGAGCCCTATGGATTGTTTCCAGACCTTCATCAGTGCTATATTCTACGTGGGCAAGGGAAAGCGCTCCCGACCCTACAGTCATCTGTACGAGGCTCTAGACTACCACAGAGGAGATAAGACCTCTAAGGTTGGAGTCACTTTCTTTAACTACATTTGAACTTTTGTAGCAAATGTGTTATTTTTCCTCTTGTTATAGGCCTATGTAGTTTCTCCTGTCGGCTGGTTGTATTGTAAAATACAGTATTGGTGCAGTGGGGATTGAGTTATTTGTCTTGACATACGACAATGGGCTACCAAAAGACCAAATGGAATATAAATGGTCAAGTGTAAAGTCATGTGAAATTGGATGTGGTCCACATCATACGTTAACGTACATGTCGTTCCTCTTATTTTTTGGGGGGACAGAAACTGTGCTCCAAGGTGCAGCACATCCTGCAGGTTTGGAAAGCCGAGCAGGGGGTGATCTCTCTGCACTGCTTCCAGAACGTCATCCCTGTGGAGGCCTACACGCGTGAGGCCGTCATGGTGGACGCCATTGGTGAGTGACCATTATTTTGTTTGGCGTCCGTCTCAGTGGCCTAAAGTGACTTATCCTCCTGTCCTTCATTTTTATTTTTATTTTTTACTCATCTGAAAATACCGACTACAAACAAGACGATATTGAGGATGCCTTTCAGTCTTTTCTTTTCACTGGTGTAGTTCGTAACGGTCGGAGACGAGGAGAGGAAGACATCTTATGTAGCCTGGTTGTACCTGTGTTCTATGCGTCCTGAGTGGCGCAGTGGTCTAAGAGGCGTCACTACAGACCCTGGTTCCATTCCAGGCTATATCACAACCGGCCGTGATTGGGAGTCCCATAGGGCGGCGTACAATTGGCCCAGCGTCGTCCGGGTATGGCCGGTGTAGGCCGTCATTGTTAATAAGAATTTGTTCTTAACTGACTTTCCTTGTTAAATAAAGTTTACATTTAAAAAACAAATCATGTTAAGATGGATGTCTTGAGATTTGATCTGCATCCCGAACCACATGACAAGTGTTTAGGGACTATTTTTCCCCCTCATTTCTTTCTAATGTATCATTTTGAGTCTCATTTAAAGTTTTTTTTTTTTTCATCCTACAAATTATATATATATATATATATATTTTTTTTTAATAAAAGTATTGCCTGTATACGAAACTAAAATGAATGCAACAAAATAATATAGATAGTTTCAACAAAAGAAACCTTCCCATTGCAGGGTTGAAGATGCTGACCAACCAGAAGCGAGGTGACTACTACGGGGTGGTGTCCACGTGGCAGTTGAAGAGGAAGAGGGAGCTGGGGGTGCACCTGCTCTACAGGGCCATGCAGATCTTCCTGGCTGAGGGAGAGCGGCAGCTCAGACCTCCTGATATCAGGGTGGGACAGTAGTGACCCCCAGTGGGTAGAGTTGGGTACTGGACAAGTGTTTATTGGACAAGGTGTTGACCAGTTGGCTCCATTCAGACAAAACTTGGGCTTAAAAAGGTCCAATGCAGCTGTTTTTATCTCAATATCAAATCATTTCTGAGTAACAATTAAGTACCTTATTGTGATTTGTTTTCAATTTAAATGGTTAAAAAGGAACAAAAATAGCTTCTTAGACAAAGAGACATTTCTCAAGCAAGAATTTTGATAGGACTGGATCAGGTCTGAGTGACGAGAGGAATGTTGAAAATGGACTAATTTACAGCCTGTTGATATTACCAGGCAGGCCAAAACTCCATCCCACCAAAACAGGCTGACATTTCAGGCGGTCGTTTCAAACCGTGCTTACACTAAAAAGGGCATTGTCATAATTTTCACAATATTATTTCAAGCTCATAGTGTGGGAATTTAATAAAACACAGGGAAAACCAATTTTTTTCACTTTACTGGGACTTTTAAAGGTGTAAATGTTTTACTTATTGGTGTAGAAGAGATTGGCTTGTTGGAACACGGGACCAAGATATAGGTTATTTTTCTATACATTTTTGTGACCATGTCATATCTAGGCTCCTCAACCAGATTCACCTTGGAGCTCTAATGGTTCTCATTTCACCTTTCTGTCAGTTCTCCAATCTCCTCGCCACCTTCTCTAACCCCATCGCCTCGCCTCCTCCTCAACCGCATTGGAAGAGAAGTTCCAAGGTCCCTCCTTCTTCTCCAATACATTTTTAGAAGGAGCCGAGGAGAGACAATGTGAGGAAAGATGAATTGAGAAAGAGACAGAATGAGTCATTGGAAGAAAGACTGATATAGAAAGCTTGTCCACTTACCTTAGCATCAGTTAAATATGTACGTCCATTAACTATGATGCAAATACATGTATGTCTTTAGCGGAAAACCATTAGGCTTGTATTGTTAGTAGTATGATTATTTTGTATGTGATTGTAGATCGTCTACCACCAGAATGAAAGCACTAAAGGAAAGAAACTATTTTGGTTAAACAAAAAAAACATTGTCAAAACCAATGTATGTCTGGTCAACACACTGGGTGGAAGCAAATCCCATTCACACATGTTTTGAGGATTGAAGTGTTCCTTACTGTTTCTGTTTTGTCTAATATATTCATTATTTGTTTGGCGATTCATTCAGCAGGATTTCATTGTTTTGTTTTTTACCTCGGTCAAATCAATTACAGAAACTCGATTGAACCATTTCACTTTACCAAGTGATATGATAAATGCATAGTTAAAATGAAGTTTCCGAACAAATGTCAATCATTTAATATAATAACAATTAAAGGAAAACGCCACCCGAAACTATTTTGATGTGTTTTTTTATTCGTCCGTTGTTGATTTACAGAAATACAGCTGGTATGATGCGTTTTGCAGTATGATGCTAAATGCATAATACCGGCTGTATTTCTGTATTTTGAAAGTTATATCTTAAACTTGATTGCTGACATGAAAAACATTTGGGGACTATATCAACAATGGGCTAATGAAACAAATACCAAAATATTTTGGGGGTGTTTTCCTTTTAAGTACCTTACTGTGATTGCTTTAAATTAAAATGGTCAAAAATAGCTTCCTCTCAAAGACCAATTTCTCAAGCAAGGATTTTAATTGGACTGTCTAGGGAGAGGAATCTTGAAAACGAACTGTTGGCAGAGTGGTTTGGAACTCTTTCTTATTGATCTATTAACAAATTTACTGCCTGATCATATCATGGAAGACAAACTCCATCCCACCACAACAGGCTGTCGTTTCAAACAGCTCTTACACTAAAAGGGCATTGTCATAATATTATTTCAAGCTCAGAGTGTGGGAATTTAATAAAACACAGGGAAAACCAAATTTTTTCACTTTACTGGGACTTTTAAAGGTGTAAATGTTTTACTTATTGATGTAGAAGAGATTGGCTTGTTGGAACACGGGACCAAGATATAGGTTATTTTTCTATACATTTTTGTGACCATGTCATATCTAGGCTCCTCAACCAGATTCACCTTGGAGCTCTAATGGTTCTCATTTCACCTTTCTGTCAGTTCTCCAATCTCCTCGCCTCCTCCTCAACCGCATTGGAAGAGAAGTTCCAAGGTCCCTCCTTCTTCTCCAATACATTTTTAGAAGGAGCCGAGGAGAGACAATGTGAGGAAAGATGAATTGAGAAAGAGACAGAATGAGTCATTGGAAGAAAGACTGATATAGAAAGCTTGTCCACTTACCTTAGCATCAGTTAAATATGTACGTCCATTAACTATGATGCAAATACATGTATGTCTTTAGCGGAAAACCATTAGGCTTGTATTGTTAGTAGTATGATTATTTTGTATGTGATTGTAGATCGTCTACCACCAGAATGAAAGCACTAAAGGAAAGAAACTATTTTTTTAAGAATCTTGTCAAAACCAATGTATGTCTATGGTCAAAACACTGGGTGGAAGGAAAAACCCATTTACACACGTTTCGAGGATTTTGTTATTTACCTCGGTCAGATCAATTCCAGATAAACTTGATTTAACTATTTCCCTTTACCAAGTGATATGATGAATGCATAGTTAAAATGAAGTTTCAAAACAAATGTCAATGTCATTAGCTATATGCCCGTGCTGGTTGTGCTATGTCAAACTACCGAAAAGTTTACGTGTTCGAATCATCTCTATAGACGATTTCATCAATGTAGCATGCTTTTTCTTTGTTGTAAGGATGTTCTCCATAAAAACAAAAATACCGAAGTTTGTCACCTTTTCATTTCAGTTTATCCTGACATTTCACTATAACAGCATTGGCGTTGACCTGAACAATAGGCTGTAGAAGGTGTGCTTGCGTTCCAGCATAATTTGAACAATGGTTGAATGTCAAATTGCATTTTCTTGATACCTCCCATCCTCTCTCCTACTGTAGCTTCCTCCTCAAAGCCCATTGGATGAGAAGTTCTGAGGGGAGGGACCTCTGACCTCGTCCAATGGGTTTTGAAAAGGAGGCAAGGAGAGCGGACACGAGGAATCAAGGAAATGCTATAGGGTTTCTCCCACAGTCTTGTTAAGTGATTTATATTTTTATTTTAATATTTTCTAAATTGTAAAAATATATATATTGTCATTTATGTTTCAAATTTTACCATGATTTTTTTTTTAACCTTTATTTAAGTCAGTTAAAAACTGATTCTGATTCTTCAAATTCTTATTTACAATGGCCTACCCCGGCCAAACCTGGACGACGCTGGGCCAATTGTGCGCCGGATGTGAAACAGCCTGGATACGAACCAGGGACTGTAGTGATGCCTCTTGCACTGAGAAGCAGTGCCTTAGACCGCTGCACCACTCGGGAGCTAAATGAAGGACATGCTAGCTTTGCTGTACAAGTCTCTTCAACCAGCTAGAATTTATTTCAATGGTAGTTAGGTTAATGGACCTGAAGGTACAGACATACAGATGCACTGTACTTTATATGGATACATGTATTGTAATGACTTTAAAACACAAACATTTTATAATATAGCAGTGAACTTCAAATGGATACACACATTTACCATGGAGTCTGTATCACCACGTCAGAGTTCCCTCAGAGTTATCTATTATTTTACTATTGCACTTCGGATTTGAATCATCTTTTTTTGTCAAATGTTTTAAATCAGGGGATCCTATAATTCCAGACCCCACTGTATCTGAAGTTACATAAAAACATAAAGTTACATAAAAAAAAACAGCATAACGGGTCACCAATTCTTCTTTCATGATATTATTCAAGTGTTATATTGTCTGGAAGATAAAAGGACCAGATAAATGTAAAATAGATTATGAGAACAAAATGTTTAAATTAATTTAAAGTAATCAAATTCCAGACACACTTAAGTAGTTGGAAGTCTTATATAGTATACGAGTTGCCATCTTCCTTGTTATGAGATATAGGAGCATTCCCTTTATGGATTCACAGAACTTCTCTCTACACATTTATTATATAATCACTACTAAATACCTTTATTCACTACTAAATACCTTTAAATCACTTAGCCTTTGTCTCATTGAGATACAAATCTATGTTGGAAGAGGGACCTATAATATCTGCCTTTTAAAAATCATTTTGACCCTCAGTCAAAAAAACAACACAGAATCACACGAAATATACATTTTATTCCTCTCCTCTCCCATAGCCACATAAGAAGCCTCCACGAACATGATCAAGATGAGAATATATACATACATACATACACACACACACACACACACACACACACACAGGCATATCAGAACGAGATCCCCTCTGATGGTTGATTGCTGCGGAAATCTGGGACACAGTTGCATTCATTGTTCAGCGAGTTTTTCCACATAGCTAAACCCACCGACAGCAATGAATGTTGATTGTGACCTTTGTTGTGGTTTGGGGCTAGAGGCTTTTCTTTTAGGAGAGTTGTTCTGAAGGAATGGACGGATACAGGATGTGGGGTGGGGTGGGGGGCAGATGGGACCATAGTGTTCTTCTTCCTCTGGTTGTAATGAGAGTTAGTAGCCATGCGCGTCGATCATCAAGCGACAAGGGCTGGCCACGGGGTACAATCAACGGTCGATGGTCTTTGTCAATTTAGCTCAAAACTCACCGACAGCGTTGAATGTTCACCGGGGCGAACGGGGCCTGATGGTGAGCAAGGTTGACAGTCTGACGCTTGGAGATTCAGAGAGATGAGCACAGTGGGCGACTGGGCCTATCATTTCCTCGCTCTCTCTCTCTCTCTAAGAGAGCTAGAAGGACACTACAAAGACACGGCCATTATCCCTCATATCTCAAGTCACTTTTCAGACAGCTCTCTTTACCGGTTACCAGAGGATGGCTATTTAATGTTTCACAGAAGACACTCGATTCCTTTTTGTTGTTGTTACATTCTACTTCAATGACTGAAACCGTTTCATATTGCGCCCCCGTGAAAAAGTGTGTAGAGAGACTAAAGACTTGAAATGAAATGAATGCAGACAGTCTCTTCTTGCCCCTGGTCTTGTCCTCTGGCTGACAAAGAGAGGGAGAGAAAGAAAGGCAGGAATTAAGTTTAAAAAAAATCTCTTCCATTTGGTCAATAAACCTGAATTTCAAATAAAGTCCCATTATAATTATACTTTTTGGGGACTTTTGACTGTCTTGATGTAATTTAATATAATACATACATAATATTCTTGTTTTGTTCAGAGAGTTTAACCTTCAGTTCAGCTCCTTACTTGTCTTTGACTGACATAACAGTATGAAAACTGTACACGGTGCAGGAAAACATGTTTATTTTCTCTCTCGGTAGCGGTTGGGGCTTTTCGTCATATTTTAGTCATCTCTAAAGTCCTGACTCATTTGAGTTTTGGTAAACAGCTCACTGTGGGAATGCTAGGGGTGTTATCGCGGTGGCCTATCCGCATGCGTTGCTTACCTCAACTGAGCGGTCTTAGCGTCAATTAGCTTCAGTGGGTGGAGGTGCCCCTAACCGTAACCCAGAGGGCTCATCTTAGAGCTCAGGATGAGACCGTGTCGGACTCGCAACCTGCTTGGGTCATGATAATTGATAGCATCTGGAGACTATGATGTGGGGCATGGCCGCAGGAAAATGCGGGGTAATAATCCCCTTTATAATAAAGTATATAGGTCTAGCTAGAATCACATTTGCATAGTGGCACACAGTAGAGAGCAAGGATGTTTTAGGATTTTCACACACTGTATATACACATTCTTTGCAGTGTCTGGAAAAAAATTGCCTTTTATAAACACGAAATATACATATGTATGTATGTATGTATATATATATATATATATATATATATATATTTGGCCAGGGTAGGCCGTCATTGTAAATAAGAATTTGTTCTTAACTGACTTGCCTAGTTAAAAAAAGGTTAAATAAAAAATTTAAAAACGAGAAAATATTAAAGTGCCTTTGAACAGGGTGTGGTAGTACAACAGGGTGTGGTAGTACCACAGGGTGTGGTAGTACCACAGGGTACAGTTTCCTGTGTGTATCAAGAATGGTCCACCACCCAAAGGTCATCCAGCCAACTTGACACAACTGTGGGAAGCATAGGAGTCCATGCCACAATTAATTGAGACTGTTCTGAGGGCAAAAGGGGGTGCAACTCAATATTAGGAAGGTAATCTTAATGTTTTGTACACTCAGTGTATATAGTGACCCGTCTATATGTGACCCGTCTTGATTAGTTACTATCTTTTGTGTATTCCCTCCTAATGGCTTGCTCCAGAGACATTACCAAATGTGCAGTCAGTCCATGCTCGAGGGCCACATCAAACTCCCTGACCCCTGGCCCCTTGTAAAGCCATTGGACTGACATTGTGTGAATTGACAGAAGTGGATTGGCAGAGGTAGTGGCAGTGTACTGTAAGGTCTTCTACTGGCCAGAGGACAAGATGACAGAGACTTGTTAAGCCAGGAGTCAGAGAGAACTAGAGAGGGGCCCTGAGCTGACATCCAAGCCCATATCAGAGTGACAGGGCTGGGCATCACCGCGGACGGGTCAGGGTGGGTGGTGGAAAAGGGGGAAGTTTACAGTACATGGGAATGGAGGAGGGGGTTTTGTAGTCTTTCCCTTAATGGCGCCAGCAGCTCTGACATTTAATCACTTCATGGTTGTAAGTCAGATGATGGGTGGATGGAGACTGCCGTGTCAGAAGTGGATGTGTCTATAGTCATAAAGCATGTGACTAGAGATAAATAATTGACTGCATAACAGGGTGGAACATAAGGTTTCCATCGCTGAAGCAATCCTAGTGACTAATATAATACTGTAAATACAAAAATACTGTAAATACAATATAATTAATTTTTTGATAACAAAAGAAAAAAAAGACAGAGTGAACAACATTAACTAAAGTGTAAACACATATTCAGACCCCTCCCTCTAAAAAGCCCATAAACTCCAGAATGACAAATCGCCTGGCGTGATCGAATTACTGAAAAAGAACAAAAGGGAGGCACATTGCTATCGTAGCAGGAGTGTGAACTATATTACTGCTCAGAGATCTGCTTTCAACCATAGGGAAGGGTGCTATTACACAAAACTAGCTCAGCGACGACACGGGAACACTTTGTGACACTGGTTAGAGAGAACCAGGCAGCACTATACAGGACACCAGGCTACTGGGTCATGTTCATTAGGGAAACAGGTTAAAACACCCTGCAATCAAAAAACACATTTCTAAATTTGACAAGTCCAGGTAGTCCTTCCCAGTTGCAGTCTGGATTAGTTTTGTTGTATTACAGGACGCTATCAGGGTAAAGTAGTTTTGTTGTATTACAGGACGCTATCAGGGTAAAGTAGTTTTGTTGTATTACAGGACGCTATCAGGGTAAAGTAGTTCTGTTGTATTACAGGACGCTATCAGGGTAAAGTAGTTCTGTTGTATTACAGGACGCTATCAGGGTAAAGGGAACTGTTGCAGACTGCAGGATGTTCACCTGACGAGGAAACCCCCCCCCTCCCACACACACGCTCACCTGCTTCTCACCTCCAGGAGTGCGTGTGTCTTCTGGCCCCACAGCTGAAAGGTCTTGAGTTCTTCTGTGACCTGCTGTCACACACGCAGGCATGAAATAAGTATTAATACACTATTACTATTTTGACATTTGAAAAATACTACAAGATATTTGAAGATAGTTATAACAGCACAAGCTAAAAAAGCCACACACACACACGGTCTCTCTGTCATGTTGAAACACACCGTCCCTGTACCAGGATGTATTTGATGCGGTTGATTACAGTCATTGTGTGTGTGTGTGTGTGTGTGTGTGGGATGCTGCGGCAGGAGTGGGGATGACAGACCGCGACACCCAGCCACTGAGCACTGACAAAAAAAAACAAAAAAAAAACAGACCAAACCAAAATGGCAGCATTTTCCCAGCATCAGGCCTAGTGTGAATAACACACAAAGAAAGCCATCCTCCATTTGAGCTGTGCTGGTAATCCGCACGCACGCGCACAGGGCCGAGCCGGAAAATGGGGCAGAGGCAGTCAGTCTCACAGTACTAGCTGAGGAGAGGAGGTTGACAGAGACCTTCATTATTGATGCCATGTGTTTCATAGAGTGCCTAAGTGCCTTCATGGCTACACATTCAATCCATTTATTTAAATCTATACATTAAAGGCATTGCTCAATAGGCCCTTGACATCTGGTATAATGTGCAATAAGACACTCCTTAGTACAGACCTATTGACATAATCCACTCACTCCTTAGTACAGACCTATTGACATAATCCATTCACTCCTTAGTACAGACCTATTGACATAATCCACTCACTCCTTAGTACAGACCTATTGACATAATCCATTCACTCCTTAGTACAGACCTATTGACATAATCCACTCACTCCTTAGTACAGACCTATTGACATAATCCATTCACTCCTTAGTACAGACCTATTGACATAATCCACTCACTCCTTAGTACAGACCTATTGACATAATCCACTCACTCCTTAGTACAGACCTATTGACATAATCCACTCACTCCTTAGTACAGACCTATTGACATAATCCATTCACTCCTTAGTACAGACCTATTGACATAATCCACTCACTCCTTAGTACAGACTTATTGACATAATCCATTCACTCCTTAGTACAGACCTATTGACATAATCCACTCACTCCTTAGTACAGATTTATTGACATAATCCATTCATTATTTGAAAAAAGCCACTCCATAATCTGACAACCTTTCTGAAGTTCCACACCAGTGTGAATAACTGGGCGGTTTCTGGTCTTTTTAAAGCACATCATGCTTTTCTCCAACGACTACGCACACTAAGCCTTGTGTGATGTGGACTGGGTAGACGTTGGAGCCAGTCAGAGTGACCACAGGTGATGTAACCGTGTTCAGCCAGCTAGGCAACGTCTCCACCTCCGGTCAGCCCACTGACATTGATGGCGGTGAGACAGATCTGGGTTACCCTCATTAGGGCATGCAACCAAAAATGTTTTGCAACTGGAAATGAAAATGTGGGTTTCTTATTGAACCAGGTCCAGGGAGTACCTCCTTGATTCAGTCAGTTAATGTTTTTTTTTTTTTTTTTGGGGTGCCTAATGAACGCAACCCTGAGGTAGTACTTTGGGTCAAACCAGAATACAGGACAGGACAGGGTGTGTTAGGACCTATGCATATGGACTTAGACAGGATAGGAGACACCTTGGTGTGTGAGTGTGTGAGAGTTAAAGAGAGAGACAGAACAGACATCTGTCTGTGTACAGGGCAGGCTTCACATTCTCTCAATAATGTCAATAGGCTGAATAGAGACAGAGAGAGAGAGAGACAGAGAGAGAAGAGAGACATTGAAATACAGAGAGAAGAGAGAGATAAATGAAGAGAAAGTGAACAGCAAGCCCCCTCCTGTTATCATTCCCCCTGTTATCATGCCCCTCCTGTTATCATCCCCCTGTTATCATGCCCCCGTTATCATTCATCCTCTGGATTAGAACATCAATAGTCATCCAGAAAGAAAGAGCGAAGGGTTTCCATGGTAACCTGGAATGGCATTGCTCCAGTGTTTGTGAAGTGCATTGGGGATGTTCCATTGTGGGAAAATAGAACTGTTGTGAGTGAGAGAGATAGTGAGTGAGTGAGTGAGTGAGTGAGTGAGTGAGTGAGTGAGTGAGAGTGAGCATGAACGGGCCTCAAGGTGTTATTAGGGAGTCCGACAGAGCGGATCCACAGGCCAGTGTGAGGGAAGACACAGTTCTGACTGCATGGGAGTTGTATTCACTAACATGAAACATTAATGTTTAAGAAACACATGCATAAGTCCAGTACAGGTAGATAGTACATACAATAAGTAGAAGATACAGTGTAGTAGCAGTCTTAGTTAGTTTGGATACTCTCAGCATCATTACATATCCAGTTATTACTACACATTGTTGTACAGTCTGTCTGGCTCTTACCATGGGCGGTGTACAGGATGTGTGTGTGGTGTCTCCATGTCTGGACCTGAGGGAATGAACAGAGTAGAAACAAGGAGATGAACTCTGGTGTACTGTATGTACACAGGGTTATTGACCAGTCACACACACACCTCTGTGAAGCAAAACATTAAACCAAAGTCACACCGTTTGTGGATACGAATCCACTCTCAACCTCATTCATGCACATCATGGGTGGTCTACTGCTTTTCAGGTGCATTACTCTCAACCTAACTTGACTGTCATGTCTTTTGTAGCACCCACTTAATCTCTCTCTCTCTCTCTCTCTCTCTCTCTCTCTCAATCTCTCTCTCTCTCAATCTCTCTCTGCAACATTACAGAACATTCAGATAGAAATATATGTAATTGCCTATCATGAATAATAGGGAATTTTGTCAGCTCTATTCATTACATTTCTATACTTGCTTAAAGGAAAACTCCTTTTTGGTATTTGTCCACTGTTGATACAGTCCCAAAATGTGGTGTTGCATGTCAGCGGACAAGATATCAGGAAACAAAAAGTGTCACTTTGTTCAAGTTATTTTGCAATATACTGAAAACTTCACTGCTGACATGTAAAACATGTTGGGACTGTATGAACACTGGACTAATGTAAAATATATATATATATATTTACATTAGTCCAGTGTTCATACAGTCCCAACATGTTTTACATGTCAGCAGTGAGGTTTTAAGTATATATATATATAGTTTGAGTGAATTTTTCCTTTAATAGACCCAGGTTGCAGCAGGGAGTATTCTGTCCAATGGTGTGAGACGTCCACGTGGCTCAACTGGCCACAACTGTGGCCTCTTGACATTTCCCCCTGGTTAAAATAGATGTGCTAGACTGTATGCCAAATAGACTGTAAGCCAAATAGCACCCTATTAGCAATAGTGCACTATGGGCCCTGGTCAAAAGTAGTGCACTACATAGGGAATAGGGTGCCAAGTGGGATGCACTCACAGAGTATCGTTCGACCTAGGAAGGAAAGAGGGAGGACAGACACCTCTGGTTAGGTGATTATCACTCTAGGAAGGAGGGAGGACAGACACCTCTGGTTAGGTGATTATCAGTCTAGAAACGAAGGAGGGAGGACAGACACCTCTGGTTAGGTGATTATCAGTCTAGAAACGAAGGAGGGAGGACAGACACCTCTGGTTACGTGATTATCAGTCTAGGAAGGAAGGAGGGAGGACAGACACCACTGGTTAGGTGATTATCACTCTAGGAAGGAAGGAGGGAGGACAGACACCTCTGGTTAGGTGATTATCACTCTAGGAAGGATGGAGGACAGACACCTCTGGTTAGGTGATTATCAGTCTAGGAAGGAGGGAGGACAGACACCTCTGGTTAGGTGATTATCCCTCTAGGAAGGAAGGAGGGAGGACAGACACCTCTGGTTAGGTGATTATCAGTCTAGGAAGGAGGGAGGACAGACACCTCTGGTTAGGTGATTATCCCTCTAGGAAGGAAGGAGGGAGGACAGACACCTCTGGTTAGGTGATTATCACTCTAGGAAGGATGGAGGACAGACACTTCTGGTTAGGTGATTATCAGTCTAGGAAGGAGGGAGGACAGACACCTCTGGTTAGGTGATTATTCCTCTAGGAAGGAAGGAGGGAGGACAGACACCTCTGGTTAGGTGATTATCAGTCTAGGAAGGAGGGAGGACAGACACCTCTGGTTAGGTGATTATCCCTCTAGGAAGGAAGGAGGGAGGACAGACACCTCTGGTTAGGTGATTATCACTCTAGGAAGGATGGAGGACAGACACTTCTGGTTAGGTGATTATCAGTCTAGGAAGGAGGGAGGACAGACACCTCTGGTTAGGTGATTATCCCTCTAGGAAGGAAGGAGGGAGGACAGACACCTCTGGTTAGGTGATTATCACTCTAGGAAGGAAGGAGGGAGGACAGACACCTCTGGTTAGGTGATTATTAGTCTAGGAAGGAAGGAGGGCAGACACCTCTGGTTAGGTGATTATCACTCTAGGAAGGAAGGAGGGAGGACAGACACCTCTGGTTAGGTGATTATCACTCTAGGAAGGAAGGAGGGAGGACAGACACCTCTGGTTAGGTGATTATCAGTCTAGGAAGGAGGGAGGACAGACACCTCTGGTTAGGTGATTATCCCTCTAGGAAGGAAGGAGGGAGGACAGACACCTCTGGTTAGGTGATTATCAGTCTAGAAACGAAGGAGGGAGGACAGACACCTCTGGTTAGGTGATTATCCCTCTAGGAAGGAAGGAGGGAGGACAGACACCTCTGGTTAGGTGATTATCAGTCTAGGAAGGAGGGAGGACAGACACCTCTGGTTAGGTGATTATTAGTCTAGGAAGGAAGGAGGGAGGGAGGACAGACACCTCTGGTTAGGTGATTATCAGTCTAGGAAGGAAGGAGGGAGGACAGACACCTCTGGTTACGTGATTATCAGTCTAGGAAGGAGGGAGGACAGACACCTCTGGTTAGGTGATTATCACTCTAGGAAGGAAGGAGGACAGACACCTCTGGTTAGGTGATTATCACTCTAGGAAGGAGGTCAGACACTTTTCTGCTTTGTACTGGTAATATACTATCTTAACAATGTATATTGTTCCCTACCGTAGACCATATATAGACTGAAGAACTGTCTAGAATAACTTTTATAAAACATTTAACCTCCCATAATCTGGGAGGTTACAATATGTGCTGAAATACAGCACCTGATCCATTTATATGGATCTGCATTCACAGAGAAAGAACTATGATCGACCCGGAGTTTGTGAGAAATTGCCTTGATTGTTCATACCTCACTTTGATGTTAAATATGACTGGGATGTCGGCAGTGCTGCTATAGCTGAGATGAGACCAGGAGGGAATAATGAGCCCTTTATTCCAGTGACTTTAAAAATGAGAGTGTCTCTCTCTCTCTCTCTCTCTCTCTCTCTCTCTCTCTCTCTCTCTCTCTCTCTCTCTCTCTCTCTCTCTCTCTCTCTCTCTCTCTCTCTCTCTCTCTCTCTCTCTCTCTCTCTCTCTCTCTCTCTCTCTCTCAGCAGACAGACGGGCTTGCTGAAACCAGGGAGGGCATTCTTCATTAGGACAGACACGGCACAGAGACTCGCCAATTTATTCCCTCATTAGCAGATACATGTGCTGCACACTTCAGTAAAAACATGAGGACCACCCACGTAGTCACGCCCTCTCTAACAACTATGCACAATAAAGAGCTGCTCTCTGGTGACTAAATAGTGAAAGAGCCGTTTATTTGGCTCCCTGATTTTGAATACTGCTACTTCTGCTATTTGCGCTCCAAAACAATAATTATCTGCTGATAAGTTACAAAATCAAATCTCTGAAGAGGGTGAATCCGCACTGCAGAAACAAAAATAGAGCAAGTCATTCTGGTCCAAGATCATTTTTGCAGTGTGTTAAAAGAAAAAATATATTTTTTTGCAGGTAATCAAATAATTTGGCCAGGTGGAAATGTACTTGAACACGCATTTCACATTCTGGCAATGGTAGCCTACTTTTAGGGCTTTCCATTGGAGATTTGCAAAAACAAAAATCATGGTCCAAGCCAAATTGTAATCATTTTCAACAAAGAGTAATGTGGGAGCCAAATGAACGGCTCCCAGACAACTCATAACGTGTGTAAACTAACACAGTGCTGTCATTCAAACAACCCCCTTCCTCTCACCAGTCTAACAGTTTATCCTCTGGTGCCATTCTACTTACAGCACATCTAAACTAACACTAGTTCACTAGGAAACCAATCCCTCACTAAACAATGTCCCACTGGGCACAGATGTCAATTTAACGTCTATTCCATGTTGGTTCAGCGTAATTTCATTGCAATGACGTGGAAACAACATTGATTCAACCAGTGTATGCCCAGTGGGATACGTCTTCATGTCTTTATGTGAAGTCATATCTAGAGCTAATAGTTTATTAACGTTGTAAGCTAAATGTTCAGGTCTGTTGCATCAGCCTCAGTGGTTTTAAATGTGTTTGATGCTAGTGGTTGTACTAATTTGGGATCTTTCACATCCCACAACTGTCCAACCTTTTATTTTGAATATTTATTTATTTTACAGAAGGACAAGTTGACCAATAGAACAGGTCAACTTTTGCACTATGGGGGAATAGTAGATTAACATAGGCTAGTGCTTTTGCTGTCCGTTAGGCCTACACACTCTTGTTGGCTGACGAAAAGTAGGCGGTTCTACTAACATCAATGTGCTTCTCGGAATTCGATAAGAGGGGCGCACAGTTGTGTCCTTGATGTCTCGGTCTTCACTTGTAGCCTACTTCTTAGCTGTGAGAAGAACCCGATCACGTGATGGGCATTGGCTAATAAGAATTGAGATATCTGAGAGACCCATGTGAGTGAGAGGTGCTTCGGAGCATGGCAACCGGGAGAAGGGAATTATTAACAGCCCAATGGTACAACGGCCACTTTGGCTGCAAAAGGCATGGATCTTATTAGGGGGCATTACGGCCACACAAGGGGGACGTGACCGGGATATTCAAGGCCTGGTGAGAATATTATCAAGTGCTTGTCAAATTGTGAATGAGAGACTGATGAAGTGTGTATAGCCTGTGCAATTAAAACAAAGCAGAGCTCATGACTTTCATGCAGCCTTAGAATGTATAAAAAATCAAAACATATAGCCCAACATTTGTATCACAACTAAAGTTACATAAGGGACTATAAATTAAGCAGATATGATGACCTGGTTCTCTTTGTTAACTGCTCAACACAGAATACCCGCATGTGCGAACTCACTTGGAAATCATTTCGTAGAAAATATCCTTTATTTTTTTTTAAATCAGCTATGTTCAATTGTATTCGTCATACTATAAAATAATAGAAAAATTAATGCCACAGAATTCTAAGCAAATCTTGTCTGCTAAATGAACTAGTGTAGCCCACAGCAATTTGGCATAGCCAGATAAGGACCTAACATAAGGACAACTCAGAGTATGCTATTCTGTTCTTCTGAAATAGACTACATTGTCTTCACATCATCTTTCTTTAGACCTGTCTAAAATAAATAAATATAAATAAATAAAAATAAATAAATAATAATAAATAAGCCACTGACGTTCCAAAGGTCGGCATCAGCGGCCTGTAGGCTACGCAGGAGACTAAACGTGTTTATGTTAATTAAAAGTAAATTACCGCGAGACTGACAGTTATTTGCTTGACCTGTTACCGGCTGACGCCACAGCCCTAGTTGTTATGCATACTTATGGATGTTATCATTATCGTGGCTTTGTTTACACACTGACTATTCGTTTAAGTTGCACACTATATTAAAATGTCTCCTAAACAACAAGTAAACGTTACCCATCGACAACAACATTGAACTCCAGCTGAGGTTATGTGCTCAGTCTACAGAGACAGTCAGGAAAACACACTGACACTCCTTTTGACTTCAAAGAAAAAAAAAGTAATATATATATATATATATATATATTTATATTAAATCGCTCTATATCAAGCCGTGCGCAGACAGAGAGGAAGACCCGGAGATAAAATGAGAGAAAGAATGGAACAGAGACGTCGTAATGAAGGAGCTGCTGTTGTGAATACACTGCTGCAGTGCCTTTCAGAGGCCTGTCATTTTAAGATGGTAATATTCATAGAGTCGAGGGGTAGGCAGGCCCCGTAACAATGCCTCTCTGCCAGATCCAAAACCCTTTGATCCTCTGGCCGCCTCGTTCCTGAATGTTTTGTTTGGAAACAAATAGTTTAGATGCTTCCGCTAAAGCACAGTGACATTCCCATGCACTAAACAGTGTCCGATAAGCCACTAAACAAAAGAACACCTCGAAAAAAGGGTTCTTTGGATGTCCCTGTATGAGAACCTTTCTTTGGTTCCAGGTACAGTAGAACCCTTTCACCCAACAAATACCCCTTTGGAACCAATAAGCAATACCTACAGGGACAGCCAAAGAGCCTTCATGGTGAAGAGAAGAAGAATTGAAAAAAAGGAAGCCAAGAGAGCAGAAGAGAGCGAGAAGTACCCCTCCCTCCTTTCCTCCGCGGCTTCAAAATGTGCAAAAACAACTGTGTTGGAGGTTAGCGCCGATACTATCAGAGGCCATTTATTCCAGGCCGTGTGGCTAATGACCCCTAACTGATGCTAGCAGTTCCTGGGCCGCGGGACAAGAGAAGAGATGTAACCTTGTATATTACGGTTGGAGGGAGCCGAGCTTAGCCTAACGAGTGTCAATGGGCAAGTCAGCATGAGTCATCCAGTTAGGACTGGGTCGTATTCATTAGGGCTACATCGCCCAGTTAGGACTGGGTCGTATTCATTAGGGCTACATCGCCCAGTTAGGACTGGGTCGTATTCAGGTCCGCAATAGGTCCGCTTTCCTCTGTTTGGTGCCTAATGAATACGACCCAGGCAGTCATATAGCATCCCTTCTTCAGAGCTACTCATCCTTGTACACAGAGGGGGAGACGACCATTTTATCTTCAGTGAACTGGCGCTGATGGGAACACAGCAGGGGGGGGGGGCCACTACGCCTTCCTCTTAACTTATTTGATTCGACTGTCTCTGTCACAACCACTAATGATGGGTGCGGGAAAAGGTATGTGTGTGTGTGTGTGTGTGTGTCTGTGCGGAACCTGCTTGTGTGTGTGTGGGGAGTTAATGCCTCCAAGGGCAGCCTAACGTTACTTTGTATCGACACCCAGCGGTGAATATGAGCCTTTTGTCTCCAGTCTCGGGGAATTATTGAGGGTTTAAGGCTTCCTTTACCTAACCAGCTGATACACTAACACTAGCGCTCTCAACTAAGGTTACGTCCCAATTATCTCTCCTTCCTCCTGAAGTGTGATCTCGTTCACTACTTCCAACACATTTTAAAAATCATTGGATTGGTGTAGGCATGGGCTGGGAGTTTTCATATATCTGAAAGGAGACATTATTGGGACTAGGGACGGACACGGTTAACCAATGAATCAAATATCCGAAAAGACGTCAGTATTCAATTACTTGAGTATTTGAACAATGAAAAAGCTTTGTCTGAATTACATTTTAATTATCCTTGTGACATTGTTACCTACAAGGATATATAACATGACATTTGAAATGCTTATTTTAAATACAAACTTTTTTGATTGTAGTTTTAAAAATAACTGTGTGTTGAACGTCCGCTGTACATTTAGCCCTGCAGTCTGCCCTGACAGTTTATCATCTTTACACCCTTAAATCGCAATTACATACCTAACAGAGTTTCCTCAAGACCTGACACAGATCTAAGCAAAAAAAAAAAAAACTTTTGTATCAGAATCATTTCTAATTATGGTGAAAATCTGACTTCGCTTTCACTGTTAGTCAAAACTACCAGTGAAAAGCAGTCCATCCTGTTTACCTCTGCCATGTGCATTTGCGTCATAAAATAATGTTTGACTAACCAAGGTATCTGGAAAATGTCATGATGTTATTCAAATAGTAAAACTATTTCAAATACCCATCCTTAATTGAGACGTATCCCTTTCAACCGAGAGGCTGAGCAAGAGTAAATGCTGAAGCTTAAACTGCTCTTTGAAAGCTGAGCCAGCATCCAAAGTAAATGCTGTAGCTTAAACTGCTCTTTGAAAGCTGAGCCAGCATCCAAAGTAAATGCTGTAGCTTAAACTGCTCTTTGAAAGCTGAGCCAGCATCCAGAGTAAATGCTGTAGCTTAAACTGCTCTTTGAAAGCTGAGCCAGCATCCAGAGTAAATGCTGTAGCTTAAACTGCTCTTTGAAAGCTGAGCCAGCATCCATAGTAAATGCTGTAGCTTAAACTGCTCTTTGAAAGCTGAGCCAGCATCCAGAGTAAATGCTGTAGCTTAAACTGCTCTTTGAAAGCTGAGCCAGCATCCAGAGTAAATGCTGTAGCTTAAACTGCTCTTTGAAAGCTGAGCCAGCATCCAGAGTAAATGCTGTAGCCTATTCTCTTTGAAAGCTGAGGAAGTTACTGAGTAAAAGAGAAAATGGGGAGAATTGTTTTGCCTCTCAAATATATAAAAATGTTTGTAGCAGTTTGGAAATCATCTCTTTCAATGATAATAATCATGATTGCTCTCGATCTATAGGCTAAAGAGGCACAGAATGGAGAGCGGCGCTAATTCATACAGTCCTTTATTAAAGAGAGGTCCCCTCGTTAAAATCACTCAAACACTGCAATTAGAGAAGGACCAGGAAACACACAACTTTATGACCTTATATAAAACGTTAGACCAAGCACACATCTCTCTCTCACTCTCTCCAGAACAAGACTGCATGTGTTCAAGACTATAATGAGGGTCTAGCTGTGGGTGATGTCTGCTTGCCTGTGTCTTTAGCAAATGGAAAAAGGCTAACTTTAGTCCTACAGAACAATTTAGGCTAGAGGCTACAGGTCTTGGTAGTTCTTGGTAGGTCTGCAGTCCTAAAATGACACAAAGACCTGAAATGCACTGTGCTCCCAGTGTGAGCCCTCATTCACGGAGACGCCACACTCGGGAGGAAACCAACTAGGCCTCGATGAATAAAAGACCCAGGGTAGTGTTCATTAGGGCACAAATAATGTTTTAAAACGTCTTGCAACGGAAAACAAAAAGGTGTGTTTCTTATTGACCAGACAGCCTTGCATCACAGGGAGCCATGAGAACAGTCAGGTGACATCCTGCTTTAAAACCACCGTCCTATTCATTAGACACTAAACTAAAGAAAAACTTACTGAAACAGAAGGCAACACCTGAACTTGCTCGTTTGTATTTTCTGTTGCAAAAAGTTTTGCTAAGTTTCGTCCTAATGAATAGGACCCAGGGGAGGTAAAGCAAAGTGGGGTTATTTGCTTGGAAGCCCTTACAGGAGGTTTCCTTGTAAAGAAACAAGGAGGTACCCTCTATATCCCCTTAATCTCTTTCATCACCTCCTGCCTTTAAAATGTGAAAACATGAAGCCTTTGTTGGAGGGCCTAGTAGGATGGAAGAGCAGTCACAGAGTAGTCAAGGGCCTGGGAACCACGGTGGGCCCAGTAGGACAGGGTCTGGAACTTGGACTGGCGGTAGCAACTGGATGCCAACAGCTTGCAGAACGGGGGTGAACTGTGAAGGGGCTCTTGGAGAATGAGGAGAGAGAGAGAGAAACACCAATGTAGGTGTGGGTAAGGAGGACTTGCATTTGTTTACGAGAAGTCGGCTACAGCAAGTCGGCTAGTTTGAAGCTAGTGTCAAATCTTTTCTACCTCCTACCACCCGGTTTTGAATTCTACCACAGAAGAGCGAAAAAGAAAAGAGGCGAAGAGAAGAAGAGGGAAGAAATGACAGCTTTCTGGCATTCCGCATCCTCTTTATATCTCAGCCTAGAATCTTAGAGCCCCGGTATGGCCACGCTACAGACTAGCATTTGATTTACTGTAGCTTTTAGCCCGAGGAGAGGGAAAGACCGATTGCTCGGAGGTTAAGTGGCAGAGACGTGGGAACCCTACAACACAATGCAATAGCTGTCTTTCTCTTTGTGTTCCGTCCTTTTGCTCCGACCCGTTCACACGTTGTTTTTAACATACAACCTTGAGAGAGTTGTTCTTCTCAGATTGTGTTAAAGGATAAGATAGATCAGGTTCAACAGTTCACACCAGACCTGGGTTTAAATCTGATTTGAAATAGCTGTGCTTGATGTTTAATTTAACCTTTATTTAGACAGGCAGTCAATGCTGAGACCAAGGTGTCTTTATTTAGACAGGGAGTCAATGCTGAGACCAAGGTGTCTTTATTTAGTCAGGGAGTCAATGCTGAGACCAAGGTGTCTTTATTTAGACAGAGAGTCAATGCTGAGACCAAAGTGTCTTTATTTAGACAGGGAGTCAATGCTGAGACCAAAGTGTCTTTATTTAGACAGGGAGTCAATGCTGAGACCAAGGTGTCTTTATTTAGTCAGGGAGTCAATGCTGAGACCAAGGTGTCTTTATTTAGACAGAGAGTCAATGCTGAGACCAAAGTGTCTTTATTTAGACAGGAGTCAATGCTGAGACCAAGGTGTCTTTATTTAGACAGGAGTCAATGCTGAGACCAAGGTGTCTTTATTTAGACAGGGAGTCAATGCTGAGACCAAGGTGTCTTTATTTAGACAGGGAGTCAATGCTGAGACCAAGGTGTCTTTATTTAGACAGAGAGTCAATGCTGAGACCAAAGTGTCTTTATTTAGACAGGGAGTCAATGCTGAGACCAAGGTGTCTTTATTTAGACAGGGAGTCAATGCTGAGACCAAGGTGTCTTTATTTAGACAGGGAGTCAATGCTGAGACCTTAAAATACACAATAAAATGCACATTCAAATATGTTATACACAACAATACACAAAAAGCTAAACACAAATCATAAAACAGACACATTCTTTAGTAAAAGAACCATCTGAAATGCCCTAGAGGCACCAATTCCTCCCGTTTTAATATGCATTGTAGATCATTCCTCACATAAGGTGCGAAGAAATTAAAGGCAGATTTATTTAACTCTCTAGACGCCAAAGGAGTCTCCCGCCTCGTGGGTTAGGGAGGGGGCCTCATGTGGTAGGGGGCTATAGTTAAAAGCCCAGAGTAAATCTCTACTTCATGTGTTAAGAGTTGCTTCACATTAGTAGCTTTTTGCTTGACACCAGCTATCAAATTGGGCTCATATTATGATCATATTTTTGGTAACGCCATGAAAATGTCTCAGGCCTTTTAGTCCAGTTGGCCCATTTAAAATATTTATTTGAATCCTAAGGGCCAAACCCTCCCCTAACCCGGACGACACTGGGCCAGTTGTGCACTGCCCTATGGGACTCTCGATCCCAGCCGGTTGTGATACAGCCCGGGATCGAACTCAGGTCTGTAGTGACGCCTCTAGCACTGAGATGCAGTGCGTTGGGCTGCAATAGTCGACAATAAATCCACAGGGGCCGACCAATTGGATCCTGGTCTGCTTAAGTGTCCAGAGCCCATCATTGTTGGCTCAATAACCCATCATTTCTTATTTAACGTTGTTATCAGGAAATATTCCAAAAGTCTGGAAATCAGCTCTTGTGCTGCCACTCCATAAGGACGGGGATAGTAGGGATCTTCATAATGATCACCCCATTACAAGGCTTCCTTGTCTAGGATTCTAGAATACTTGGTAAATGTGCAACTTTGCTATTTTTTTATCTGAGAAATGTATTTTGAATATAAATCAATCAGGGTTTAGTCCTGGACATGGTACTATTACAACAACCACTTCAGTCAGGGTTTAGTCCTGGACATAGTACTATTACAACAACCACTTCAGTCAGGGTTTAGTCCTGGACATAGTACTATTACAACAACCACTTCAGTCAGGGTTTAGTCCTGGACATAGTACTATTACAACAACCACTTCAGTCAGGGTTTAGTCCTGGACATAGTACTATTACAACAACCACTTCAGTCAGGGTTTAGTCCTGGACATAGTACTATTACAACAACCACTTCAGTCAGGGTTTAGTCCTGGACATAGTACTATTAAAACAACCACTTTATTTGTCAATGAACTTGTCAATGCTTTAGACACTAAAATAAAATGTCCTGCTTTGTTTGTGGACTTGTCAAAGCTTTTGATACAGTTGATCGTGCTATTGTATTGAATAAGTTGTCCTCGATAGGCCTGAGCTCTGACGCCTGTTCATGGTTTCATGATTATCTTAGTGACAAAACTCAGACCATCGTGATTGATGGGGTTAAATCTAGAAGTACATAAAGGTGTACCGCAGGGGTCGATACTACGACCTGTTCTTTTCACTATTTATATAATTGCTATTGGCCAATCTGTTAAAAAAATCAAGAAAAAAAAATCATCAATATGCGGATGATACTATTATGTACTCTATGGCCCTAACTGCTGACCTGGCTGTTAAAAAAACTACAGTCTGATTACCCCCCTGCTGACCTGGCTGTGACAAAAAAAACAGTCTGATTTTACAGTTGTGTAGGAAACCCTTACTGATTTTAAACTGGTAAGTTCTGGTAAGATTGTCTCAGATGGATTACATCTTTACTCGTCAGAAGGATTACATCTTTACTCGTCAGAAGGATTACATCTTTACTCGTCAGAAGGATTACATCTTTACTCGTCAGAAGGATTACATCTTTACTCGTCAGAAGGATTACATCTTTACTCGTCAGAAGGATTACATCTTTACTCGTCAGAAGGATTACATCTTTACTCATCAGATGGTTCTATAATCAAAACAAGTCCCTGCATACAAATACCTTGGTACCTTTTTTTTTACAGAAACAGATCTAGTCTCTCCCTGGTCAGCAGGAAGCAGATTGTGAGGTCAACCCATCTACCGGTTCTTGATCCTGGTGATACCTTTTATCAACCTGTTCTTGATCCTGGTGATACTATTTATCAACCTGTTCTTGATCCTGGTGATACCTTTTATCAACCTGTTCTTGATCCTGGTGATACTATTTATCAACCTGTTCTTGATCCTGGTGATACCTTTTATCAACCTGTTCTTGATCCTGGTGATACTATTTATCAACCTGTTCTTGATCCTGGTGATACTATTTATCAACCTGTTCTTGATCCTGGTGATACTATTTATCAACCTGTTCTTGATCCTGGTGATACTATTTATCAACCTGTTCTTGATCCTGGTGATACTATTTATCAACCTGTTCTTGATCCTGGTGATACTATTTATCAACCTGTTCTTGATCCTGGTGATACCTTTTATCAACCTGTTCTTGATCCTGGTGATACCTTTTATCAACCTGTTCTTGATCCTGGTGATACTATTTATCAACCTGTTCTTGATCCTGGTGATACTATTTATCAACCTGTTCTTGATCCTGGTGATACTATTTATCAACTTTTCTACCCGTTTTTGATCCTGGTGATACTATTTATCAACCCATCTACCTGTTCTTGATCCAGGTGATACTATTTATCAAAGTGCAGTTGCCTCTACTCTTAAACACTTGGATGCTGTTTTCATAGAGCCCTTCGTTTTATCACAGGAGACAGTTTTATTACTCATCACTGTATTCTTTACCAAAAGGTTGTCTGGACCTCTTTAAAGTCACGTAGATCACATCATTACACTTGTGGAGCCCTGCTCCACAACTTTGACTTAGCTAACATCACTGTTAAGATTTTAAATGACAAGTCCCCCTCCCTATTACACCCTACCCACCACACCCTCACCTTCCCTACCACAAAAAGGCTCTGTTTGACCTCAGGGCTCTTACCTCTATCACTCTTTCATCTCACAGCAGTCATCCCTCCCTCCTCTGGTTCTGCTCAGGGGCTTCTTCCATTCCTTCGCACCACTTTTCTTCATCCTCTCCTTCGCTCTCTCCCTCTCCATTTTCCTGTCAGATTTCTGACAGCCTATGAAATGTAATAGGACAGAGGGAAACCGATAAAGAAATATGGAGTCATCCTCATCTTCATAAGGCTGAGGGCAGGAAACAGGCTGAGGGCAGAAAACATTCCATTAAAAACTAAATTTGTCGAGAGAGACGTGCCCATGTTGTTGGATCCCAATCATTACATTAGTGATTTGATTATCTTTCAAAATGGATCCTGGGAAATAATACCAGGGTGGATGAGAGCAGCTATTTCTAATGCAGAGGCAAGATGGTGTCCAAAAGCTTCAATGCATTCAGTTGTTAAAAGGTGAGCAAAGCAGCGAAGACTAATGGACTGTGTTTGGGCCTAACAGCAGTGCATACTGCAGGGAGATAACTTGTGTGGAGAGAGGGGGGTTATAAGTGTACTCATGAAATTGCTAACAGCTGTTCTCCCATTCAGCTAGTTAGAACCCCCCTCCCCCTCCCCTCCCTGGCCTTTTTGAACATACAGCTGCACAGATAGAGGGTTAAGCAAATATTACACAATGAACAGTAAAACACACAGTGGACCTTCCACTCCTCGCACCTCGCTTCGGGAGACATGGGCAAGAGAACCCTACTGTGTGTGTGTGTGTGTGTGTGTGTGTGTCAGTGAACTCACTGCTTGTGCTCTTTGTCTGTCTCAATGTACCCCCTCTTAATATTTTATTCTCTATTCTTCTCTGCACCCTCCCTCCTGTCACCCTCCCTCCCGCACCGCCTGCCCTGCCGACCCTCCCCAAAAAACCTTGGGAAGGCAATGACAGTGCTCCATTGTTCGCCCTCCTCTCCTCGTCACCGTGTCGCTCTCACTCCCTCTGTGCCCACGTCGGTTGTGAGGGGAGGCATGCCTGGACAGGCGCAGGGAGGGAGGGAGAGCCAAGAGAAGGGTGAGGAGGGGGGGGGGAGGGTCTCGCTCTCATTCCTCCACCTTTCTGTCAACTCGGCAATACCAGAGTAGGCTCGGGAGAGGGGGGTCAGCAGTAAGGTCTGACCTCTGAACTAACCACTACAGGAGGTCAGCCACAGCCCATAGCTGGGACCTATTTAAGGACTTTATATCAGAACATAAACAAACTCCAAACTAAAACACTGGGAAGAGACGAGACAGCTAGATTTAGAGTCAATGTGGCTTCAAAAGAACAACGAGAAAAAGGTTTTATTTCTGCGTTCGTTTGGAAATAAAACAATATTCCAGAGTATTCCAATATTCCAGGGGAAGGGGGGGGGACCCTATCTATAATAGTATAGATAGTGGTCATAGAAACAGAATGACTAGAACGGACCTTCTGTAATTATATTTCTATGCTATATGTTGCCTGCAGTACTGGTGGTGCATGGTGGTAATCAGGGAGCCTCCCTGCTAAGAACAGCTCATTTTCCCCCACCTCACTGTAAAGACGCCCAGCCTCCCAGGCAGCCGCCTCAGCCTCCCAGGCAATCGGATCATTAACCTCAGCTAATTTACAAACATTATGTTTAGAAAAACGCCTTCCCAGGCTTAAGCTCAGTGCACAGCTGAAGCGCCATGCTTATTCATTTGGAGGGTGCAAAACTGACTGTGTGTGTGTGTGTGTGTGTGTGTGTGAGTGTGAGAGATGGAGTGTACACGAGAGTGTGTGTGTGAGTGAGCGAGACTGTTCATTTTTGTGTGCACGCGGGATTGCTACAAAACAAAACAAAAAAAACCCTGAGCAGCCTTGATGGTGTCTGTTGTCTCTCCTGCCAAGCCGAGCCCCTGCTGGGATCTCAATCAATAGGACCGATAAAGACACCAATCTCCCGTTGTGCCATGAGGGAAAACGTTAGTGTGTGTTTGAGACGGGCTGTCAATCCCCAAGGGTAGAGGGGGGCAGATATGCAGAGTTCCCAACATGTGCAAAGATAATCTGAACGTCACCCCACTGATTCTATGATTCGCATAAGAGCTTATATATCTGAAAACCTAGCTTATACAGTTGTCGAAAGTTTGCATACACTTAGGTTGTAGTCATTAAAACTAGTTTTTCAACCACTCCATAAATGTCTTGTTAACAAACTGGAAGTTGGTTAGAACATCTACTTTGTGCATGACACTAGTAATTTTTCCAACAATTGTTTACAAACAGATTATTTCACTTATAATTCACTGTCTCACAATTCCAGTGGGTCAGAAGTTTACATACACTAAGTTAAATGTGCCTTTAAACAGCTCAGGAAATTCCAGAAAATTATGTCATTGCTTTAGAAGCTTCTGGTAGGCTAATTGACATAATTTGAGGCAATTGGAGGTGTACCTGTGGATGTATTTCAAGGCCTACCTTCAAACTCAGTGCCTCTTTGCTTGACATCATGGGAAAATCTAAATAAATCAGCCAAGACCTCAGAAAAAAAAATTGTAGACCTCCACAAGTTTGGTTCATCCTTGGGAGCAATATCCAAACCCCTGAAGGTACCACGTTCATCTGTACAAACAATAGTACGCAAGTATAAACACCATGGGACCATGCAGCCGTCATACCGCTCAGGAAGGAGACATGTTCTGTCTCCTAGAGATGAATGTACTTTGGTGAGAAAAGTGCAAATCAATCCTAGAACAACAGCAAAGAACCTTGTGAAGATTCTGGAGGAAACAGGTACAAAGGTATCTACATCCACAGTAAAACGAGTCCTATATCGACATAACCTGAAAGGCCGCTCAGCAAAGAAGCAGCCACTGCTCCAAAACCGGCATAAGAAAGCCAGACTACGGTTTGCAACTGCACATGGGAACAAAGAAAGAAATTGCCATAATGGCCATAATGACCATCGTTATGTTTGGAGGAAAAAGGGTGAGGCTTGCAAGCTGAAGAACACCATCCCAACCGTGAAGCACGGGGGTGGCAGCATCATGTTGTGGGGGTGCTTTGCTGCAGGAGGGACTGGTGCACTTCACAAAATAGATAGCATTATGAGGGAGGAAATTGATGTGGATATATTGAAGCAACATCTGAAGACATCAGTCAGGAAGTTAAAGCTTGGTCGCAAATGGGTCTTCCAAATGACCAATGACCCCAAGCATACTTCCAAAGTTGTGGCAAAATGGCTTAAGGACAACAAAGTCAAGGTATTGGAGTGGCCATCACAAAGCCCTGACCTCAATCCTATAGAACATTTGTGGGCAGAACTGAAAAAGCGTGTGTGAGCAAGGAGGCCTACAAACCTGACTCAGTTACACCAGCTCTGTCAGGAGTAATGGGCCAAAATTCACCCAACTTATTGTGGGAAGCTTGTGGAAGGCTACCCGAAAATTTCACATTCTTAAAACAAAGTGGTGATCCTAGCTGACCTAAGACAGGGATTTTTTTACTAGGAATAAATGTCAGGAATTGTGAAATGTGAGTTTAAATGAATTTGGCTAAGGTGTATGTAAACTTCCGACTTTAACTGTATATCTCTGAAACCCTAGCTTATATATTTCTGAAAACCTAGCATATATATATATATATATATATATACACACATACTGCTCAAAAAAATAAAGGGAACACTTAAAACAACACAATGTAACTCCAAGTCAATCACACTTGTGTGAAATCAAACTGTCCACTTAGGAAGCAACACTGATTGACAATAAATGTCACATGCTGTTGTGCAAATGGAATAGACAACAGGTGGAAATTATAGGCAATTAGCAAGACACCCCCAATAAAGGAGTGGTTCTGAAGGTGGTGACCACAGACCACTTCTCAGTTCCTATGCTTCCTGGCTGATGTTTTGGTCACTTTTGAATGCTGGCGGTGCTTTCACTCTAGTGGTAGCATGAGACGGAGTCTACAACCCACACAAGTGGCTCAGGTAATGCAGCTCATCCAGGATGGCACATCAATGCGAGCTGTGGCAAGAAGGTTTGCTGTGTCTGTCAGCGTAGTGTCCAGAGCATGGAGGCGCTACCAGGAGACAGGCCAGTACATCAGGAGACGTGGAGGAGGCCAACAACCCAGCAGCAGGACCACTACCTCCGCCTTTGTGCAAGGAGGAGCACTGCCAGAGCCCTGCAAAATGACCTCCAGCAGGCCACAAATGTGCATGTGTCTGCTCAAACGGTCAGAAACAGACTCCATGAGGGTGGTATGAGGGCCCAACGCGTCCACAGGTGGGGGTTGTGCTTACAGCCCAACACCGTGCAGGACGTTTGGCATTTGCCAGAGAACACCAAGATTGGCAAATTCGCCACTGGCGCCCTGTGCTCTTCACAGATGAAAGCAGGTTCACACTGAGTACGTGACAGAGTCTGGAGACGCCGTGGAGAACGTTCTGCTGCCTGCAACATCCTCCAGCATGACCGGTTTGGCGGTGGGTCAGTCATGGTGTGGGGTGGCATTTCTTTGGGGGGCCGCACAGCCCTCCATGTGCTCGCCAGAGGTAGCCTGACTGCCATTAGGTACCGAGATGAGATCCTCAGACCCCTTGTGAGACCATATGCTGGTGCGGTTGGCCCTGGGTTCCTCCTAATGCAAGACAATGCTAGACCTCATGTGGCTGGAGTGTGTCAGCAGTTCCTGCAAGAGGAAGGCATTGATGCTAAGGACTGGCCCGCCCGTTCCCCAGACCTGAATCCAATTGAGCACATCTGGGACATCATGTCTAGCTCCATCCACCAACGCCACGTTGCACCACAGACTGTCCAGGAGTTGGCGGATGCTTTAGTCCAGGTCTGGGAGGAGATCCCTCAGGAGACCATCCGCCACCTCATCAGGAGCATGCCCAGGCGTTGTAGGGAGGTCATTCAGGCACGTGGAGGCCACACACACACTACTGAGCCTCATTTTGACTTGTTTTAAGGACATTACATCAAAGTTGGATCAGCCTGTAGTGTGGTTTTCCACTTTAATTTTGAGTGTGACTCCAAATCCAGACCTCCATGGGTTGATAAATTTGATTTCCATTGATAATTTTAGTGGGATTTTGTTGTCAGCACATTCAACTATGTAAAGAAAAAAGTATTTAATAAGATTATTTCATTCATTCAGATCTATGATGTGTTATTTTAGTGTTCCCTTTATTTTTTTGAGCAGTATATATATATATATATATATATATCTGAAAACCTAGTTTATATTCTCAAATGTGGAGATACTGCATCCCTGTTTTTAGAGCCAGTGCATTTGTATCTGAAATGGTTTCTTATTCATTTGGGGATGAAACCGATTCTGGATGTGATTAATACAAATTCACTCTGAGTTCAATAAACATGGTTCTACCCTATCGTACTATTCTGAAAGTCAATCCCTCATCTTCAATGTAACAAACATGAACCCGCAATACAAATGAACACATTTATGTTTTTCTCTCTCTCTTAAAACTTGAATCCAGAGAAATTCATTAATAACAAAATATACAGTACTTCAATGCTCGTACGACCTACTAGTTGAAGGCAATATGGTGGAAGCCACCCCACTGCACTGCTGACGTCTATCCAGACGCTTCAGATCTTAGAACAGTCAAGAGTTAGGGAAGGGCTTGGCAGCAAATTGAGACTGCTTGGTTAGTCATGTCTTGCTCTTTATAGGCCCACACCACATCTCTGATAGAGACGAGTGATCAAGACTCCAACCAAAGTGTACACGGGTGATTAGGAGGCGTTACCACTGTCAATCTCAGAACAGGGAGGTTTTGTGTGAAGGGGGAGTAGCTTCAGGTTCTCCTGACTTAACGGACACGTTGGTCAGAGAACCAAGAAGCGTCCGGAAGCGATTCATCGACTGTCATATTTACTAATCTGTGTAGTTCAAAGGAATGCCATTGGGGATATTGGTTTAGCCAAGCATTATAATGTGAAATGTGAGCTTGAAAAGATGACTTGTGTTTCCCTTCGAAATATTTTAAACTTTCGGTTAAGCAGTATCATTTAGTCCAGAGGGTAGACTACGGAGTGTTAAAAAAAAAACTGCTCTCTCAAAATTGCCGTCTCAATTTCATTTCCAGATGTAGTTTTTTTTTATTTTTTATTTTTTTATTCTACAACTGATGTCGCTACCACAGGAAGCTTGAATTTAGTTTATTTTGTCATTTCAAAACAAAGAATGTGTGTCATTTCCTGGTATTCCAACTTCAAGATGAAATCGACAACAGCTCAGAGACCAATTCTAAAACAATAACCTTTTAAAACTTTATCCACCCGTGGAAGTTGGGGACTTTTAAATCGTGCATGTTTAAAACACTTTATAATATAATTGGTGACATTTATCAATGTGCACAATGTTCTTTTAGTTGGTAATATCTTGCAATAGAATGTCACTTTCTTTCAAACTTGAGGCTTCTCTATTCCTCTACTAAACATGCCAGCCAATAGCAGCAGCATCATCATCCTCCTCCTCCTCACCATCATATTTACCAAAGAGATCGTCAATAAACATTTAAGAGGTGAGAATAAACTACCCTTGAGTGTTTCCAGCACCATATCTCAAAAGGTTAATAGACATGTCAATTCCCTAGCCGAGATGCCCTGACTGCACCCCTCCCACTCAACGCGCTCCTAATCAGCCTCCGCAACCCTTCAGAGATCCCCCCCCTCCCTAGGCAACTCCAGACACAGAGGGGGCATTTATGAGGGGGACACTAACCAAATAAACGTACTCCTGGGAGCTATAGTTTAATTGTCCGTCCTCTCCTCTCTTAATTGAACAAGCTGCCGTACTCGCAGAGGCAATGCGGATCTCTCTACCGTAAAAGACAGGCACGTTTCGTTATACTGCGTCGCCAAGTACCATACAGCTGTGTAGAATGAACCCCATGGAGGTATCATCCCATCTGCAGTTAAGGGAGGGAGACGGTAAGGTGAGATGCCCAGATAAACATTTCTAATGACGAGTCTGACGAAGTCCCACAGAGAATCCCCACTTTATTATGCTTAATGGCTCCTCTTCATGCAATGTAATAACTCTTCTATGACCACATTATCCCGTTCAAACGGTGAGGGTTTGAGGGAGGGCGGGGTGAAGTGAAAATGTGTTTGGAATTCAGGTGATAAAAAATGGCTCAAAGCGGTGCACAATAGAACGTCTTCCCCCATGGGTGTGATGTAGAATGTCTTCCTCCATGGGTGTGATGTAGAATGTCTTCCTCCATGGGTGTGATGTAGAATGTCTTCCCCCATGGGTGTGATGTAGAATGTCTTCCCCCAAGGGTGTGATGTAGAATGTCTTCCCCCAAGGGTGTGATGTAGAATGTCTTCCCCCAAGGGTGTGATGTAGAATGTCTTCCCCCAAGGGTGTGATGTAGAATGTATTTCCCATTTTGGGATGGACATCAGCAAGTGTGGAGCTCACCTCTCTTCCGGACTCTTCTCTTGTCCTCACCATTCCACACTTCTCCCACATTACTACTTTCCTTCTGTGTGTGGTAGTTTTTTCTTTCAAAAACCCTGCTATGTTTCTTAGGACAAGGCAGGGAGAAGTTGAACATGGTTACAGTGTAGGTATCGCCGAGCACTACAGCGAATGGCACAAGTGACGAAATCATGTCTCTTTTTTTGCTGCAGGAGATCAAGTCAACTGTCAATTCCATCTTTCAAGGTTGAATTTGAACAACAGTCAACTACAGTAAATGGTTTCATCTGTATCACTTAAAAGGGCGATACATGCTCCATTTGAAGAAAATAAGCTTTAGCTGACAGACCGGCGACGTCTGTAGAATTCAGTCGTTTGAAAAGAGAGAGGAAGTCGAGTGTTCATCATTTACCTGGAAAGCGTTCAGCTGAAACGGCTAACCGGCTTTGTCGCTTACCCACCATTTAAATCATGTTCCTCGGTGGCTGTTCAGCTTTGATAGAGCCAGCCGACAGGACAAATACCGGTCTCATATGAAATTGTACAAATTATTTTCTTTCTTCTCGATCCTAGCGGCATTGTTCCATTCCCCCCACACTACTCCCCACGCGGGATGCTAATCTGAGACAAACACTCGAAGACTCTGACACGTTGTCAAATCCCAAACTATCTAACCACAGACAGGAGACGGGAGAGGGGATATCTCACCAGAGACGGGAGATCTCACCAGAGAAGGGATGCAACCCTATCAGCATTTGGTTTGCTAGTCTCCAAGATCCAATCTTCTAATACTCTGTGCCGGTCAGAAGGATATCTGTCAGATCGAGGCCTTGGGGCAACACTGAGGCCCTTTCTCCAAGGCCTCGGCTGCGTAATCGGATTCCAGCAGAAGGGGAGTAATGCCAACAGCCCTCTGCGCCACGCTCCCCTTACTGACCACCACCAGGCTTCACCTCATCTTTCAACACACTGGGAATGGCGGGAATTACCTGTTTGTAACATGAGCTCCAAGATGAGGGAGGACACATGAGTGGACTGGACGCTAATCCTTTCTCTCTCTGTGATAAATGTCATTGACCGGTTCCGTTTCAGATAGCCCAAGGGTAAGCAGACCCCTCCTTTTGGAAAGGCAGACCCCTACCTTTGGAAAGGTTTTGGTGTAAGTGCTGCCTTCAACAAGATCAATGGCACATGCCGTCGACTGGCCAGTTCAATCCCAGCAACAATGGTGCAACATCTCTGCACATTTTTGTGACCGCAATAGAACGACCACTGCAAGACGGTTGGTTTCTAAAGTTCATTTATCAAAACTGTTCCCCTTAATGAGGCCAAAAGTCTGATTGATCTCCATGAGAAATCAGTCTGTGTAGAAATTATACATTCCTCCTTGTCAACTCCCAAATCTATATGAAATAGGGAAGAGCATCTGTCTAGCCGCTCCATCCAGATGGCAGGAGAACAGATGTAATTTAGTTAATTAACCTAACAGCACCTAACCACTGGGCCACACACTCTAGACTGTTCAGTCCATCAGAGATGTAGTTTTTTTTTTTTTAAAGAAAGCGCCTTAATAGCATCAGGAAACCTTAACTACTGTCACGTGTGCTCCCTCTCCAGCCTCTAGGTCACCAGGCAGCTCCTTAGGGCACACACCTGTCACCATCGTTAGGCGAATAATGACACTCACCTGGACTCCCATCACCTCCTTGATTACCTGCCCTATAGGTCACTCCCTTTGGTTTCTCCCCCAGTCGTCATTGTTCCTGTTGCATGTCGGTGCGCTGTTTGTGTTTCTTGTTTTGCTCATTTATTTATTCCCGACTCTCAGCGTACTCGTTACAACTACGGCCAGGGGCTCATTTGCTCTGGCGTTATCGAACGGTGTAATAATTATATATGACAAGCCTATGATTTTATGATCATTACACTCTGTCATACCATCTGAGTTTTTCTTCATTATTTGAATATAGGGGCGGGGTTTAGGCAACCCACTGAAAGGAGAGAATGCGGGAGAAATCACCACCCCCTTCCTGCTTAGAACCCTCACCCCGAGCCAATACAATGATACCAAGAAGAGGAAAGACATGTGAAAAGGATCTGTGTTCACACAGCGTTTTCCCCCAGGTTCTCCAGTGTGTGTGAGCTCAGGCGGAGAGAGGGCTTGCACCTGGAGCAGGGAGGAGCATGCAAGGTCAGAGTCTCCTCACGGGGCTAAAACAGGACTTGCTCGCTCTGAGCAGGCCAGACAATCCCTGCGGTGGCGTTAACACAATATGGGCCTTTTTATCCCCTCTCCCGTTCCCCCTCTCCTTCTCTTTCTTTTGGAAAAGCGCGGTAATCCATAACACACGCAACAACCGGCAGCTCAATTATCCTCACCTTAGCCCATTTTCTAAAACAATTAACCTCCTCATGGCCGCAGACTTTTCCCCGGAAAGAGCACATCGGTAATTGAATGAATCCTACATTTACAGTGACCCCACTCTCCGAGGATGTCTCAGGGGGAGGTGGGATATGCAAAACAAAATAAGGTTTTCCAATTCACACAAAAATACAAAACACACTTGTACATTTGTGAATTAGGACAAATATAAGCACCCACCTAATTATTGTTACATTCCTGACCGTGGCGTCGGTCGTTTATACGTAAATCTGACTTCAAAAATCCTAAAACTGTTGCTTTGTGATTGTCCAATGACCTTAGCAGCATGTGTGTTATATTATCATGCAATAAAGATAACAATTTATTTCAGTACAGATTTATAGACTGTGGATACAAAAATACATTGGCAAACAGTGATTCGCATAAGCAAATATTACTACTATTTTACGACCTACCCATAATGCAATGTGGTTAAGATGAATGCGGAATCAAAAGGTAAGGGGCAAAAGAAATAAATAATCCAGTGCAACATCGATTTGCAAAGGAAACAAAAAATTCCCAGCTCATTACAATTTAGCCAAATTCAACCAAGATAATTCAAATAAACTGAACATCTAGACTAATAGGGAAAATAGGAGATGCATTGTGTGTAACCTGTACAGTGTGTGGTGAAACAGATGTGTTTTTTGTATATCCCACTGAGACACCCTCGGAGAGTGGGGTCACGGCCAGGGGTCAGCCATTAACAACAGCGACCCTGGAACAATTAGGGTTAAGTGTCTTGCTCAAGGGCAGATCGACAGATTATTATTTATTTTTGTATCTAGTCGGCTCGGGGATTCGAACTACCTTTTGGTTACTGGCCTAACACTAACCGCTAGGCTACCTGCTGCCCTGTCTTATAGAGCAAATCAATGCTCTTAAAAAGACAAATCTGAGCGGTAGAGCCTGGCTTGCATTTTGATCAAATCAAATGTTTTATTTGTCACATGTGCTGAATCACCTTACAGTGAAATGCTGAATACAAGCCCCTAACCAACAATGCAGTTAATAAAAATAAGTGTTAAGTAAAAAATTTAAAATAAAAGTTACAAATAATTAAAGAGCATCAATAAAATAACAATAGCAAGGCTATATACAGGGGGTACCGGTTTCAGAGTCAATGTGGAGGCTATATACAGGGGGTACCGGTACAGAGTCAATGTGGAGGCTATATACAGGGGGTACCGGTACAGAGTCAATGTGGAGGCTATATACAGGGGGTACCAGTCAAAGTCAAAGTCACCATTATTAGTCAGTTGTACAACCGAATGCCTTCAACCGAAATGTGTCTTCCGCATTTAACCCAACCCCTCTGAATCAGAGAGGTGCGGGGGACTGCCTTAATCAACATCCACGTCTTCGGCGCCCGGGGAACAGTGGGTTGTTCAGGGGCAGAACGACAGATTTTTTTTCCTTGTCAGCTTGGGGAACTTGCAACCCTCCGGTTACAAGTCCAACACTCTAACCACTAGGCTACCTGCCGCCCCTGGTACAGAGTTAATGTGCAGGGGCACTGGTTAGTCGAGGTAATATTTACCTGTAGGTAGAGTTAAAGTGACTATGCATAGATAATAAACAGAGAGTAGCAGCAGCGTAAAAAGGGAGGGAGGGGGGGACAATGCAAATAGTCTGGGTAGCCCAGATCTTGACTTAGAAAAGGTTGGTGACCACTGATATAGGGGCTAGGGTTCCATTTGGGATTCAGCCGAGGACAGATCTAGGAGTGTCCTTAATGCCATGACACTCAAAGTAGACCTGAGAAAAACAGATTGTTCTCATTTCCAGCTGCCCTCATATTTTACAGCCTATCACACATGTTCCTTACTTTGTAGGCTAGGGGATTATTCTTTCGAGAGAGAGAGAGAGAGAGAGAGAGAGAGAGAGAGAGAGAGAGAGAGAGAGAGAGATCCATTTCCTATAAATTATACATAGTCTTAAAACATATGCAAAAGGTTTGAATATGGAATTTAAAAGCTTGGTTGCAAGAAAGTAAAATCAAATCATATAAGTCTTAATTTGAAGTAAGATTTGAATCTTGTTTCAAACATACCAGAAATGTTAGAAAAAAGATGCCGTGACGTGGAATGCTGTAGGTCTATTTTTTTTTATTCCACCTGATTGTAGAATCAGCCATTTTGTGAGTGTCATACACAGACCACTCAAATCAGCCATTTTGTGAGTGTCACACTCAGACCATTCAAACCAGTCATTTTCCATAAAGCTAGCCTATCATTCAGCATTCCTCAGACGACAGATTAACAAAGGCCTTCTAATGCAACCCGAGAAGAAAGACTTGTGACCACAAGAGGGATTTTTGTTTTTCTCCTATAACAGATAAAGGCTTGTCGTTATGAGATTAAAGCAGGCTAAATTGAAAGTGTGGGAAAAGTCCATATTTTAGGCTTCACAAAAGCTCCTTTCATCCAAAGACAATTTTTTTTCCATTGAAGGGTTTTCATTAACTCGCAAGTCCTAATGAGAGCTTGGTAAGTCAGCCTTTTGTTTACCCATCAGAAACCTCTATGCCCTAGCGTTCAGCCCCAGGTGATAGACATTCACTTATAGCAGTGAGTGTGGCCAAACGTGTAGAAAATGACACCGTCTTCAAAGACCAATGTAGTACTGAAACAGGGGCAGGTTCCAATTAAAATAAAAATGATCCATTTACGCATGCAAGAGCACGAGGTGCAAAGGTAAATCATGCCTTTATGCCGTAGAATGTGCCGGCTAATGATCCAAGTCAGTACAAAAAAAAACTCCAGCTTTCAAAAATCTGCCATAATGTGTGTGAATAAGTCCCCAACTCTGTTTGCATTAAAACCCCTAGGTGCTGTTTAACTATGTTTCACAGCCTTGCTAAAATAGTATGGTAGAGAACACATATACACACACATGTTCTCAACAGTGTTGTCTTTCATGTTTCCTTACTCTTCTCTCTTTCTGTGTGTGTGTGTGTGTGTGTCCATCCCTTGCCATATACAGCGGCAGCGGAACTGGCCACCCGCAAGCATAGCGTGCTGGCTCCTTGATTGTGGACGGAGGAAGGAGAGGCAGGCAGGCAAACAGACAGGCAAACAGACAAGCAGACAGGGGCTGCAGTAGGGGGACATATAAAACAACTGGCTGTTCTCCAGACTGACTGGAACTCTGGTCTTTCAGGTGTCTCAGGCGGCAGTTGGGTGAGGTGTACATAACAGAGGAACCAGACAAAGAAGAAGGAGCCTACCAGCTGCAAGCAGGGAGGGAAACAATGAGGTTATAAACATTTGATTAGGCATCTTCCACTGGACTGACTTTCTGTGTTGGGTTGTTTGTCTCTCATTCAGAGCCTTTCATTTCCCCAGAGAATGGGACAAACACATTTTATAGATCTAGTTAAAACCATCTGAAGCCTTTCAAACCATCAAACTTCCCGTTCTTTTCTGAGATCCTTATTTTCTCGATTTCAGAGCATTTTATTGAGACATATATATATATATTATTATTTTTCCCCCTCCCTTCTGTGTTGAAATTAATAATAGGGTTAGAAGAACGACATACCCTCATATCGAGTGTCTTGTCAAATTGATTGGAATGTGATCCCTCTCAAGCAACGGCACGTTTGGTAGTGAGACAGAGAGAACACTCTTGTAGGCTAGCCAATACTGCTGACTTCAGTCTTCTTATAATTGAGCTTAAAAAAAGGTCAACATTCAAGGGTAGTTTGTATCAGAATAGTTGGCATGGAAATGGGAAATGAAATCGGAGAATGATCCACCCTTTCTCCCGTCCCTGTTGCTGAGCTTTGCGCCTCAGGTGTTCCATGTCCTCTTGTTGGAAACTTGGGTTAATTGCCCTCACTCAGCCATGTCGACCGGTTGGACAGCCCTGCACCGACTTTTAGGGGCAGCGTGTTTGGCGGGCCTTTATTTTGGCTCTTTTTTTAATTTTTTATTTTATTTCACCTTTATTTCTGTAGCTCTCATGCCCTAACATATATCCAGTCAAAAACAGAGCACTTAGGCTACCTTTTACCGACAATTTATAACAAAAACCATAAGGGAGGTAGGTACGTCTATAGGCGTGAACCTCAAAGTATACGGATGAATCATACCATTTTATAAATAAAATACATGTATTTTAGAAATGACAAAACTGTACTCTCAACGTGCAAACACAGGACGTGGGGTGCAAGGCGTGAAGAGCAAAACAACAGAAATGGCTCAACTTTTTAAACAAGACATGCAATGAGTCACCATTGATAGGCGCGCATCATCAAACATAAATCTGAGTCAAGTTAATAAAAACACTTACGTACGGTTCGTTTGAGTATCTGAAGACGATTCATAGTCTCGCACGGCTCAAGAATGTCCGCTGCCAACAGTCAGTCCATTGGAAAATGTGTCTGGTCCCTTGAAAACTTGTCTTCATATCTAATAATTGTTGCGCTGTCGTTGACGTCCTACCGCGCCGGACTCGGTTCTTCAGTGACGCTACAATCCCGCGATTGAACGCTGTGTGGAGGAGACGCGAGAGGAATCTGTCATGTGAGCTATGAAGAGTCGCGCCATTGGCCAGTAGGAAAGCAGACGTTGATAAGGCTGGTCTTTGTTCCATTGGACCTGCACGGGAACGGACGGACAGAGGCGCCTCCTAAGCGAGGCTGATCTCTGTGGAAGAATGTGTGTGCAGTGCGCGGAGTCCACAATTTCCAGCAAAAAACGAACAGTAACAAATTGGTGAAGTCATTTTGGTTTTGTGGTCACGAATAACAAATACAAGTCTAATAACAAAGTCTAATACTTATAATTTAAAGAAAGGAGTCTAGAGAAAGCTATACGCAAGACAGTGTTATAAAAATTATAGACAAAATTGATAAAGATTAGCAAAAGTGACTGTGTAAAATAAATAATTCAAATTCTGAGCTATATTGTATGCTACAAAAAAAATGGGACATTATATTTTTTTATACTATTCCAATTGCTCAAATAAATATAGGTAAAGTGGTCAACATTATTTAATTCCAGTCATATGTTTCTAAATACTTCCACATTAATGTGGATGCTACCATGATTATGGATAATCCTGAATTAATTGTGAATAATGATAATATCTCCCCTGTTATTGGTAATGGTTATTGGTAATGGTGAGAGGTTAGCATGTCTTGTGGGTATGATATAAAATGCTAACCTCCCCTGTTATTGGTAATGGTGAGAGGTTAGCATGTCTTGTGGGTATGATATAAAATGCTAACCTCCCCTGTTATTGGTAATGGTGAGAGGTTAGCATGTCTTGTGGGTATGATATAAAATGCTAACCCCCTGTTATTGGTAATGGTGAGAGGTTAGCATGTCTTGTGGGTATGATATAAAATGCTAAACTCCCCTGTTATTGGTAATGGTGAGAGGTTAGCATGTCTTGGGGGTATGATCTTTGACCCTCTGTAACTTTCTCACTCATCATTATTAGCGATTCACTCAAGATTTAGGTCTATCCGTAATCATGATAGCATCCAGATTAATGTAGAATTGCTTAGAAACATTATGTTCTTATTTACAATAAAAGTGACTCCAAAATGACCCAATACATTATTTACCATTAATTTCTATTGGGCACATAATTATCTGAAACACAACCAAAATGAACTGCAAATGCATCCAACAAGTTTGTAGAGTCACAAGCTTGATGCAATAATTAGTGCTAGGAATATGGTACCAAATACTAAACTTTTGACTACTTTATTTATACAAATCTTTAGGGTGTCAATAAGTTTTACTCCTACCTCTTTGAGAAAAAAAGTATTACTTGTTAAACAAAACCTCTTTCTCTGAGCAATTGTATTAGTATAAAATAATATAATTTCCACCATTCTTTGAGCATACAATATAGCTTTGTATTTGGATAATTTGTTTTATACAGTCATTATTGCTCATCTTTATCAAAGGCGTTAATAATTTCGGACCCCACTGTAGATGAGATATCCCTACACACAATGCAAAAAGTCCAGATAGCCATTTGATTACCTGTTCAGTAGTCTTATGGCTTGGGGGTAAAAACTGTTGAGAAGCTTTTTTGTCCTAGACTTGGCATTCCGGTAACGCTTGCCATGCGGTAGTAGAGAGAACAGTCTATGACTGGGGTGGCTGGGGTCTTTGACAATTTTTAGGGCCTTCACCATTACAATAACAGCCAACAGCCTTCCTCTGACACCGCCTGGTGTAGAGGTCCTGGATGGCAGGCAGCTTAGCCCCAGTGATGTACTACCCTCTGTAGTGCCTTGCGGTCAGAGGCGGAGCAATTGCTGTACCAGGCAGTGATGCAACCAGTCAGGATGTTCTCGATGTTGCAGCTGTAGAACCTTTTGAGGATCTCAGGACCCATGCCAAATCTTTTTAGTCTCCTGAGGTGGAATAGGCTTTGTCGTGCCCTCTTTACGACTGTCTTGGTGTGTTTGGACCATTCTAGGTTGTTGTTGATGTGGACACCAAGGAACTTGAAGCTCTCAACCTGCTCCACTACAGCCCTGTCGATGAGAATGGGGGCGTGCTCGGGCCTCCTTTTCCTGTAGTCCACAATCATCTCCTTAGTCTTGGTTACGTTGAGGGAAAGGTTGTTGTCCTGGCACCACACAGCCAGGTCTCTGACCTCCTCCCTATAGGCTGTCTTGTCGTTGTCGGTGATCAGGCCTATCACTGTTGTGTCGTCTGCAAACTTAATGATGGTGTTGGAGTCGTGCCTAGCCATGCAGTCGTGGGTGAACAGGGAGTACAGGAGGGGACTGAGCACGCACCCCTGGGGAGCTCCAGTGTTGAGGATCAGCGTGGCAGATGTGTTGCTACGTACCCTCCCCACCTGGGGGCAGCCCGTCAGGAAGTCCAGAATCCAGTTGCAGAGGGAGGTGTTTAGTCCCAGGATCCTTAGCTTAGTGATGAGCTTTGAGGGTACTATGGTGTTGAATGCTGAGCTGTAGTCAATGAATAGCATTCTCACATAAGTGTTCCTTTTGTCCAGGTGGGAAAGGGCAGTGTGGAGTGCAATAGAGATTGCATCATCTGTTGATCTTTTTGGCAGTATGCAAATTGGAGGGGGTCTAGGGTTTCTGGGATAATGTTGTTGATGTGAACCATTACCAACCTTTCAAAGCACTTCATGGCTACGGACGTGAGTGCTACAGGTCTGTAGTTGTTTAGGCAGGTTGCCTTTATGTTCTTGGGCACAGAGACTATGGTGGTCTGCTTGAAGCATGTTGGTATTACAGACTCAATCAGGGACATGTTGAAAATGTCAGTGAAGACACCTGCCAGTTGGTCAGCACATGCCCGGAGCACACGCCCTGGTAATCCGTCTGGCCCCGCAGCCTTGTGTATGTTGACTTGTTTAAAGGTCTTACTCATGTCGGCTACGGAGAGCGTGATCACACAGTCGTCTGGAACAGCTGATGTTCTCATGCATGCCTCAGTGTTGTTTGCCTCGAAGCGAGCATAGAAGTGATTTAGCTCGTCTGGTAGGCTCGTGTAACTGGGGAGCTCTCGGCTGTGCTTCCCTTTGTAGTCTGTAATAGTTTTCAAGCCCTGCCACATAAGATGAGCGTCAGAGCCGGTGTAGTATGATTCAATCTTAGCCCTGTCTTGACGCTTTGCCTGTTTGATGGTTCATCGCAGGGCATAGCAGGATTTCTTGTAAGCTTCCGGGTTAGAGTCCCGCACCTTGAAAGCGGCAGCTCTACCCTTTAGCTCAGTGTGAATGTTGCCTGTAATCCATGGCTTCTGGTTGGGGTATGTGCGTACAGTCACTGTGGGGACGACGTCCTCGATGCACTTATTGATAAAGCTAGTGACTGATGTGGTGTACTCCTCAATGCTATCGGAGGAATTCCGGAACATGTTCCAGTCTGTGATAGCAAAACAGTCCTGTAGTTTAGCGTCTGCTTCATCTGACCACTTTTTTTATAGTCCGAGTCACTGGTGCTTCCTGCTTTAATTTTTGCTTGTAAGCAGGAATCATTATGATGTTCAACACTGTTGTTGCCTACAAAATTTGCTTATTGTTTTGATTTTATGCAATATTGTTTAAACTATAGGTTACAGGTGAATAGGTTTGTTGCAAGAGGCTGACTGGTTTGTATGCTTACTATGTTATGGCATGGGGGTTATGGCTCCTGTATTGCGTTGATACTTTATGGATTGACTTCCATACATGTCAGAATAGAGACAGGTTATAGCTCCATTGTAAACAGATAATCAGAATCAACGGTATATTCACAACTAAATGTTGTATGCAGGGCCTTCAGAAAGTATTCATACCCCTTGACTTATTACACAGTTTGTTGTGTTACAGCCTGAATTCAAAATCGATTAAACTGTCTAATTGGTTCTTGATCATTGCTAGACAACCATTTTTAGGTGTTGCCATAGATTTTCAAGTAGATTTAAGTCAAAACTGTAACTAAAAAAAAAAGTATACTTGAAAATATGGAGAGTGGTATTCAGTAATGTATTGGATTTGCCCCAAACATAACTCTTTGTATTCAGGACAAAAAGTGAATTGCTTTGCCACATTTTTTCAATCGTTCTATTAGGTTAGTATTGTGGAATAACTACAATGTTGTTGATCCATCCTCAGTTTTCTCCTATCACAGCCATTCATCTCTGTAACTGTTTTGAAGTCACCATTGTATTGATACACCATCCAAAGTGTCATTAATAACTTCACCATGCTCAAAGGGTTTAAGCAAACTTACTCCTGAACTGATTTAGGTTTGCCATAACAAAGGGGTTGAATCCTTACTGACATTTACGTTTTTCATTTTTTATTAATTTGTAAAAAATATCAGAAAAACATAATCCCACTTTGACATTTAAGTCAAATCACATTTTATTGGTCGCATACACATGTTTACCAGATAATTGCGGGTGTATCAAAATGCTTCCTAGCTCCAACAGTGCAGTTACATCTAACAATACACAACAATACACGCAAATCTAAAAGTAAAAGAATGGAATTAAGAAATATAGAAATATTAGGAAGAGCAATTATTATAAAAAAAATTATAATTATTGAACCTTTATTTAACTAGGCAATTCAGTTAAGAACAAATTCTTATTTACAATGACGGCCAATGTCAGAGTCTGGAGTATAAATGTGTATATATATATATATATATATATATATATATTCAAAAGTTTGGGGTCGCTTAGAAATGTCCTTGTTTTTGAAAGAAAAGCAAATTTTTTGTCCATTAAAATAACATTAAATGATCAGAAATACAGTGTAGACATTGTTAATGTTGTAAATGACTATTGTAGCTGGAAACCGCTGAATGGAATATCTACATACCTGCGTACAGAGGCCCGTTATCAGCAACCATCAGTCCCTCTGTTCAAATGGCACATTGTGTTAGCTAATCCAAGTTTATCATTTTAAAAGGTTAATTGATCATTAGAAAACCCGTTTGCAATTATGTTAGCACAGCTGAAAACTGTTGTTCTGATTAAAGAAGCAATAAAACTGGCCTTCTTTAGACTAGTTGAGTATCTGGAGCATCAGCACTTGTGGGTTCGATTACAGGCTCAAAATGGCCAGAAACAAAGGACTTTCTTCTGAAACTCGTCAGTCTATTCTTGTTCTGAGTAATGCAGGCTATTCCATGCAAGAAATTGCCAAGAAACTGAAGATCTGGTATAACGCTGTGTACTACTCCCTTCACGGAACCTTGCAAACTGTCTCTAACCAGAATAGAAAGAGGAGTGGGAGGCCCCGGTGCACAACTGAGCAAAAGGACAAGTACATTGTCTAGTTTGTATTTGTCCTTTTGCTCAGTTGTGCACCGGGTTCAAATACAGCTCATGCAGGCTGTAACACAACATCATGTGTAAAAAGTCAAGGGGTGTGAATACTTTCTGAATGCCCTGTACCTTGTTCTGAATGTGGTCATATGTGAGCCACTGCCACATATTTGCAATGTAGTCATGTATTATTAAACAGACAGAGAAGTAGAGAAAGCATTACATGCAGGAGATAAAGGATGCATCCCAAATGGCACCCTATTCCAAACATAGTGCACTACTGTTTACCAGAGCCCTTTGGAAAGTGCACTATATAGGTATAGGGTGCTACTTGGTACAGTCCTTTACTCAATCACTGTACTCTAGGCTGTGGTCTGTTTTCTGTTCACCGATAGAATACGCTGTACCACAATACTGGTCTGTTATCTGATACTGTACCACAATACTGGTCTGTTTTCTGATACTGTACCACAATACTGGTCTGTTTTCTGACACTACCACAATACTGGTCTGTTTTCTGACACTGTACCACAATACTGGTCTGTTTTCTGATGCTGTACCACAATACTGGTCTGTTTTCTGACACTGTACCACAATACTGGTCTGTTTTCTGATGCTGTACCACAATACTGGTCTGTTTTCTGATGCTGTACCACAATACTGGTCTGTTTTCTGACACTGTACCACAATGCTGGTCTGTTTTCTGACACTGTACCACAATGCTGGTCTGTTTTCTGATGCTGTACCACAATACTGGTCTGTTTTCTGATGCTGTACCACAATACTGGTCTGTTTTCTGATGCTGTACCACAATACTGGTCTGTTTTCTGATGCTGTACCACAATACTGGTCTGTACCACAATACTGGTCAATACACATCCGACATCCATAGGTTATCTCTCTGTCTCTGTCTCTGTCTCTGTCTCTCTCTCTCTGTCTCTCTCTCTCTCTCTCTCTCTCTCTCTCTCTCTCTCTCTCTCTCTCTCTCTCTCTCTCTCTCTCTCTCTCTCTCTCTCTCTCTCTCTGCAGAGAGTGGAGGCAGCATAATTCAAGGTATGGGGGAAATAGAGCAAGGGTAATACAGACACACATCTTCCATTACTTGAATGCAGCATTAAATCAATATTCGGCAAAGCTTTCTCTTGTTTTTGCATTCACTTGACTGCTGCCATGATGCATCATGGGGGTTGTGTAGTCACTGCCATGATGCATCCTGGGGGCTGTGTAGTCACGACCATGATGCATCCTAGGAGTTGTGTAGTCACTGCCATGATGCATCATGGGGGTTGTGTAGTCACTGCCATGATGCATCCTGGGGGCTGTGTAGTCACGACCATGATGCATCCTAGGAGTTGTGTAGTCACTGCCATGATGCATCATGGGGGTTGTGTAGTCACTGCCATGATGCATTATGGGGGTCGTGTAGTCACTGCCATGATGCATCATGGGGTCGAGTAGTCACTGCCATGATGCATGATGGGGTCGTGTAGTCACTGCCATGATGCATGATGGGGGTTGTGTAGTCTATGCCATGATGCATCATGGGGGTTGTGTAGTCACTGCCATGATGCATCATGGGGGTTGTGTAGTCACTTTCAGTTTTTTTGTGGCTCATTCTCCCCCCCTCTCTGTCCGGCCTCATTGGGATAGCTCTGAGGCTCCTCTCATTGGGATAGCTCTGAGGCTCCTCTCATTGGGATAGCTCTGAGGCTCCTCTCATTGGGATAGCTCTGAGGCTCCTCTGATTGGGATAGCTCTGAGGCTCCTCTGATTGGGATAGCTCTGAGGCTCCTCTGATTGGGATAGCTCTGAGGCTCCTCTGATTGGGATAGCTCTGAGGCTCCTCTGATTGGGATAGCTCTGAGGCTCCTCTGATTGGGATAGCTCTGAGGCTCCTCTGATTGGGATAGCTCTGAGGCTCCTCTGATTCGGATAGCTCTGAGGCTTCTCTCATTGGGATAGCTCTGAGGCTCCTCTGATTGGGATAGCTCTGAGGCTCCTCTGATTGGGATAGCTCTGAGGCTCCTCTGATTGGGATAGCTCCGAGGCTCCTCTCATTGGGATAGCTCCGAGGCTCCTCTGATTGGGATAGCTCCAAGGCTCCTCTGATTGGGATAGCTCCGAGGCTCCTCTGATTGGGATAGCTCTGAGGCTTCTCTCATTGGGATAGCTCTGAGGCTCCTCTGATTGGGATAGTTCCAAGGCTCCTCTGATTGGGATAGCTTACTGCCAATTATATTCGTCCCGCATGCTCAGACATGTGTGTGTATTGCCCTCAGGCAGTTGTGGTGGGCTAAAATGAAAACACATATCAGTGGTTGGTTGGAGGATCATAGCTTTTACAGGCATGCTACACCGCAGAAATTAATAGGAACTTTTTGAATACCATAATCAAACCTTAAGCGAGCTCTTGAACCCCTTTTGATTCTATATAGCACTATTTCCGTATATTTGCACAATGGAAATGTGAAGAAAAAAAATCTGAAAATGGAACGTTATAAGACTCAGTGGTTGAGACATGACACATATTGTGAAATAACCCAACACGTGTCCTCTTTTCTCAAAATCAGTATTTGTCACCCACATAGTTCCGAAAGGTTCCCCTTTTCATGCCATTTTGGATCAGCAGAAAAAGCCACTGGCCGTGTCATGCTGGTCTCGCTAACGGTATTAGAAGTGAGCGTGCGACAGAAGCCTTTACCAGAAACCAGCATAGCACTTCCTTTACAGATTTAAGCCCTATCACACTTCATCATCCTAGTGTATAAAACTGGTACGCGCACGCACGCACGCACGCACGCACACACACACACACACACACACACACACACACACACACACCACACCACACCACACCACACCACACCACACCACACACACACACACACACACACACACACACACACACACACACACCACACACACACACACACACACACACACACACACACACACACACACACAGCGTCATTATGAAAGCAAAATTCTGTCTGCAAAAATAGGTCATACATCACTGTATCTCAGAAAATGTACCTCTATAAGTACAGTCATAATGTACAGTCATAATGAACAGTCATAATGTATTCTTAAAGTAGCCATAATGTACAGTCATAATGAACACTCATAATGTAGTCAAGATTTACAATCATAATTAAGTCTTAATGTACAGTCATAATGAACAGTCATAATGTATTCTTAAAGTAGCCATAATGTACAGTCATAATGAACAGTCATAATGTAGTCTTAAAGTAGCCATAATGTACAGTCATAATGAACACTCATAATGTAGTCAAGATTTACAATCATAATTAAGTCTTAATGTACAGTCATAATTTACAGTCAAAATGAACAGTCATAATGTAGTCTTAAAGTAGCCATAATGTACAGTCATAATGAACAGTCAGAATGTAGTCTTAAAGTAGCCATAATGTACAGTCATAATGAACAGTCATAATGTACAGTCATAATGTAGTCATGATGTACAATCTTAACAAAGTCTTAATGTAGTCATAATGAACAGTCATAATGTAGTCATAATGTACAGTAGTAATGTAGTCACAACGTAGTCACAATGTAGTTATAGTGTACAGTGATAATGTAGTCATAATGTACAGTAGTAATGTAGTCATAATGTGGTCACAATGTAGTTATAGTGTACCGTGATAATTTAGTCATAATGTACAGTAGTAATGTAGTCATAACATGGTCACAATGTAGTTATAGTGTAGCGTGATAATGTAGTCATAATATGCAGTCAAAATGTGAAGTCATAATCTAGTGATAATGTACTGTCATAATGTTGTGATAATGTACAGTCATAATGTACAGTCATAATGTCATATTGTACAGTCCTAATGTAGTCACAATATAGTCCTAAAGTACAGTAACAATGTAGTCGTAATGTAGTCACAATGTAGTTACAGTGTACAGTAATAATGTATTCATAATGTACAGACAAACGTGAAGTCATAATGTAGTGTTAATGTACAGTCTTCATTTATTCATAATGTACAGTCGTAATGTAGTTAAAATGTAGTCATAATGTACAGTCATAATGTAGTTAAAACGTAGTCAAAATGTACAGTCATAATGTACAGTCTTCATTAATTTATAATGTACAATCGTAATGTAGTCATAATGTACAGTCAAAATGTACAGTCATAATGTACAGTCATATGTAATCATAATGAAGAATCTTATAATGTAGTCATAATGTACATTAATAACATAGTCAAAATGTACTGTCATAATGTAAAGTCGTAATGTAAAGTCATAATGTATAGACATAATGCGGTCATAATGTAGAGTCATAATGTAGAGTACAGTCATGTCTTGTTAATGTAGTCAAGATGTACAGTCGTAATGTACAGTCTTAATTTAGTCGTAATGTTCAGGTGAAATGTAGTCATAATATAGTCATAATGTTCAGTTATAATGTAGTCATAATATAGTCATAATGTTCAGTAATAATGTAGTCATAATATAGTCATAATGTTCAGGTATAATGTATTCATAATGTAGTCATAATGTTCAGTTAAAATGTAGTCATAATATAGTCATAATGTTCAGGTATAATGTAGTCATAATGTAGTCATAATGTTCAGTTATAATGTAGTCATAATGTAGTCATAATGTTCAGTTATAATGTAGTCATAATATAGTCATAATGTTCAGTTATAATGTAGTCATAATATAGTCATAATGTTCAGTTATAATGTAGTCATAATGTAGTCATAATGTTCAGTTATAATGTAGTCATAATATAGTCATAATGTTCAGTTATAATGTAGTCATAATGTAGTCATAATGTTCAGTTATAATGTAGTCATAATATAGTCATAATGTTCAGTTATAATGTAGTCATAATATAGTCATAATGTTCAGGTATAATGTAGTCATAATATAGTCATAATGTTCAGTTATAATGTAGTCATAATATAGTCATAATGTTCAGTTATAATGTAGTCATAATGTAGTCATAATGTTCAGTTATAATGTAGTCATAATATAGTCATAATGTTCAGTTATAATGTAGTCATAATGTAGTCATAATGTTCAGTTATAATGTAGTCATAATATAGTCATAATGTTCAGTTATAATGTAGTCATAATATAGTCATAATGTTCAGTTATAATGTAGTCATAATGTAGTCATAATGTTCAGTTATAATGTAGTCATAATGTTCAGGTATAATGTAGTCATAATGTAGTCAGAATGTTCAGTTATAATGTAGTCATAATGTAGATATATTTTCAGAATGTCAGTTATATAGTCATAATGTAGTCTGTTTGTTATAATGTAGTCTAATGTAGTCATAATGTTCAGTTATAATGTAGTCATAATATAGTCATAATGTTCAGTTATAATGTAGTCATAATGTAGTCATAATGTTCAGTTATAATGTAGTCATAATGTTCAGTTATAATGTAGTCATAATATAGTCATAATGTTCAGTTATAATGTAGTCATAATATAGTCATAATGTTCAGTTATAATGTAGTCATAATATAGTCATAATGTTCAGTTATAATGTAGTCATAATGTAGTCATAATGTTCAGTTATAATGTAGTGATAATGTTCATGTATAATGTAGTCATAATATAGTCATTGTGTTCAGTTATAATGTAGTCATAATATAGTCATAATATTCAGTTATAATGTAGTCATAATATAGTCATTGTGTTCAGTTATAATGTAGTCGTAATGTAGTCATAATGTTCAGTTATAATGTAGTTATAATATAGTCATAATATTCAGTTATAATGTAGTCATAATATAATCATAATGTTCAGTTATAATGTAGTCATAATATAGTCATAATGTTCAGTTATAATGTAGTCATAATATAGTCATAATGTTCAGTTATAATGTAGTCATAATATAGTCATAATGTTCAGTTATATTGTAGTCATAATATACAGTCATAGTGTAGTTTTAATAGACAGTCATACTGTATCATAGTCAAACTGTAGTCATAATGTACAGTCATATTATAGTCATAATGTAGTCACAATGTAGTTATAGTGTACAGTAATAATGTACAGTCCTAATGTACTCATAATTTACAAGAATGAATTCGCGCTGTAGAAGAAGGCAGACGTTTTATGTGCCCTCAACAGATTGTTTTTTTTTTGTTCATTTATTTATTGTTTGTAACTTATTTTTTTTACTTATTTTGGACAAAATGTTGCTGCTACCGTCTCTTATAACCGAAAATAACTTCTAGACATCAGGACTGCAATTACTCACCTTGGACTGGCAAAATCCTTTTTTGTCATTTTGACGACCCTAATGAGAACGATATACTGCTCTCTCGGGAACAGGCCCAGATCCCCGTGATTTGCGTGAAGAGGAGGCAGAGAAAAAGGGGCCAGAGGGCGGGCTGCCTTCTGAGAATTCGTAGGCAATCAAATAAACCCCCACTTATTTCCATTCTGCTTGCAAACATGCAATCTTTGGACAATAAAATAGATGACTTACGCGGAAGATTAAACTGCCAACGGGACATTCAAAACAGTAATATCTTATGCTTCACGAGTCGTGGCTGAACAACGACACTATCAACATACAGCTGGCTGGTTATACGCTGTACCGGCAGGATAGAAAAGCGGCGTCTGGTAAGACAAGGGGCGGCGAACTATGCATTTTTGTAAATAACAGCTGGTGCATGATATCTAAGGAAGTCTCACCTGAGGTAGAGTATCTCATGACAAGCTGTAGACCACACTATCTACCTAGAGAGTTTTGTTTACATTCCATCACAGCCAGAGGCTGGCACTAAGACAGCATTGAATGAGCTGTATTCCGCCATAAGCAAACAAGAAAACTCTCACCCAGAGCAGCGCTCGTAGTAACCGGGGACTTTAGTGCAGGGAAACTTAAATCTGTTTTACCAAATTTCTATCTGCAACCAGAGGAAATAAAACTCTGGATCAGCTTTACTCCACACACAGAGATGCATACAAAGCTCTCACTCGCCCTCCATTTGACAAATCCGACCATATTTCTATCTTCCTGATTCCTGCTTACAAGGAACATTTTAAGCAGGAAGTACCAGTGACTAGATCAATAAAAAAGTGGTCAGATGAAGCAGATGCTAAGCTACAGGACTGTTTGGCTGGCACAGACTGGAATATGTTTCTGGATTCCTCCGATGACATTGAGGAGTACACCACATCAGTCATTGGCTTCATCAATAAGTGCATCGATGACGTCATCCCCACAGTGACCGTACGTACCCCACCAGAAGCCATGGATTACAGGCAACATCTGCACTGAGCTAAAGGCTACAACTGCCACTTTCAAGGAGACAGACTCTAACCCGGAAGCTTCTAAGATATCCCGCTATGCCCTCCGACTAACCATCAAACAGGCAAAGCGTCAATACAGGACTAAGATCGAATCGTACTACACCAGTTCTGACGCTCGTCGGATGTGGAAGGGCTTGCAAACCATTACAGACTACAAAGGGAAGCACAGCCGAGAGCTGCCCAGTGACACGAGCCTACCAGACGAGCTAAACTACTTCTATGCTCGCTTGGAGGAAAATAACACTGAAACATGCGTGAGAGCACCAGCTGTTCCGGAAGACTGTGTGATCACGCTCTCCGTTGCGGATGTGAGTAAGACCTTCAAACAGGTCAACATTCACAAGGCCACAAGGCTAGACGGATTACCAAGATGTGTACTGCAAGCATGCGCTCACCAACTGGCAAGTGTCTTCACAGACATTTTCAACCTCTCCCTGTCCGAGTCTGTAATACCAGCATGTTTTAAGCAGACCACCATAGTGCCTGTGCCCAAGAACACTAAGGTAACCTATCTAAATGACTACCGACCTGTAGCACTCACGTCTGTAGCCATGAAGTGCTTTGAAATGCTGGTCATGGCTCACATCAACACCATTATCCCAGATACCCTAGACCCACTCCAAATTGCATAGCGCCCTAACAGATCCACAGATGACGCAATCTCTATTGCACTCCACACTGCCCTTTCCCACCTGGACAAAAGGAACACCTATGTGAGAATGCTGTTCATTGACTACAGCTCAGTGTTCAACACCATAGTGCCTTCAAAGCTCATCAGTAAGCTAAGGACCCTGGGACTAAACACCTCCCTCTGCAGCTGTATCCTGGACTTCCTGACGGGCCTCCACCTGGTGGTAAGGGTAGGTAACAACACATCCGCCACGCTGATCTTCAACACAGGAGCCCCTCAGGGGTGCATGCTCAGTCCCCTCCTGTACTCCATGTTCACTTATGACTGCACGGCCAGGCACGACTCCAACACCATCATTAAGTTTGCAGATGACACAACAGTGGTAGGCCTAATCACCGACAACGATGATACAGCCTATAGGGAGGAGGTCAGAGACCTGGCCGTGTGGACAACAGGACAACAACCTCTGCCTCAACGTGATCAAGACAAAGGAGATGATTGTGGACTACAGGAAAAAGAGGACCGAGCACGCCCCCATTCTTATCGACGGGGCTGCAGTGGAGCAGGTTGTGAGCTTCAAGTTCCTTGGTGTCCACATCACCAATAAACTAACATGGTCCAAGCACACCAAGACAGTCGTGAAGAAGGCATGACAAAACCTATTCCCCCTCAAGAGACTAAAAGGATTTGGCATGGGTCCTCAGATCCTCAAAAGGTTCTACAGCTGTACAATCAAGAGCATCCTGACTGGTTGCATCACTGCCTGGTATGGCAACTGCCCGGCCTCCGACCACAAGGCACTACAGAGGGTATGTCAAGCTTTGGGTGTAGCTGGTGTAAAGATGTCAGGCGCAGGAGAGCAGAGATGAGTGGACTAAGCGCTTTACTAGTGCTTAGTCCAGTCGCTTTACTAGTGCTGAGAGAGCACGGCTCCTATCCCAGCCTCGGACACGTCCACCTCCAATATGAACGCCAAAGAGGGATCCGGATGAGCCAGCATGGGAGCCGAGGTAAACAGAGCCCTCAGGTGACCAAAAGCCCTGTCCGCCTCAGCCGACCACTGCAAACGCACCGGTCCCCCCTTCAGCAGTGAGGTAATGGGAGCTGCTACCTGACCAAAACCCCGGATAAACCTCCGGTAGTAGTTGGAAAACCCTAGAAACCGCTGCCCTTCCTTTACCGTGGTGGGTGTTGGCCAATTACGCACAGCTGAAATGCGGTCATCCATCCATCTCCACCCCTGAAGTGGAAATGCGGTACCCTAGGAAGGAGATGGACTGTTGAAAGAACAGACATTTCTCAGCCTTGACGTACAGGTCATGCTCCAACAGTCGACCAAGCACCCTGCGCACCAAGGACACATGCTCGGCGCGTGTAGCGGAGTATATCAGAATGTCATCAATATACACCACTACACCCTGCCCGTGCAGGTCCCTGAAAATCTAGTCTACAAAGGCCTCGAAGACTGATGGAGCATTCATCAACCCGTACGGCATGACGAGGTACTCATAGTGGCCTGAGGTGGTACTGACCTCTGTTTTCCACTCGTCTCCCTCCCGGATACGCACCAGGTTGTAAGCGCTCCAGAGATTCAATTTGGTGAAGAAGTGCGCCCCGTGCATTGACTCAATCGTTACTGGCTATGAGAGATAGCGGGTAACTGTACCTCACAGTGATCTTGTTGAGACCTCGATAGTCAATACACGGGTGCAGACCTCCATCCTTCTTCTTCACAAGAAATTAACTTGAGGAGGCAGGTGAAGTGGAGGACCAAATGTCTACCAGGAGGTTTATCGCACAATCCCCCCGTCGATGGGGTGGTAATTGAGTCGCCTTCTTCTTACAGAAGGCGAGAGCCAAATCGACATATTCGGGTGGATGCGCACAGTGGAGACCTGGTCTGGAATTTCCACTGTAGTAGCACCCATGGAAACCCCTAAACACCTCCCAGAGCACTTTCGTGACCACCCCGTGAGAGCCCTCCGTTGCCACGAAATAGTGGTGTCATGACAGGCTAACCAGGGTAGGCCCAGCACCACGGGAAACGCAGGAGAATCAATAAGGAAGAGACTGATTCTCTCCTTGTGATCCTCCTGTGTCACCATGCCCAGGGGCGCGGTGACCTCCCTAATCAACCCTGACCCTATTGGTCGACTGTCTAGGGCGTGTACTGGGAAGGGCATATCCACTGGAACAATGGGGATCCCTAAACTATGAGCAAATTATCTGTCAATGAAATTCTCAGCTGCGCCTGAATCTACGAGCACCTTATGCTGGGAATGCGGGGAAAACTCAAGAAAATTTATGTACAAAAACATGTGTGCAACAGAGGGCTCTGGGTGAGCATGGTGCCCACTCACCTGGGGTGACGCGAGAGTGCCCTGCCTGCTGCCTCAACTCCCAGAGGAACCTCCCCAGCACTGGCCGGCAGTGTGCCCTCTGCGGCCACAGATGGTGCATGGAACGGAACCTCCTCCGGTCTCCCTAAGTGCAGCACCTCCCAGCTCCATGGGCGTCGGAGCGGTGGTGCTGGGGGATGGAACCGACAGACCCCGATCTGAACGTCCGTGGGTAGCCAGCAGGTTATCCAACCGAATGGACAGGTCCACCAGCTGGTCGAAGGTGAGGGTGGTGTCCCTGCAGGCCAACTCCCAACGGACATGAGACGAGGGCAGACACCGTCTCACGGCCCGACGGAGCCAGGTGGACGGTTGCCAGGTAGATCTCCTGGTGAAGGGGGGGCGAGAATGACGGGACGGCTGTATGACTCCATGATTGGGGGTGGGGAATTCTGTCAAGCTTTGGGTGTAGCTGGTGTGAGGAAGTCAGGCGCAGGAGAGCAAAGATGAGTGGACTAAGCGCTTTACTAGGCAAAATACTAGTAAAGCGCAAGGCAGCAAACAGTACAATAAACCGCACAAATACGGTTATACAAAAAGGCACGGGTGGAAACATACAACCCGGCGTAACCAACATACAGCAAACAATTCCCCACACAGACATGGGGGAACCAGAGGGTTAAATACCCAACAGTAATGAGTAAAAATTAGGCTAGTAGACCGGTGACGTCGACCGCCGAACGCCGTCCGAACAGGGAGAGGAACTGACTTCGGGGGGAAGTCGTAACAGGGTAGTGCGAATGGCCCAGTACATCACTGGGGCCAAGCGTCCTGCCATCCAGGACTTCTATACCAGGCGGTGTCAGAGGAAGGCCCTAAAAATTGTCAAAGACTCCAGCCACCCTTGTCATAGACTGTTTTCTCTGCTACTGCGACGGCAAGCGGTACCGGAGCGCCAAGTCTAGGTCCAAGAGGCTTCTAAACAGCTTCTACCCCCAAGCCATAAGACTCCTGAACACCTAATCAAATGGCTACCCAGACTATTTGCATTGCCCCCTTTACACCTCTGTTGTTATCATCTATGCATACTCACTTTAATAACTCTACCTATGTACATATTACCTCAACTAACCGGTGTCCCCGCACATTGACTCTGTACAGGTACCCCCTGTATATAGTCTTGCTATTATTATTTTACTGCTGCTCTTTAATTACTTGTTACTTTTATTTCTTATTCTTATCCTTATTTTTTTAAACTGCATTGTTGGTTAGGGGCTCGTAATGTAAGCATTTCACTGTAAGGTTGAATTCGGCGCATGTGACTAATAAAATGTGATTTGATTTGAACTGGTTCTAGTCTTGTATTATCCCAACCTCCACATCCAAATCCTTCTTTTTACTCTTTGTTTCCGATGTAACAACATCTCAGTTTGGATAACAATAGCAACACACTGCCAGCATGCTTCCTATGTAACAACATCTCAGTTTGGATAACATACCCACAAACAGCATCCAACTGCCAGAATGCAGGTGTGGAGACAAAACCAATGCCACTCAGAGAGAGAGATCAGAGAAAAACAGTCTTACCGGAAGATCACAGAGTGAGCTAATCTGCACTTTGTTCTTTCTCCTATATTTAGACTGACGTTTCAAGACATTTGCATAATTTGCAGAGAAGAGAGAAGCCTTTGAGAGTACAGTTAACCTTGATGGTTTTAATTCTCATCTAGAGTTTCAGACTACTCTGAAAACACCTGTTCTCAGCAATATGAAAGTGTGTGTTATTTTCTCAATACATGTGTAGGCCTGAGAGCAATTGAAATTCAAACTCATGCAATCTATGCATGAGTTGAGCTGGCCTAGTACACACCCGTTATAGATGAGAAATAGTAATGGGGTCTTTTTGTAGACTCTTCATCAGCAAACGCCACTAATTTAAAAAAGCACATAAAGCACATAAAGGCTTCATACTTCATCAAGGTCATGTTAACTGACTGATAGTATCTCATAGAACAAAACGTATAAGGTCTCCTAAGCCTATGTTTACGTTAATCCCAAAATCCTATTCTTTCACCATTCATTTTCGCCATAGAGGACGACAAACTGGTGAGCTCTGTAGAATACTGGCTCTGAAATATGAAAGCCTGTACTGTAAAATGGGTACTGTAAAATGGGGGGTACTGTAAAATGGGTACTAAAATGAGTACCTGCAGCTAAAATCAGCAGCCGTACCTATTTAATTTCACTTCAAGCACTGCTGCTATTTAAATAATTTATTTTGTGTGATTTTTTTTTTTTAATCCACCTGAAAAAATACCGTTGAGAAATGATTTTTTATCAATGCCCTATGACGTGTATGCACAGAACGTTAGAGACTATTATTGTACACTGTAGCAGGAAAACATTGATCCCCGTGGTTCTTTTTTCTTTCTAGCAAAACGCCGGTAAAGCGACATTAATAGTTACGTTCTATATGTTAGACATTCTTATCCAGAGGATAGGAGTCCATCACAATGATGAAAAAAGTAAATAATCTTCTGCGAACAAGTGAAAAAGGGTGCTTAGGAAAGAAAAATGGACGAAATAAAAATGAATGGCATGTATAGCTGAATGAAAGTTTAACTGTACCTACTGTATCCTAAAAACAGATTGTTGTGTCTCGCTTTCCTAAATGTCAGCCAGGAGTCCACCAAATGCTGTGTTTTGGACCAGGGTTCTGGATACAAACACAAGCACACACACACACCTCCATCTGTTGTGTTTGCTCATCACACGGTGAGGCAGGAGGGACAGGGACTTCCTGCTTAAAGCAAAGCATCTCCCTTAAGCTTGAAAGAGTTATAGGTTTGGCCCCAAAGTCACACTGGGGACTGGCATGGCATCTGCCCCCAAACCATGAGCCAAAGGCTGGGGGAAGGGAGGGACGGACAGTCCTGTAGCCCAGATAAAGACAAACTCCCCTAGCCACGGTAGTAGGAGACTAGTGGACAGGCCTTGCGGTTCAGCTGAAGACTGAGGACTGCTGATATTAATCTACATGGGTGTGTATGTGTGCATGCTTGTAGTGTACACTCTTAGAAGTCAAGGAGCCTCAAATAACCTTTTTGGGGTTCTAAAGATTGCCAAACGGGGTAACCTTTCCAGGTCAAAAAGGTTTGTCGAGGAGCCCGTGTAACATGACACATATCTTTTCGCAAAAGCTTCAGAGATTGGCACTTAAACAGCACACTGTTACTGGGCTGCTTGTGTAAAGGTTAAAACAGGAACCTTTTTGTGATGGGAAGGGTTCAATTTTGAACCTTTCAGTCGATTGGAGGCGTGGCTTATTGGAGGTGTGGCTTTCAAATAGTTATTTTTGGCCACCCGCGAGATACTATGTTCATGATATTAAGTTTCTACGCTACAACTGTCAACTTTCCTTGAATATTTACAGTGAGGGAAAAAAGTATTTGATCCTCTGCTGATTTTGTACGTTTGCCCACTGACAAAGAAATGATCAGTCTATAATTTTAATGGTAGGTTTATTTGAACAGTGAGAGACAGAATAACAACAAAAAAATCCAGAAAAGCGCATGTGAAAAAATGTTATAAATTGATTTGCATTTTATTGAGGGAAATAACTATTTGACCCCCTCTCAATCAGAAAGATTTCTTGCTCCCAGGTGTCTTTTATACAGCTGAGATTAGGAGCACACTCTTAACTTCTTTGGGAGCAGCGCACGAGATGACCGTTTTGGAGAGCCTGGCGTGCCCAAAGTAAAATGCCTCCCATTCAGGCCCAGAAAATAGGATATGCACATATTTAGTACCATTGGATAGGAAACACTCTGAATTTTCTAAAAGTGTTAACATTTCGTCTGTGAGTATAACAGAACGGATATGGCAGGCAAAAACCCGAGGAATTTCTGTCCTGGAAAAAGTGGTTTTGACACATTGCCTCATTTAGAACCCCTCCCTTATGAAAATGCCCATATAAGGGCATATGAATGCAGTACCTATTGCTTCCTCTGGATGTCAACAGTCTCGAGAAAGTGTTCTGATTCTTTTTAGATGCTTTTGGGGCAGAGAAGAAGACGAATAAGGAAGTTGCCACACAGAATGTCAATAGAGGAAAACATGCGTTCACGGCTGGCGCGCTCTTTGGTTTTTTCCTTTCTTATCGCCCAGTTTATATTCCGGTTGAAATATTATACTATTTATACATAAAAGTGTTCCTAAGGATACATTTACAATTATGTTTGATTGTTCTTGGACAAGTTTATAGGTAGAAGTTGAACGAGTCGACGCTATATTTTCTCATTATAACGCACCAACCAAACGGAGATTTCTGGATATAATACATTACTTTTTCTAACAAAAGAACCATGGATTGTCTTCGTTGGACACTTGGGAAGCCCTCAGCAGAAGTTCTTCAAAAGGTAATTGATTTGTTTTTTTGCTGTGAAATGTGTTTTCTGTGAACCGTGAAGGCTTATGAATTTATGGTAATGGGAAAAATATGTGGGGTGCTATCCTCAAACAAATGTGGTGCTTTCGCCGTAAAGCCTTTTTGAAATCTGACAACGCTGTGATATTGCCGAGAAGCAGAGCTTTTGATGACTATGAAACACTTGTATATTGATGCATGTTTAATAATTCAACTTTTGGATTTTGAATTTGGCGGCTTGCATTTCACCTGGTAGTGTCCCACCACTCCCTAAGAAGTTAAAGGGAGTGCTCCTAATCTCATCTTTTTACTTGTATAAAAGACACCTGTCCACAGAAGCAATCAATCAATCAGATTCCAAACTCTCCACCATGGCCAAGATCAAAGAGCTCTCCAAGTTTGTCAGGGACAAGATTGTAGACTACACAAGGCTGGAATGGGCTACAAGACCATCGCCAAGCAGCTTGGTAAGAAGGTGAAACACTAAAGAACTGTCAATCTCCCTCGGCCTGGGGCTCCATGCAAGATCTCACCTCGTGGAGTTGCAATGATCATGAGAACGGTGAGGAATCAGCCCAGAACTACACGGGAGGATCTTGTCAATGATCTCAAGGCAGCTGGGACCATAGTCACCAAGAAAACAATTGGTAACACACTAAGCCGTGAAGGACTGAAATCCTGCAGTGCCCGCAAGGTCCCACTGCTCAAGAAAGCACATATACATGCCCGTCTGAAGTTTGCCAATGAACATCTGAATGATTCAGAGGACAACTGGGTGAAAGTGTTGTGGTCAGATGAGACCAAAATGGAGCTCTTTGGCATCAACTCAACTCGCCGTGTTTGGAGGAGGAGGAATGCTGCCTATGACCACAAGAACACCATCCCTACCGTCAAACATGGCGGTGGAAACATTATGCTTTGGGGGTGTTTTTCTGCTAAGGGGACAGGACAACTTCACCGCATCAAAGGGACGATGGACGGGGCCATGTACCGTCAAATCTTGGGTGAGAACCTCCTTCCCTCAGCCAGGGCATTGAAAATGGGTCGTGGATGGGTATTTCAGCATGACAATGACCCAAAACACACGGCCAAGGCAACAAAGGAGTGGCTTAAGAAGAAGCACATTAAGGTCCTGGAGTGGCCTAGCCAGTCTCCAGACCTTAATCCCATAGAAAATTTGTGGAGGGAGCTGAAGGTTCGAGTTGCCAAAGGTCAGCCTCGAAACCTTAATGACTTGGAGAAGATCTGCAAAGAGGAGTGGGACAAAATCCCTCCTGAGATGTGTGCAAACCTGGTGGCCAGCTACAAGAAACGTCTGACCTCTGTGAAGGGTTTTGCCACCAAGTACTAAGTCATGTTTTGCCGGGTGGTCAAATACTTATTTCCTTCATTAAAATGCAACCAATCCTGGCTCTTTTTTAAAGAAAACAATCCGACTAAGTGGTCCCAGCAGTCAGGTCATCAAAACAACAATCATTTTTAAGTGTAGGATAGGTTGAAAATACTGTAGCCACCTAGCGACCTAAAGCTAGGTTGAAAATACTGTAGCCACCTAGCGACCTAAGGCTAGGTTGAAAATACTGTAGCCACCTAGCGACCTAAGGCTAGGTTGAAAATACTGTAGCCACCTAGCGACCTAAGGCTAGAATGAATATACTGTAGCCACCTAGCGACCTAAGGCTAGGTTGAAGATACTGTAGCCACCTAGCAACCTAAGGCTAGGTTGAAGATACTGTAGCCGCCTAATGACCTGATGCGTAGGGTAGTGTTCATGATGAGATTATTATGGATAATAAATTAAACACATTTATATTTGTCAAATGGCAGTCAAGTATCGATCATCATGTCACCAGAATAAGACCCTTGATTTTTATTGGAAAGGATTATCAAACTCATCACCCTGTGGAGTTTAATCTGTAGTTTATTTAATCTGTAGTCTAATAAACTTTGATACAATATGATGGTTATTATATCAATATTTGCGCCTAAAGGCGTTTCCACCGCCATTTCTCACATATTTAATTTTACAGACACAAAACGATCCCACCATGTCGAATGAACAAATTATCTGTCGGCATTTATAAAATTGTACCAAAACTTAATGCTTACATTGCATAAAAACTGTGGATGGAAACGTGGTTCCTGTCGACAAAACAAAATATGCTAAACAAGGTGGGATATTGTTTTGTTTATTGCCAGATGGAATAATTTATGACAAACTTCATAACTTCATAATTTATGGTGGTTATGTGCATGGTTATGAGCTTCATGCAAATTTCCAATAAATATCATGGGTATTTTTGTACTTATTATTACTGCCGTTAGCTGCTGCCAAGGCAGTAGCTACTCTTCCTGGGGTCCAGCAACATTAAGGAAGTTATATACAATTTAAAATATTACATGACATTACCTTTCATAAGACTTTTCACAAAACATTAATTGTGTGCCCTCAGGCCACTACTCTACTGCCGCATATCTACAACACAAAATCCATGTGTACGTTTGTGTAGAGTGTAGAGAGTCATGGAGTTGAAAATGCAACGGAAACACAATTAAACTTTTTTTATTTTATCAAAACAATCTCTTTGATGGAAATAGTCCTGGTGGGAAATGCACATATTTTTTCTAAGCACACTTTAGAGTATTTGCTTAAAAATCTGTCGCTAATTGGATGGAAACTTAGCTACTGTTACTGATTGCACTATGAAAAAAAATCGGATTATTTCATACAGTAAATACACTAGTCTTCATGACTACACATTTTCTGCTAACGCTAATTAGTTCACTGTAAACAAATTAAGTCATTCTCGTTCATAGGATTTAACTTTGGATTTAATATAGTGTTATTAATTTAATAAGAATTTAATCAAGCCTTTATACTGTCTCAGGGAACAAGCAATTTGATTATCTGTCCTTATCATTCCAGGTCAAAACAGTAATTTACCAATCAAGGAGTTCAAGGGTTTCCTTATTACATGAACTAGTGAGGTGAATCCAATTAATTCAGGGCACATGGTTAGTTCCGGGCACATGGTATGTTCAGGGTACATGGTTAGTTCAGGGTACATGGTTAGTTCAGGGTACATGGTTAGTTCAGGGTACATAATTAGTTCAGGGTACATGGTTAGTTCAGGGTACATGGTTAGTTCAGGGTACATAATTAGTTCAGGGTACATGGTTAGTTCAGGGTACATAATTAGTTCAGGGTACATGGTTAGTTCAGGGTACATACTGTAGTTAGTTCAGGGTACATGGTTAGTTCAGGGTACATAGTTAGTTCAGGGTACATAGTTAGTTCAGGGTACATGGTTAGTTCAGGGTGCATGATTAGTTCAGGGTACATAGTTAGTTCAGGGTACATGGTTAGTTCAGGGTACATAGTTAGTTCAGGGTACATGATGTGTTCAGGGTACATAATTAGTTCAGGGTACATGGTTAGTTCAGGGTACATAGTTAGTTCAGGGTACATGGTTAGTTCAGGGTACATAGTTAGTTCAGGGTACATGGTTAGTTCAGGGTACATAGTTAGTTCAGGGTACATGATGTGTTCAGGGTACATAATTAGTTCAGGGTACATGGTTAGTTCAGGGTACATAGTTAGTTCAGGGTACATGGTTAGTTCAGGGTACATAGTTAGTTCAGGGTACATGCTTAGTTCAGGGTACATGGTTAGTTCAGGGTACATAGTTAGTTCAGGGTACATAGTTAGTTCAGGGTACATGATGTGTTCAGGGTACATAATTAGTTCAGGGTACATGGTTAGTTCAGGGTACATAGTTAGTTCAGGGTACATGGTTAGTTCAGGGTACATAGTTAGTTCAGGGTACATGGTTAGTTCAGGGTACATAGTTAGTTCAGGGTACATAGTTAGTTCAGGGTACATGGTTAGTTCAGGGTACATGGTTAGTTCAGGGTACATGATTAGTTCAGGGTACATGGTTAGCTCAGGGTACATGGTTAGTTCAGGGTACATGATTAGTTCAGGGTACATGATTAGTTCAGGTTCATCCCTGGTTCGAGCCCAGGTAGGGGCGAGGAGAGGGTCGGAAGTGACACTGTCACACATACACTCAATTAGTATTTGGTAGCATTGCCTTTAAATTGTTTAACTTGGGTCCAACATTTCGGGTAGCCTTACACAAGCTTCCCACAATAAGTTGGGTGCATTTTGGCCCACTCCTCCTGACAGAGCTGGTGTAACTGAGTCAGGTTTGTAGGCCTCCTTGCTCGCACACACGCTTTTTCAGTTCTGCTCACACATTTTCTATAGGATTGAGGTCAGGGCTTTGTGATGGCCATTCCAATACCAACTTTGGAAGTATGCTTGAGGTAATTGTCCATTTGGAAGACCCATTTGCGACCAAGCTTCCTGACTGATGTCTTGAGATGTTGCTTCAATATATCCACATAATTTTCCTGCCTCATGATGCCATCTATTTTGTGAAGTGCACCAGTCCCTCCTGCAGCAAAGCACCCCCACAATATGATGCTGCCACCCCCGTGCTTCAAGGTTGTGATGGGGTTCTTCAGCTTGCAAGCCTCCCCCTTTTTCCTCCAAACATAACGATGGTCATTATGGCCAAACAGTTCTATTTTTGTTTCATCAGACCAGAGGACATTTCTCCAAAAAGTATGATTTTTGTCCCCATGTGCAGTTGCAAACCGTAGTCTTTTTTATGGCGCTTTTGGAGCAGTGGCTTCATACTTGCTGAGCGGCCTTTCAGGTTATGTCGATATAGGACTTGTTTTACTGTGGATATAGATACTTTTGTACCTGTTTCCAGCATCTTCACAAGGTCCTTTGCTGTTGTTCTGGGATTGATTTGCACTTTTTGCACCAAAGTACGTTCATCTCTAAGAGACAGAACGCGTCTCTTTCCTGAGTGGTATGACAGCTGCGTAGTCCCATGGTGTTTATACTTGCGTACTATTGTTTGTACAGATGAACGTGGTACCTTCAGGCATTTGAAAATTGGTCCCAAGGATGAACCAGACTTGTGGAGGTCTACAAAAACAATTCTGAGGTCTTGGCTGATTTCTTTTCATTTTCCCATGATGTCAAGCAAAGAGGCACTGATTTTGAAGGTAGGCCTTGAAATACATCCACAGGTACACCTCCAATTGACTCAAATTATGTCAATTAGCCTATCAGAATAATTTTCTGGAATTTTCCAAGCTGTTTAAAGGCACAGTCAACTTAGTGAATGTAAACTTCTGACCCACTGAAATTGTGATGCAGTGAATTATGAGTGAAAAAAATCTGTCTGTAAACAATTGTTGGAAACATTACTTGTGTCATGCACAAAGTAGATGTCCTAATCAACTTGGCACTGTGCATTCAGGAAGGTAGCGTTCTCCTGGCATCCACCAAACCCACATTTATTAGTCGGACTGGAAAATGGTGAAGCGTGATTCATCACTCCAGGGAGCGCGTTTCCATTGCTCCCGAGCTTTACACAACTCCAGCCGACGCTTGGCATTGCACATGGTGATCTTAGGCTTGTGTGCGGCTGCTCGGCCATGGAAACCCATTTCATGAAGTTCCTGATAAACAGTTTTTGTGCTGACATTGCATTCAGAGGCCGTTTGGGACTTGGTAGTGAGTGTTGCAACCGAGGACAGACGATTTTTAGGCACTAAGCGCTTCAGGACTCTGCGGTCCCGTTCTGTGAGCTTGTGTGTCCTACCACTTTGCAACTGAGCAACTGTTGCGCCTCGACTTTTTCAACTTCACTCTAGCAGCACTTACAGTTGACCAGGGCAGCTCTAGCAGCACTTACAGTTGACCAGGGGCAGCTCTAGCAGGGCAGAAATTTGTCGAACTGACTTGTTGGAAAGGTGGCATCCTATGACGGTGCCACGTTGAACGTCACTGAGTTCTTCAGTAAGGCCATTCTACTGCTAATGTTTGTCTATGGAGATTGCATGGATGTGTGCTCGATTTTGTACACCTGTCAGCAGAGTGTGGCTGAAATAGCCGAATCCACTCATTTGAAGGGGTGTACCCATACTTTTTTTAATATTGTATATGGAAAAGAATTGACTGCATATCTTACACAGCCCACTTTGAACAGACATCAGTTCAACGTCTACTGTTGATTTATATTTGGTTCAGTTTGTTAACTAATCTGAAATCAAATTGAAATCAATCAAATATGTCACCATGTCATTGGATTTAGGTTAAAAGTTGGTTAAATGTTAAAATCCCTTACGTTCATGACTTTCTGCAAATCCAATCAGTTTTCCACGTTGATTCAACATCATCACATTTAATTTTTTTGGGGGGTTGAAACATTGTTGATTCAACCAGTTTTTTTTCGCCCAGCTGGAGGACATTATTTTGGCTTTAATTAAAACCTCAGTGAAAGATAATTAATCAACCGTATCTTAAAAATGTAATGAATAATACTGGATAGATGGGACAGAGTGTGAAAAATATGAATTATGGGAAAATATTGTAACAATAGCCATACACAGAATTATAATTTCTTCCTCAATATTAGTAAACCAGCTATGAAATGCAGGTTGTCATGTTGAATAGTAGACATGTTGCAATATCCCAGTGCTTGTTTTGTGTGTGTGTGTGTGGGTGTGTGTGTGTGTATGTGCGTGCGTGCGTGTGTGTGTGTGCGTGCGTGTGTGTGTAAAACCCTGAGAACAGGAGCATGTGTTGTTGGGAGGGACTCAGGAATGTATCCAGGCCAGCTGTGATGTCCCAGCTGGAGTAGAGGAGGCTACACCTGTCAGCATCCAGAGGCCTCTCACTCTCTCTCTCTCCCTCGCTCTCTCTCTCTCTCTCTCTCTCTCTCTCTCTCTCTCTCTCTCTCTCTCTCCCTCCCTCCCTCCCTCCCTCCCTCTCTCTCTGTCTCTATCCCTCCGTCCATCCATCCATCGCTCTCTCTCTCTTTCTCTCCAGCTGGACGTGCAGGAACCCCTCACCCCACATAGATCCAGGCCGTGTGAGTCAGTCCAGCTCAGCCATGCGTGTCCTACTCTGGGAATTCACTCTGGGAGCTTCTGTTATGTCCCTCTCTCTCTTTCTCTCCCTCCATCTCCTCCCTGTCTGTTATTAACCTCCCACCTCACTGTGTCTCTTCCCTCTCTCTATTTTTCTTTCAACCCCTCCATCTCTTTATCATTCTCTCTCCATCTGTTGTCTATTCCACTCCTCTCTCTGTCTGTTGTCTATTCCACTCCTCTCTCTGTATCTCTCTCTGTCTGTTGTCTATTCTACTCCTCTCTCTGTCTGTTGTCTATTCCACTCCTCTCTCTGTCTGTTGTCAATTCCACTCCTCTCTCTGTCTGTTGTCTATTCCACTCCTCTCTCTGTATCTCTCTCTGTCTGTTGTCTATTCCACTCCTCTCTCTGTCTGTTGTCTATTCCACTCCTCTCTCTGTCTGTTGTCTATTCCACTCCTCTCTCTGTCTGTTGTCTATTCCACTCCTCTCTCTGTATCTCTCACTGTCTGTTGTCTATTCCACTCCTCTCTCTGTATCTCTCTCTGTCTGTTGTCTATTCCACTCCTTTCTCTGTATCTCTCTATGTCTGTTGTCTATTCCACTCCTCTCTCTCTCTCTCTCTCTCTCTCTCTCTCTCTCTCTCTCTCTCTCTCTCTCTCTCTCTCTCTCTCTCTCTCTTGTCTATTCCACTCCTTTCTCTGTATCGCTCTCTGTCTGTTGTCTATTCCACTCCTCTCTCTGTATCTCTCTCTGTCTGTTGTCTATTCCACTCCTCTCTCTCTCTCTCTCTCTCTCTCTCTCTCTCTCTCTCTCTCTCTCTTGTCTATTCCACTCCTTTCTCTGTATCGCTCTCTGTCTGTTGTCTATTCCACTCCTCTCTCTGTATCTCTCTCTGTCTGTTGTCTATTCCACTCCTCTGTCTCTCTCTCTCTCTCTCTCTCTCTCTCTCTCTCTCTCTCTCTCTCTCTCTCTCTCTCTCTCTCTGTTGTCTATTCCACTCCTCTCTCTGTATCTCTCTCTGTCTGTTGTCTATTCCACTCCTTTCTCTGTATCTCTCTCTGTCTGTTATCTATTCCACTCCTCTCTCTCTCTCTCTCTCTCTCTCTCTCTCTCTCTCTCTCTCTCTCTCTCTCTCTCTCTCTCTCTCTCTCTCTCTCCCTCCCTCCTCCCTCCCTCCCTCCCTCCCTCCCTCTCTCTCTCTCTCTCTCTCCCTCGCTCCATTAATATGGCTACAGGTTCATCTGCCTCACCTAAAGCCCATTCTGGTGGGAAGCTTCTACAGACCACCAAGTGCTAACAGTCAGTATCTGGATAACGTGTGTGAAATGCTTGATAATGTATGTGATATCAACAGAGAGGTCTATTTTTTGGGTGATTCAATATTGACTGGCTTTCATCAAGCTGCCCACTCAAGAAAAAGCTTCAAACATTAACCAGTGCCTGCAACCTGGTTCAGGTTATCAGTCAATCTACCAGGGTAGTTATTAAAAACTAACAGCACAGGAATGAAATCATCAACATGTATTGATCACATCTTTACTAATGCTAAAGAAATGTGCTTGAAAGCAGTATCCAGATCCATTGGATGTAGTGATCACAATATAGTAGTTATGTCTAGGAAAACCAAAGTTCCAAAGGCTGGGCCTAATATAGTCCATAATAGGTCATGTAGTGATTCCTATGTTGTTGATGTAAAGAATATTTGTGGGTCCGTGGTGTGTAATGAGGAGCAAACAGACACTGCACTTGGCACATTTATGAAATTGCTTATCCCAGTTACTAATAAGCAGGCACCCATTAAGAAAATGACTGTAAAAAATAATTAAATCCTTGGGAATGGATGAGGAATTTAAAAATTGTATGGTTGAGGGGGATGAGGCAAAAGGAATGGCACATAGGTCTGGCTGCACAACCGATTGGCAAATGTACAGCAAATTGAGAAATCATGTGACTAAACTGAATAAAAAGAAGAAGATACTACACTATGAAACAGAGATAGATGACAGAGAATGATAGTAAAAAGCTTTGGAGCATACATTTTGGGAAAAAAGGCAAATTAAGCTCATCACAAAACCGAATGATATTGACAACTACGTTAATAATTTTTTCATTGGCAAGATCAGCAAACTTATGCATGTCATGCCAGCAACAAACGCTGACACTGCACATCCAAGTATATCTGACCAAATTATGAAAGACAAGCATTGTAATTTTAAACTCCATAAAGTGAGTGTGGAAGAGATTTAAAAATGATTGTTGTCTATCAACAATGACAAGCCACCGGGGTCTGACAACTTGGATGGAAAATTACTGAGGATAATAGTGGACGATATTGCCACACCTATTTGCCACATCTTCAATTTAAGTCTACTAGAGAGATTGTGTGCCCTCAGGCCTGGGGGAGAATAGTAAAGCCTCCTTTACTGGCTCAAATAGCCAACCAATCAGCCTGTTACTAACCCTTAGAAGTTTAGGAACAATTTGTGTTTGACCAGATACAATGCTATTTTTACAGTAAACAATTTGACAACAGACTTTCAGCACACTTATAGGGAAGGACATTCAACAAGCACAGCGCTTACACAAACGACTGATGATTGGCTGAGAGATATTTATGATAAATAGATTGAAGGGCTGTTTTGTTAGACTTCAGTGCGGCTTTTGACATTATCGATCATAGTCTGCTGCTGGAAAAACGTATATGTTATGGTTTACATCCCCTTCTTTATTGTGGATAAAGAGTTACCTGTCTAACAGAACACAGAGGGTGTTCTTTAGTGGAAGTCTCTCCAACAAAATCCAGGTAGAATCACGAATTCCACAGGGCAGCTGTCTAGGTCCATTACTTTTTCAATCTTTACTAATGACCTGCCACTTTGAGTAATGCCAGTGTGTCTATGTATGCGGATGACTCAACACTATACATTTCAGATAATACAGTGACTGAAATAACTGCCAAGCTTAACAAAAATAGCTGCTGTTAGTTTCAGAACGGGTGACAAGGAATAAGTTAATATATAAAAAAAACTAAAAGCAGTGCAATAAATAATGTGGAAATTAGGTTGCAATTGGCTCAGAACAGGGCAGCACGGCTGGCCCTTGAATGTACACAGAGAGCAAATTATCAATCACTTTTGGCTCAAAGTGGAGGAGAGATTGACTTCATCACTACTTGTACAGTACCAGTCAAAAGTTTGGACACACCTACTCATTCAAAGGTTTTACACTCTAAAAAGAAATGGTTCCTGGAGTATCCTTTAGGGATTCTTCAAATTGAAACTGTGGGGGAACCCCTATAAGTTCTTAGAAGAACCCTTTTATATGGATCCTCAAAGAACCTTTTGAATCAACTTTTGGGGTTAATTTTTTATTATTAATAAGCATAATATGAATAACAATAACAACAGTAACACAATATTTTAGTTGTCAGTGTTAATTATTTAAAAAATCTAAATATCAGGTCAAATCCCAGCAGAGCCCCAAGTCCAGTGGATGTATCCTCTGGCGTGTTGATGTTAATGTTTTGATGTTCTTCGTATCTATAGCCAGAATGATTTTTCAGTGCATGGTGATCTAACAGGTTTCCTGTTATAGTCATTAGACGTATAGGGGGGTTTGAATTCTGTGAATCCCAAAAATAGCAATTATACAGATGAGCAAAACATGCATATAATAATATTCATACCTTGGTTTTTGTGGTAAATGTGAATGAAAACAAATGCTTTGATACATACACCTAACTTGTCCATAATGTGGAGGCCTATGGGATATTCATTGAAGAGATAAGGGAGGAGGATGGTAAATGTGATCTGCATAATAACATACCAATATTGTATGCCTCCTTCTCCTGTTTGACTGCAGACACAGACACAGAAGTGAGCAGTTCAGTCATCTGCACCCAATACAGCTAAGCCTTCAACATATTCCTGTAGCCAACATATTCTTACCTCTTTGTTGATTGATATCCATTGCATTGTGCCCATTTTTTTTTTAGAAAGATTTGCAGAAATATGGAAAGATAGATGGTATCGTCATAAAACAATATCAATTTAGATCATACAAGGGACAAACCTTACATTAAACTGAGGAGATCTTTAAATATTTCAGTTAAGTGCCTGCACCTGTTGTCCTTTCAAAACTCAAATCCTAATGTTTCACTTGGGCATGTTAGGTTCTTGCAAGAACCCCCACCAATTAAGGAGGTTCCTCAATGAACCCCACCTCCTTTCATCGTCAAGAACACTAAGGTTCTTTGAAGAACTTTGAGGATCTTAGAAGAACCCTTGTTAAACCCATATTTTTTTTTGTGTAGAATATTAGTGAAGACAAAGCTATTAAATAACACACATGGAATCATGTAGTAACCAAAAAAGTGCTAAACAAATAAAAAAATATTTTAGATTTTAGATTCTTCAAAGTAGCCACCCTTTATCTTGATGACAGCTTTGCACACTCTTGGCATTCTCTCAACCAGCTTCACCTGGAATGGTTTTCCAACAATCTTGAAGGGGTTCCCAAGTCTGCAAACCACTTGTTGGCTGCTTTTCCTTCACTCTGCGGTCCAACTTATCCCAAACCATCTCAATTGGGTTGAGGTTGGGTGATTGTGGAGGCCATGTCATCTGATGCAGCACTCCATCACTCTTCTGGTCTACATTCCGTTGCTCGTGTTTCTTGGCCCAAGCAAGTCTCTTCTTATTATTGGTGTCCTTTAGTAGTGGTTACTTTGCAGCAATTTGACCAAGAATGCCTGATTCACGCAGTCTCCTCTGAACAGTTGATGTTGAGATGTGTCTATTACTTGAACTCTGTGAAGCATTTATTTGGGCTGCAATTTCTGAGGCTGGTAACTCTAATGAACTTATCCTCTGCAGCAGAGGTAACTCTGGGTCTTTCTTTCCTGTGACGGTTCTCATGAGAGCCAGTTTCATCATAGTGCTTGATGGTTTTTGCAACTCCACTTGAAGAAACGTTCAAAGTTCTTGAAATGTTCCGTATTGACTGACCTTCATGTCTTAAAGTAATGATGTACTGTCGTTTCTCTTAGCTTTTTTGAGCTGTTCTTGCCATAGTATGGACTTGGTCTTTTACCAAATAAGTCTATCTTCTGTATACCACCCCTACCTTGTCACAACACAACTGATTGGCTAAAATGCATTAAGAAGGAAAGAAATTCCACAAATTAACTTTTAAGAACGCACACCTGTTAATTGAAATACATTCCAGGTGACTACCTCATGAAGCTGGTTGAGAGAATGCCAAGAGTGTGCAAACCTGTCATCAAGGCGAAGGGTGGCTTCTTTGAAGAATCTCAAATATAAAATATATTTAGTTTTTTTATATATATATTTGTTTGATACTTTTTTGGTTACTACATGATTCCATATGTGTTATTTCATAGTTGTGATGTCTTCACTAGTATTCTACAATGTAGGAAATAATAAAAATAAAGAAAAACCCTTGAATGAGTAGGTGTGTCCAAACTTTTGACTGGTACTCTATATATGTAGTGTATATATATCCCTTCCTCCTTCTCTCTCCTTCTCTTAGGCCTCGGTTATCCCATCCCTCTCAGCAGTAGCACAACAGGGCTGAGTGAATCCGGTGGTGAAAATGACTTGGTTACCAGTAGGAATGTGAAGCCTTGGCATGTGTTGATGGAAACCCTGCCATTAGGCCCGGGCCCAGAAAGGTTTAGTCACAGAGCGTAAACAATGGTCCTCCCAAAGGAGGACACCCACTTCCTGCATGGGATAGTGAGGTAGAAACCTGCTACACACACACCGGCAAAATGAGGTCGTTGTTATTATCAATACAACCATTATCACCATCATCAGCTGTGTACACACACACACACACAATGACAAATATGGTGACATAAGAGTCACTTTCTTCGTCTGTAACTTTGTTTGGGTCCATGTGACCTAATGTAGCAGGTTTCTACCTCCCCTGCTGAGGGTGGGGCCCTCTGATAGTATCCACATTATTCATTTAGATGTGACCTGATAGAAACTGAATTATAAAACACACGATACTTGCCTTGTTGCTGTCAGCCCAACTACCAACCATCCACATTCCATAACCTATTATGGTCAATCCAAGATGGAGTTTAATCCAAGATGGAGGTCAATCCAAGATGGAGGACAATACAAGATGGAAGTCAATCCAAGATGGAGGTCAATCCAAGATGGAGGACAATACAAGATGGAGGTCAATCCAAGATGGAGGACAATACAAGATGGAGGTCAATCCAAGATGGAGGTCAATCCAAGATGGAGGACAATACAAGATGGTCAGTCCAAGATGGTGGTCAATCCAAGATGGAGGTCAATCCAAGATGGAGGACAATCCAAGATGGAGGACAATACAAGATGGTCAGTCCAAGATGGTGGTCAATCCAAGATGGAGGACAATACAAGATGGTCAGTCCAAGATGGTGGTCAATCCAAGATGGAGGACAATACAAGATGGTCAGTCCAAGATGGTGGTCAATCCAAGGCATGATAAAGGGAATCTCAGTTAAGTTACTGTACCTCACTGGCACTTGAACTACATTAACACTACTGTGACGTTACATTAACCCTACTGTAACGTTACATTAACCCTACTGTAACGTTACATTAACCCAACGGTAACGTTACATTAACCCAACGGTAACGTTACATTAACCCTACGGTATCGCTAGAATAACACTACATCATTCACATCCCAGCCCATCTTACAAGGAGGCTGTTGAATAATTCAGCTGTTGGTACTTGTGAAGGGACTGGGTTATGTTCAGGGACCCCTATGATCTATAATTCAATATAACATGAAAGTGCATAAGATATCAGGACAGTGCATAATGGGACCAGTCCATTTCCCATATTATTCATCTCTTTAGGATTGTCTTTGGCCACAAACTCTATTTATTTTTCATCTGTGTTTTTTCTGTTGTTTTCTATTTAACAAGCCAGATGGGCACATTGAGGTATATAATCCTATTTTTCTAAATATTATGTCAGTAGTATGATTGAATGTGGTTACATAGTAAATATTGTACTGTTTTCGGGGAAGATGTTTTAAGTCAGTTATTGAGACATTGTTGTTCTGATACATTTGCTACATATCTGCTCTCAAAGCACTTGTCATTTCACAACAGTTTTATGAAAATCTTGTACTGTTCTGTAGCTCATTTGATAGAGCATGGTAGTTGGTTTGATTCCAGGGACCACCCATACCCATACTTTGGATAAAAGTGTCTGCTAAATGGTATACAGATATATATGTTCTGTACTGCACAGTAACATGGTGAAAGCTTGGCTCTTATAGCTGTCAGATCATTCTTCCTCTGGAAACCTAAACTTAGGAAGGACACTGCTGTGCCTCTTGAAATATGACCATAACAAAACTTTTAACAGCCGGGTTTGAATGGACCATTTGGGATCCATAAAAACCCTGTATCCAGCCATTGTTCGCCGCAACATTTCAACCAACTCTCCCTGGCAGGAACGCTACCTCAACAACCACGTTGAGCATAAACACTTCCAAAAGATGCAGCAAGGCCGCATCCTCAGGGCCACATCCACAAATCTCTAATCCAATTTTTTAAAAGCACAAGAAAAGCACCTTTGTATCCTTTCCCAAATCAAATAGTCCTGACTCAAGACATAAAAAAAAATAATCTCACTCAATACCCACTAACAAGGGCTAGCACAGTTAGCGCAGCGCTAACGCCTGTGCTGAGATCCTCCACATCTGTCCAGAATGTGAATTGTAGTATCTCCCCCTTGCAGGTGGCAGCCGGAGGAAGGCTTAGCGCTCGCTGCTTTCTTCTGCGGGAGGCTGTGAAGTGAAGTCTGATGGTGTCAGGGCTTTTTCTCTCCACCGAGGGAGTCCATTATAGAGGGTGAGCCTGTCTCTCTCTCTCTCTCTCTCTCTCTCTCTCTCTCTCTCTCTCTCTCTCTCTCTCTCTCTCTCTCTCTCTCTCTCTGTGTTTGTGTGTCCTTAAAAAGGGAACACTGTGAGACACTGATAAGAGCCTGATATTTCCATCCTAGAGTGAACAGACGGGAGACAGTAAACACATCACACATCACATACAGTACATTGCGCTCCTGAGATTTTCACGTTGCCGGTGTAAGTGGCAGCGATTGCCATTCAGTATCATAGAAGTAAGGGAAGTGGCAATCTTAATGCAGAATTCTGTAGCGTCAGTGGTATCCATGCTACGTAGAGCTGAAAGCTCCAATGTTAAAAGTGCAGATGGTTATGTGTCTGTTTTAACCACATTGTATGTGACATCCCTAATTTATTGTCCATACAGATTGTAATGACCCCACCCCCCGCCGTCTGGGCATGTCATAAAAAAATAAAATACTGTAAAAAGCAACATTCGCACCACCCTCATAAAAATTAACTCAAAATAATGTTTACGACCTCAAATAACCATAATTGTAGTGACCCTGTTTATAAACGTAGATCGACTTTTCCACTTCAGCATGTTTTTTGTGGTACAGTTGATGCCACTCATGGCTACAGACCAGAAGACTGAGAAGGTTGAGGGTTCGCCGACCACCACGGACGAGCTCACTCTCCCTGCATGTTTCATTACACTACGATCAGAGCAGGATGCAGACAATCATCAGAAAGGGGGAATATCACATTTTCAACATTTTGATTCTGTATTTATAATTATATAAAATGTTTGCAACTGTTTTTCCACCAACAGGTTTCAGCGCCAATGCATCACACAGCCAATAAACAAATCATATCGACTTCAGGCACTTCAATACAATCAAATAGACTATGTACATCTCGACAAACAGACAACACATCCCTCCTTACCTTGTATTCCTACCCAGTATAGAAGGCTTGACTTGGCAATCTCTGAATGTCATTCAACTTTTTTGGTGTTTTGTTGTTTTGTCTCTTTCCATTCATCAAATGGCTACATCACAGCTTAGATGCTGGAAAATATATTTTGGAAGAACGTGCGCAGGTAGCCTCACAAGGCACTTTTTAAGTAGCCTCACCAGATCAGTTAAGAACAAATTCTTATTTAAAATGACATTCTACCCGGGCCAAACCCAAACCCGGATGACGCTGGGCCAATTGTGCGCCGCCCTCTGGGACTCCCGATCACGGCCGGTTGTGATACAGCCCAGGTATAAAGCCGAGTCTGTAGTGACGCCTCTAGCACTGAGATGCAGTACCTTAGACCGCTGCGCCACTCTGGAGCCCCAAAACCTAAAGGATTTAAGGAGACTTTTATTGAGAAAATAAAGTAATTAAAGAAAAAGTGTGCAACAGAAATGTGTCTGTGTCCCACCTAGTGTCCACAGTGTCCACACTGAGTGGGTGCAGAGTACTGCATACTGAAAAATAAGCACAGACACACACACACACACACACACACACACACACACACACACATACTGTATGAACAAATATAGCGTAGTTACATAAATATAAATAATGGAGTGTCTTACTGGTCCTCTTGCCCATTCTTTGAAGATGGAAGGAACCCACAGCCCCACACAGTTATACACCAGAGCCTGCTTACTGCAAAACACAATCAATCCATCGAAGGGATTAATAGACAACTGTGTAGATGTGGGTTGTAGGGTAGCTAAGTGTTCTTTTTTTAAATTAAAGAACCCGCTTTTTTTTTGTGAATGACATCACTCTTACCTGAACAGTACCCTCACCTGAGAAGTAGAAATCAAAGGGAGAGAAACTGGGAATTAAATAACTGGAGTTGACATAGCTAAATTGAAAAACACTCCTTTATTACAATGTGGGTGGCTCTTAAAAGAGCCTTTGGTTGTGCATAGTCCTGTCTATGGAAGAAGACGTTGCCAGGGAACAGCACCCTCCTCGAAGAAGTAGGAGGTAAAAGGTTTTTCTGCACACGGATTGCCGGTGCTGCGTTGGTGGCCCCCCGTCTGTGCAACATCTTGCAGAACAGCAGAACTCTCCTCTGGCACACAGCAGAAGTTATGAAGGAAAGACATAGGTAGCCTTCAGACACGCCTCTACGTAAGCCGGGTGGACCCCGATGACTCGCCGGTGCATCTGCCACTGGGACACAAAAATGCCAAAGGTGCACTCGACGGTCAGGCTGGCTCGGGAGAGACGTTAGCCGAAGACCCTGTTCCTCCAGGGGATCAAATCAAATCAAATTGTATTTGTCACATGCGCCGAATACAACAGGTGTAGACCTTATCGTGAAATGATGACTTACAAGCCCTTAACCAACAATGCAGTTCAAATATGAACTAAATAAACTAAAGTTTAAAAAAATATATATATATATATAAAAAATAACACAAGAAAATGACATAACAGTAACGAGGCTACATACAGGGGGTACCGGTACTGAGTCAATGTGTGGGGGTACAGGTCAGTCGAGGTCATTTGTAAAGTGACTATGCATAGATAATAAACAGCGAGTAGCAGCAGTGTAAAAACAAAGGGAGGGGGGGATGTTCGCTCCAAGGAGGTTTCTACGGAAAAGCTATGTTTCCTATGAAAACATGGGTCTGGGGTCCCCGGTACTCTGCTCCAGGAATCAGTCTTCAAGTAGGTACAGGGTGAGTTTCAGGGGGGGCTTTCAGGACCATACTGTATGCTTGCCATCCACTGATCCCAGACGATGAGGAAAGTTCCACCGTTCTTCAAAGTCAGCAGCGATGGCCCTCCAGTTATCCTTGGTTGGGACAGGCATGAATCCCCTCACGAGGCAGTCCCAGATGGCCCTCCAGTTATCCTTGTTTGGGACAGGCATGAATTCCCCCACGAGGCAGTCCCAGATGGCCCTCCAGTTATCCTTGGTTGGGACAGGCATGAATCCCCCCACAAGGCAGTACCAGATGGCCCTCCAGTTATCCTTGGTTGGGACAGGCATGAATCCCCTCACGAGGCAGTCCCAGATGGCCCTCCAGTTATCCTTGTTTGGGACAGGCATGAATTCCCCCACGAGGCAGTCCCAGATGGCCCTCCAGTTATCCTTGGTTGGGACAGGCATGAATCCCCCCACAAGGCAGTACCAGATGGCCCTCCAGTTATCCTTGGTTGGGACAGGCATGAATTCCCCCACGAGGCAGTCCCAGATGGCCCTCCAGTTATCCTTGGTTGGGACAGGCATGAATTCCACCACGAGGCAGTCCCAGATGGCCCTCCAGTTATCCTTGGTTGGGACAGGCATGAATCCCCCCACGAGGCAGTCCCAGATGGCCCTCCAGTTATCCTTGGTTGGGACAGGCATGAATTCCCCCACTAGGCAGTCCCAGATGGCCCTGGTCACACTACTGATCAAATCAAATCAAATCAAATTTTATTTGTCACATACACATGGTTAGCAGATGTTAATGCGAGTGTAGCGAAATGCTTGTGCTTCTAGTTCCGACCATGCAGTAGTATCTAACAAGTAATCTAACAAATTCACAACAACTACCTTATACACACAAGAGTAAAGGAATGAATACGAGTATGTACATATAAATATATGGATGAGCGATGGCTGACCGGCATAGGCAAGATGCAGTAGATGGTATGGAGTACAGTATATACACATATATATATATGAGATGAGTAATGTAGGATATGTAAACATTATATAAATGGCATTGTTTAAAGTGGCTAGTGATACATTATTTCATCCAGTTATAATTATTAAAGTGGCTAGAGATTTGGGTCGATGGCCGAACGGCATAGGCAAGATACAGTAGATGGTTTAGAGTACAGTGTATACATTTGATATGAGTATGTCGGATACGTAAACATTATGATGCACCCAACCATGCACCCAACCATGCAGTGCCTTACATGGTAATCTTAGGCAATCGTTTTGGAAGGAATCTCCAGTAGCAAGGTATCTGTGAGGGATATAATGCAATTATTAGACTTTCACATCAACAGGTCATTGTAGATTACTAAAGTATAACATCTCTCATTGATGATAACATTGGATAGATATGCATGTGTGTAACACACACGTGTAGCATGTGACAACAGCAGGATCATATCAAGTATAGCGTCACAAATGAATACATAAATACCACTCAAAGCTTGATGATGAGTTGATCACTTGGATCAGCTGTGTAGTGCTAAGGCAAACACTAAAATGTGCACCCCTTTTGGGTTCACAGGACCAGGGTCACCCCCCTAAAAAAATTATAACAAGATTGGAGCTGACAACAACTGGGACCGCTGAGCTATTCACACGGCAGGCGATAGCCGTTCAACTGCCATTTATCGTGGCCCTTGTTTTAGCACATTTTAGGCTTTCCTGAATAACTAGGCCAATTGGAAGCATATGTAGCCACATTACTATAGGATGACTTGGGAGAGTGACGATCTGCTACAGACAAACACATCACAGTATCAGAAGTAATTATACAGCCAGACTGGCCTGCTACTGACCTTGTAAACCGCCGAGAGCATAGACCCCACAACTGATCCAAATGGAATACATGGAATGAAACATTCAAATCACAGAGCTGTTGAGCAATTATTCAAATTACATATTCACTGCAGCCTAGAGTAGAATGTTGTACCCACCTGAAAACAATTATTGCAACTATTTTTTACATTTTGTGGTGTTGTAGGTTACTATAGTCTATGTAGGATTCATTATATTATCCCTAAACAAGATCAATAGGGGAGCTTTATGAGCTGCATGTCTCATGTCTTCACTGTTCTTTTATGCACAATGATGCACCTGGACTCTCTGCTGTCTATCAGCTATTCCTATTGGTTCTTGTTAAAAAATTGGTGCAGCTTTGAATGTTTTTTATGTGTGGTATGATTGCCTGTTTTTAGCCTATTGCAGATCCGAACAACACGATCCACCTACCACTATTGTCACTATGAACGGTGGACAGAGGGCAGGATAGACAGTTAGACTTGAAGACTATATTGACCTGTGGTATAGTAATAGTTAGTACCAAAACACCTTGACGTAGGAGAGGCGCAGGCAAGCAGATGAAGACATTTGTCTAGGATGGAAGAGATGATGTAGTAAAACCTGACAAACAGAGTGAATGTAAACCAGGGGAAAAATACACTACCCTCCCCTGTGCCCAATAAAAAAGAATATAACCTTGCCCAAATTACAAAAAAAAAATATATATAACAAATTAAAAAGAACACAAGCCTCCTTATTTTGGACCCCCCCAGTACATTTCTAACTGTCCCTCAGAACAAGTTATTTAGCTAGTGTGCTGACACCATTAATATCAATACTACAATGCCTGTTTGTCCCCTCGTCTTTTCTACCCCTTCTCAAATACAAAGTTGGCAGTCGTTGGCATGACTACGGCTGGAGTTCAGAAATTCAGCAGGAGAGGGACTCTTCCTTTGTAAATTCCATTTTTTTTTTGGGGGATAAAGGATTTGGAAAGAGGGTTGAAGGAGGGCAGATTGAGAGCCGTACCTCCATGCGCCCTGTTAAAACAGATGGTGGATATGAGAGAGAGAGAAAGAGAGATTGTGCGTGTCACAGGGGGTTGGTGGCACCTTATTTGGGGAGGACGAGCTCGTGGTAATGGCTGGAGCGGAATAGGTGGAATGCTATAAAATACATCAAACACATTCCAGATTTCCATGTGTTTGATGCCATTTCATTTGCTCCATTCAAGCCGTTATCATGAGCCGGCCTTCCCTCAGCAGCCTCCACTGGTGCATGTGTGTGTGTGTGAGGCCACCATAAGGTTATTAAGAGATTTGGGGTGAAGCCTTGGCACAGAGAACAAAGTGAAGATGGACAGACAGGCGGCAGACAAGGGAGCCACCGTTATGTTCAGTGAGGGAACACATTATGTTATCACTATCAGTTCTGTTATCAGTTCAGTGAGGGAACACATTATGTTATCACTATCAGTTATGTTGTTAGTTCAGTGAGGGAACACATTATGTTATCACTATCAGTTCTGTTGTTAGTTCAGTGAGGGAACACATTATGTTATCACTATCAGTTCTGTTGTTAGTTCAGTGAGGGAACACATTATGTTATCACTATCAGTTCTGTTATCAGTTCAGTGAGGGAACACATTATGTTATCACTATCAGTTCTGTTATTAGTTCAGTGAGGGAACACATTATGTTATCACTATCAGTTCTGTTATCAGTTAATTGAGGGAACACAGCATGCGATTGTGACCTGTTTTGCAACACAAAATGAAAATGAGAATTTCCTATTGGTCTAGTCCATATAGTCACTCCCTGATTCTGTCCATTTTCTTCCATTTGGTGCCCAAATGAACACGACCCGAGTTGGATAATTATAGGACTACATGGATACATTTGTCATAACTGCAGGCACAGAGATTCGGGAGTGTGTTGCCCTTTAAATTAGGGAGTATTTTGCTGTCTGTTAACTGTAAATCAAACTGCGCAATAGGGAAACCAAAATTTGAGTTTAGGCATTCATTCTGAGTGGTTAAGGACAGGGCTAAGGTTTAGAATAGGGCTAAACCAGAAACACAAACATGCTTAGCACTGCAATTGAACCCGCGATGTTCAGAGCCGTGGCTCGCGTTTTTAACCCATCCTCAACCCATCCTCCCCCCATCCTCCCCGTAGTAGACGGGTGGAAATTGTCGTGGAAATCAAATGCCAAGCCATGCCGTACCTTCACCATTCCATTCTGTCAGAAATATTGATAATCCATGAGACATTAGTAATCATGTGATCATTTAAAATAAAACACAAAACTAGGACCCGTTTCTATTCATTTATTTTCCATTTTGAACCGGCAAAAATGGACATGCGGGTATTTGAAGCCAAGACCAATTAAATCCACCGTACAATATCCTGTGCCAGGAAATGACAGTCCAGTTTCTCACTAGAGAACAGGGTGTACCAGTCTGGACAGGGCTGGGGAGGGGGAGGAGCAGGGGGCGGCGGCTGGATGTTCTTACACGCACCCTTACACACTCTCTCTCACACACCAGAATAAACACTGGCCTAACACACACTAGAATAAACACTGGCCTAACACATACCGGAATACACACCAGAATAAACACTGGCCTAACACACACCGGCAAAACCATTTCTACCGCACACCACATGCATATAAACAGACAGGCAGACAGGAAAGAGACACTCGCACACGGATGGACAGACAGATGCACGCACACACACATACACACACACACTCTCTCGCGCGCACACATGCACACTCACACTCACACACCGGCCCCTCTCAGTCCTAGTGTGCATCAAGGGAGCCAGTAGCAGACATGAGGGCAGGGCTGGGATTTACAGGGGTGGTGGGACAGAGAGGGCAATGAGGGGGCTGGGCTGGGATTTACAGGGGTGGGGGACAGAGAGGGTACGGGGGCAGGGTTGGGCTGGGATTTACAGGGGTGTTGGGACAGAGAGGGTACGAGGGGGCAGGGCTGGGCTGGGGTTTACAGGGGTGGTGGGACAGAGAGGGTACGAGGGGGGCAGGGCTGGGCTGGGGTTTACAGGCGTGGTGGGACAGAGAGGGTACGGGGGGCAGGGCTGGGGTTTACAGGGGTGGTGGGACAGAGAGGGTACAAGAGGGGTGCGGTAGGGGAATTGAGGTTAGCCAGGGAGGGGACCAGGACTGCACATTTGAAACACATTAAAGTAAACAAGAGGTCAAAAATAGAAGCTGTGGCTTTTTGAAGACATCACTTGGTAAACTTTAAGATTTCCTTGAATTCAAGGCTTTTGGGATACAGTAAACAAAAGGAGTCCATTCTTTCAGTGAATGTAAAATACTGTATTCATGTCTAACCCATAATCACGGCTGTTACTCTATGGTTAGCATGGCATCTGTAATCGTTATGTGATTTACAGTATAGGCCGCTCATACTCACTGGTATGGTGTAACAAGATGTATCTCTGCTTCTAGATAGATGAAATACAATACTGTATGTCGTTATATAGCATATTCAGTTATATACTGTATTCAGTTATGTATAGTATTCAGTTATACATAGTATATTCAGTTATATGTAGTATATTCAGTTATATATATATTCAGTTATTTACTGTATTCAGTTATATATGGCTTTCAGTTATATATAGTATATTCAGTTATATACTGTATTCAGTTATATATAGTATTTTCAGTTATATATTATATTCAGTTAAATATAGTATATTCAGTTATGTATAAACTGTATTCAGTTACATATATATATATATTCAGTTTTATACTGTATTCAGTTATATATAGTATATTCAGTTATATACTGTATTCAGTTACATATATATATATATATATATATATATTCTTGGGATTATTTTGATGTTCAGAAACGGCATCTTGCATATTTGGATCGTTTGAGACAACTGCAGAGATATCAGGTCTATAAGCCATTCTTTGTGATCAATACGGCTGAATATTTCCACTGACAATGTTTTTGTGGGGGTTCACGGCAGACAGTCCCAGTGAGTACAAAACTCTTTTCATCCAAAAAAAGATGCGTTTTCAATGTCTTTTAAACAATATTTTCGACATCCTTTTAACATCTTGTGCTCATAGGAGTGTACCTGAAACAGAGGTTACCTCTCCTTTAATTTAAGTGGTGGTGAAAATACCTTTTAGCAGTATTTAGAAAAGTCTGCAGTTGTGCAGACAGTCACGTCCTTCGTGAAAATGACTTGACACATGAGCTCACTTTAAGTTTCACTCAGCCCCATAAGGCCATAACTTAGCAAAAGCTATAAACTGTAAGCTATCAAGCTATCGATCGTGTACCAAAACGCTGCAGGAGACCAAGAGAGAGGTGCTTCGACCTCCATAAATGGACATCACTGTGGGGAGAGTTCTTGGAGCGTTCCCATGCCTGGTACACATCTGGTGGTTCAGCCACAACACACATGTTGGGCCCCAGACCTCCCCTCCACTCCACTCCACTCCTCCCTCCTTTTCCTCCATGCTTTAAAGCGGCAGCATGTCTTTCTTTTGCGATGCTATCGGGTCTGCCTGCAGGCTTGACAACTGTGAGATGCAGGCATATAGCCTCAATCCAACCAGGCAGCAGGGCTGAGCACAGAGCGAAGGAGGAGGAGGAGGAGGAGGAAGTGGTTATAAACCGTTAAAGCTGTGGTGGAGAAGGTGTAGGCCCCTGCCGGATGGTGGGAAACAGTCGTTAGGGAGGGGGTTGGGGGGCTCATCACCCAACACAGATAGAAGACAGAAAAAAGAGAGGAGGGAGAGAGAGAGAGAGAGAGAGAGAGAGAGAGAGAGAGAGAGAGAGAGAGAGAGAAGTACATAGATACTGTAGATACAGTAAGAGAACAAAGTAAAACATTTAAGAGAGAAAGAGAGAGAAAGAGATAGAGAGAAAGAGATAGAGAACGAGAGAGAGAGAAGGAGAGAGAGAGAAAGACAGACAGAGAGAGATAGAGAACGAGAGAGAGAGAGAGAGAAAGCGAGACAGAGAGAGAGAGAGAGAGAGAGAGAGAGAGAGAGAGAGAGAGAGAGAGAGAGAGAGAGAGAGAGAGAGAGAGAGAGAGAGAGAGAGAGAGAGAGAAAGAGAGAGAGGAATAGAGGGAGTAATAGAGTCAGACTGACTTTTGTTTCACTCCCTCGCACTTTTCTGTCAGCTGTTGCGGAAAAGCAGTTTGAATGCCCCTGACACTGTTCTGTGTACAAATAATCACTGTAACCTCTAATTTAGTTAAGAAAAGATGGCAGAGAGCCCTCGGTAGCTTTTCATCTCCAGTGCTAACATACCAGACCAAAAGACAAGCTACAGGACCCATTTCAATCTCCCAACAGATTCACACTGAATCCACTCGTTGTGAAACCATCCATACAGACCACTACCCAACGGGCAAAACTGGTTGAAATTATGTCTTTACAACGATACAACTAGAAACAGGTTGAAATGAAATCAAATGTTATTTGTCACATGCGGCAAATACAACAGCTGTAGACATTACAGTGACATGCTGACTTACAAGGCCTTAAACAAAAATGCAGTTTTAAGAAAATCCCCCAAAAAGTAAGAGATAAGAATAACAAATAATTAAAGAGCAGCAGTAAATAACAATAGCGGGGCTATATACAGGGGGTTCTGGTACAGAGTCAATGTGTCAATGTGCGGGGGCAACAGTGTTGAGATAATTTAGGTAATTATGTACATGTAGGTAGAGTTATTAAAGTGGCTATGCATAGATTACAACAGGGAGTAGCAGCAGCGTGGAGGGGGTTCACAATGCAAATAGTCTGGGTAGCCATTTGATTAGCTGTTCAGGAGCCTTATGGCTTGGGGGTAGAAGCTGTTTAGAAGCCTCTTGGACCTAGACTTGGCGCTCCAAGAGAGCAGAGAGAACAGTCTATGACTAGGGTGACTGGAGTCATTGACAATTTTTAGGGCCTTCCTCTGACACCCCCTGGTCCTGGATGACTGGAAGCTTGGCCCCGGTGATGTAATGGGCCGTACGCACTACCCTCTGTAGTGCCTTGCGGATGAAGGCCGAGCAGTTTCCATACCAGGCAGTGATGCAACCAGTCAGGATGCTCTCGATGGTGCAGCTGTAAAACCTTGTGAGGATCTGAGGACCCATGCCAAATCTTTTCAGTCTCCTTACAGGGGAATAGGTTTTGCCGTGCCCTCTTCACGACTACAGAGGGTAGTGATGTCATTGCAACTATAAAAAGTAGAAACTGGTTAAAATGATGTTGTCTTTCTATCAGTTTTGCCCAGTTTTGCCCTCTGGGTATAGGTAGAATGTACCTGAAAAGTATTACATCTGGTGTGGTTTCCTCCATGATTTCTTAATGTGGGAAATCCATTCACTCCCCTATCTCCATTCAGCTTTTTTGAATGCCTCAGTTTTGTACTTGAGAGATTTTAATAATACAAGTATGATATTAAGCCTGGTGGGGAAAGTTTAATATACCTCATATAAACCCTAATCTTATTTCTGAGACCATGCCAGGGGTAGTTGAAAAGTAGGCCAGTGGCATGACGATGGAGGAGGTAGGAGGGGGCGGGGCTTTAGCTCAGAAGCTTAACGAGGCCTTGAGAAACTCACTTAAAAATAACCTGATCCGTATGGGCGCTATCGGAGCCCCTCGTAATCCCAAACTAGGGATTAATTACTAACTCCTCCATCCCTCCCTTTCTCCTCTCTCTCTCTCTCTCTCTCTCTCTCTCTCTCTCTCTCTCTCTCTCTCTCTCTCTCCTTTCCTACCTCCCTCTTTCCTCATCGTAGATTTTGATTTGTCTGGATAGAGATGTCACCGGGTGCTGACGAGGCAGAGGGACGAGAGAGGGACGAGAGTCTATGATTATTCCTATCATCCGTCCATATTCACATTTCAACCCTCTCTAACTTCCTCTGCCTTTAATTTGCAAATGATCATCAAAGACATCAACCACCCGAGCCACTGCCTGTTCACTCCGCTATCATCCAGAAGGCGAGGTCAGTACAGGTGCATCAAAGCTGGGACCGAGAGACTGAAAAACAGCTTCTATCTGAAGGCCATCAGGCTGTTAAACAGCCATTACTAGCACATTAGAGGCTGCTGCCTTGAGGCATAGACTAGAAATCACTGGCCACTTTAAGGAATGGAACACTAGTCACTTTAATAATGTTTACATATCTGGCATTACTCATCTCATATGTATATACTGTTTTCTATACAATTCTACGTATTTTAGTTACTTAATGTTTACATATCTGGCATTACACATCTCATATGTATACACTGTTTTCTATACTATTTTACTGTATCTTAGTCCGTATTGCTCTGCCATCGCTCGTCCATATGTATATAGTCTTAATTCATTCCTACTTAGATTTGTGTGTATTGGGTATATGTTGTGTAATTTGTTAGATATTACTTGTTAGATATTACTGCACTGACGGAGCTAGAAGCACAAGCGTTTCGCTACGCCCACAATAACATCTGCTAATCACGTGTATGTGACCAAAAACATTTGATTTGATTTGAAATGGGTAGTAGTGTGATTCAGTGTGTTGTTTTGGTGCGCGCTTATCGGCTGTCACATTGGCTAGTGGTGGTCACCTAGCAACAGGAGCTCTAACCACCTGTTTTTTTTGGGGGCTACCTGTCACTTGGTGGTATGTTGTTTCGTCAATCTAGATTCCAAATGGCTTTAAAGGTGATGAGGATAATTTGATGAATGGTAATTGATGATACGGGATCTGATCATAGTGTCTTTGGTTGACCTTGAACATACACAGCTGCTTCTTTGACAAGGATTATTTAGTTTGGAGTAATATAAAATAATATATATATAATATAAAATATGGAAATCAAATAAATAAATAATCTGAACTATTCTGCCAGCAGTAGTTAGCTAATGTACACCAATGTATTTTCTCAAAAAGCTGAGATCTTTAAATGTTGACTGACTGTTTCATAAATCTTTCATTGAGAGTATTAACTTGTTGTATTATTTGTTGGGCTTGGCAAGGCTACTGTCAGACAGAAAAATATGCTGAAAATGATTATCACCGCAGTGAGTAAGGTACTTGGAGTCAAACAGACAGGCTTGAATGAGATCTTTAAGGTCAGGGCCCTCAGCAAGGCTAACGCAATCATTTTAGACCCAAGCCACCCCCTGTACCCGGACGTTAAACTACTCCCCTCTGGGTGCAGGTATAGGGCACCATCCGGCAGGAATAACAGAGCTAGGCAATCAATTGTGCCAGGTGTGATATCCCTCCTAAACAGCTGTGGTTAATGTTCCATTCGACACAGTAAGGCCAGCAGGCGGGTCTTCTTTCATCGCTATATACAGCATGTTACTGTTATTTATTTTGTCAATGTGTTGTCTACTGTATCTAAACACCGAATTAAAAATGTACATGATACTGCAACAACATTTCCCCACGAGGACAATAAAGTCATTAAAGGCTTTAAAGTAAAGTAAAGTTAAGTGTAGTAAAGTTAAGTGTAGTAAAGTAAAGTGTAGTAAAGTGTCTTACAATCATTTGAAAAACAAAGATGACAAGAAGGTTATATATTATCATGACACACAAAAACATATAACTGAAATAAATTAATGTAAACTTAAAGGAAAAATAACACAAATGTTCATATTAAGTATTCATACTCCTTGACCTATTCCACATTTTGTTGTGTTACAGCCTGAATTCAAAATACCCAATAACGGCAGTGAAAATCAGTTTTTAGATTTTTTTTGCAAATGTATTGAAAATGAAATACAGAAATATTTCATTCACATAAGTATTCACACCCCATGAGTCAATACTTTGTAGAAGCACATTTGGCAGCGATTACAGCTGTGTCTATCTGGGTAAGTCTTTAAGAGCTTTCCACATCTGGATTGTGCAACATCTGTCCATTATTCTTAAAAAACAATGTTCAAGCTCTGTCAAATTGGTTGTTGATCATTGCTAGACAACCATTATCAGGTCTTGCCATAGATTTTCAAGTAGATTTAAGTCAAAACTGTAACTCGGCCACTCTTTTTCTTGGTAAGCAAAATCCAGTGTAGATTTGTCCTTGTGTTTTAGGTTATTGTCCTGGTGAAAGGTGAATTCATCTCCCAGTGTCTGGTGGAAAGCAGACTGAACAAGGTTTTCCTATAGGATTTTGCAGGCCTATGTACAGGCCTATGTCTTTAAACTCAATTAGATTAGTATTGTGGAGTAACTACAATGTTGTTGATCCATCCTCCTATCACAGCTATTAGACTCTGTAACTGTTTTAAGGTCAACATTGGCCTCATGGTGAAATCCCTGAACGATTTTCTTCCTCTCCGTCAACTGAGTTAGTAAGGACGCCTGTATCTTTGTAGTGACTGGGTGTACTGATACACCATCCAAAGTGTAATTAATAACTTCACCATGCTCAAAGGGATATTCAATGTATTTTTTCCCACCCATCTACCAATAGATTCCCTTCTTTGAGAGCTATTGAAAAACCTCCCTGGTTGTTGTGGTTGAATCTGTGTTTGAAATTCACTGCTCAACTGAGGGACCTTACAGTTCATTGTATTTGTGGGGTACAGAGATGAGATAGTCATTAAAAATCATGTTAAACACTATTATATTACACAGAGTACATGAAACTTATAATGTAACTTGTTAATTATATTTTTACTCCTGAACTTATTTAGTCTTGAATACTTATTGTGTCAGGCCCGGTGCGTAACTGGTGGCAGAGAAGTCAGGCGCAGGAGAACAAACTGGGTGACAATCGTAGTTGTTTAATAATTCTACCAAAACGGTACAAAACAACACGAGACAATAATTGGGTACAAAATAACCCGTAACACACCACTCAAATAGATGTGCACAAGCACTTAACAATAAACAATCCCACACAAAGACATGGGGGGGGAATTGAAACCAGGTATGGAAAACACAGACAAAACAAATGGAAAATGAAAAGAGGATCGGTGATGGCTAGAAGACCGGTGACGTCGACCGCCGAACACCACCCGAACAAGGAGAGGCACCGACTTCGGCGGAAGTCGTGACATATTGACTCAATACATTTCAGCTTTTCATTTTTAATTAATTTGTAAAAATTTCAAAAAACATAATTCCACTTTGACATTATGGGGTATTGTGTGTAGGCCAGTGACAAAACAGTCTCAATTTAATCAATTTTAAATTGAAGCTGTAACACAAAAAGTCAAGGGGTGTGAGTACTTTCTAAGGAGCTGTAATTCACATTTTTCTCCCATAAATGTGCTGTTTCTTCTGTCTTGTGTCCACAGCAGATTGTCATAGATGCAGAAATCGTGGTGGTTCAAGAGCTGTTTTTATTCAGATGGGTGCATTGCAGGCTGACTTTCTCTCCCAGGCAGAGACAGTGTCACTGCGATGCAGTGAAGCCTTCTTGACGTTTATAAAAACACTGTGCTCTCCTCACCTCCGGGTGTATTGAGCATCCATGGCGTATGGCCTACATGCTCGCTCGAGCGTTAGGAGATGTAGCCTCAATCTAACCACTCCTGAAACTTCAGACTTTGTCATTTATCTCCACAGATTTACATCGAAAAAAACATTGTGCGATGTTGGTGTTTGGCTTTTAAAAAAAATTGTGTTTTTGTGTTTATTTTGGATCTCTTAGGTACGATTTGCCCAACAACTGTTAGCACCTGTACAAAATGTGCACTTGTGCACATTTATTTTTTTTTAATTAAAAGATAAGAAATAAAAATGTTGTTTAGATTAGACAGAATATACTTGCTTCTTTTGTTTGACGACAGGATGGAGATGACAATTATGTTGAAGTACATTGATAACATCCCTCAATGATAATGAGTTGCCGTGACTTAAAGGATTTTCCTACTGTCAGAGGAGTAAAACACAAAGCTGGCCTGGCAAAATATAAATAGATTTATTTTCAAGTAATTTGCATAAAAACAGAAATCATTGTCTTGTTTTTCTGTTTCACTACTAAGCGTTTTTTCATATTTGAATAAAAAAAAAAATACCCAATGAAGCGACACATTAGGAGGACTATGTATATCTATATATATATATATATATGTATATATATATATATATATCTATATATATATATATATATATATATACACTGCTCAAAAAAATAAAGGGAACACTAAAATAACACATCATAGATCTGAATGAATGAAATAATCTTATTAAATACTTTTTTCTTTACATAGTTGAATGTGCTGACAACAAAATCACACAAAAATTATCAATGGAAATCAAATTGATCAACCCATGGAGGTCTGGATTTGGAGTCACACTCAAAATTAAAGTGGAAAACCACACTACAGGCTGATCCAACTTTGATGTAATGTCCTTAAAACAAGTCAAAATGAGGCTCAGTAGTGTGTGTGGCCTCCACGTGCCTGAATGACCTCCCTCCAACACCTGGGCATGCTCCTGATGAGGTGGCGGATGGTCTCCTGAGGGATCTCCTCCCAGACCTGGACTAAAGCATCCGCCAACTCCTGGACAGTCTGTGGTGCAATGTGGCGTTGGTGGATGGAGCTAGACATGATGTCCCAGATGTGCTCAATTGGATTCAAGTCTGGGGAACGGGCGGGCCAGTCCTTAGCATCAATGCCTTCCTCTTGCAGGAACTGCTGACACACTCCAGCCACATGAGGTCTAGCATTGTCTTGCATTAGGAGGAACCCAGGGCCAACTGCACCAGCATATGGTCTCACAAGGGGTCTGAGGATCTCATCTCGGTACCTAATGGCAGTCAGGCTACCTCTGGCGAGCACATGGAGGGCTGTGCGGCCCCCAAAGAAAATGCCACCCCACACCATGACTGACCCACCGCCAAACCGGTCATGCTGGAGGATGTTGCAGGCAGCAGAACGTTCTCCACGGCGTCTCCAGACTCTGTCACGTCTGTCACGTGCTCAGTGTGAACCTGCTTTCATCTGTGAAGAGCACAGGGCGCCAGTGGCGAATTTGCCAATCTTGGTGTTCTCTGGAAAATGCCAAATGTCCTGCACGGTGTTGGGCTGTAAGCACAACCCCCACCTGTGGACGTTGGGCCCTCATACCACCCTCATGGAGTCTGTTTCTGACCGTTTGAGCAGACACATGCACATTTGTGGCCTGCTGGAGGTCATTTTGCAGGGCTCTGACTGTGCTCCTCCTTGCACAAAGGCGGAGGTAGTGGTCCTGCTGCTGGGTTGTTGCCCTCCTACGGCCTCCTCCACGTCTCCTGATGTACTGGCCTGTCTCCTGGTAGCGCCTCCATGCTCTGGACACTACGCTGACAGACACAGCAAACCTTCTTGCCACAGCTCGCATTGATGTGCCATCCTGGATGAGCTGCACTACCTGAGCCACTTGTGTGGGTTGTAGACTCCGTCTCATGCTACCACTAGAGTGAAAGCACCGCCAGCATTCAAAAGTGACCAAAACATCAGCCAGGAAGCATAGGAACTGAGAAGTGGTCTGTGGTCACCACCTTCAGAACCACTCCTTTATTGGGGGTGTCTTGCTAATTGCCTATAATTTCCACCTGTTGTCTATTCCATTTGCACAACAGCATGTGAAATTTATTGTCAATCAGTGTTGCTTCCTAAGTGGGCAGTTTGATTTGACAGAGGTGTGATTGACTTGGAGTTACATTGTGTTGTTTAAGTGTTCCCTTTATTTTTTTGAGCAGTGTATATATATATATATGTAAAGTGTTGGCCCCATGTTTCATGAGCTGAAATAAAAAATCCAAGATATTTTCCATACGCACAAAAAGCTTATTTCTCTCAAAAGTTGTGCACACATTTCTTTACATCCATGTTAGTGAATATTTCACCTTTGCCAAGATAATCCATCCACATGACAGGTGTGATAATATCAAGAAGCTGATTAAACAGCATGATCATTACACAGGTGCACCTTGTGCTGTGGACAATAAAAGGCCACTTCAAAACAAAATGTGCATCTTTGTCACAACACAATGCCACATATGTCTCAAGTTTTGAGGGAGCATGGAATTGGCAGGCTGATTGCAGGAATGTCGCCAGAGCTGTTGCCATAAAATGTAATGTTAATTTCTCTACCATAAGCCGCCTCCAGAGTATTTTAGAGAATTTGCGGGGGGGGGGGCTGCACCCCTGCCCAGTCATGTGAAATCAAAAGATTAGGGCCTAATGAATTCATTTAAATTGACTGATGTCCTTATATTTACTGTAATTCAGTAAAATCTTTGAAATTGTTGCATGTTGCTTTTATATTTTTGTTCAGTATATATGTATATAATATCATTGGGTGAGTCAGTGTATATACTAGAGTGTGCAGAGCTGTCATCAAGACAAAGGGTGGCTACTTTTTTGTTTAAAACCTTTTTGGTTACTACATGATTCCATATGTGTTATTTCATATATTTGATGGCTTCACTATTTTTCTACATTTTAGAAAATAGTAAAAATAAAGAAAAACCCTTGAATGAGTAGGTGTGTCCAAACTTTTGACTGGTACTGTATATATATATATATATATATTATAGGCTACACTGACTCACTCAATGTTGAAGATGAAGCCATAGGCTACTAATCATGGTGATGTCCGATGCGCTTCTCTTGGCAATAGTCTATCTCAAGGTGAAAAACAGTGCTGCTGTTCGCTCAACATAGGGAGTTGTTTCTATTGCTTGTAGACAGATTAGTCTTCTCTTTTCCAAACTACGTTTCTCTTGCAAATGTATTTAGAAATCTGCAAAAGGCAATCAGACAGCCGCTACCAACCATACACACATAATACATTAATGGCAGTTCCTATTCAAGTCCGGACTGGCAGCCATTGCTAGTGTGCACATGTGTTTACAATCAAATTGCCAGGGTAAGAGGTTCCAAATACCTTCTATGGATTATATGTCTATAGCCACAACACAACAAGCTGTTCTATATTTGGCATGCATGCTTTCCAAATTGCGGCCTTCCTGACTGTAGGCATACCGGTATCTGCCAAAACAAAGAAAACATTTGAGTAAATGAGGGCTACAAAGTTTATGTTATGGTGTGTGGGGTGCATTTTCCTGGCATGGTTTAGGTCCACTTGTAGAATCTATGCCAAGGCGTGTTGAAGCTGTTCTGGCAGCTTGTGGCCCAACGCCCTAAAGACGCCTTATGTTTATGTTTCCTTTATTTTGTCAGTTACCTGTTTGTGATAAAACTCAATCCACATGTATTTTTCAGCGCCACAGAATTCTATTGAGCAGCGACCACTTTTTGATCGTGCCTGTAATGACATTCCATTCACTCTGAACATGCTAAATTCTCTGAGTAAATCGTCCGTAACTTTTCAACCATGTATGGTAGAGACATGGGGTTTGGAACATTGTTTTTCTGACTACATGTTCTATTGAATGTACATATTTGTATAAACCTTAACTTCTTAGGGAGCGGTTCCCGAGGTGACGGTTTTGGAGAGTCTGGCGTGCCCAAAGTAAAATGTCTCCCACTCAGGCGCAGAAAATAGGATATGCACATAATTAGTACTATTGGATAGGAAACACTCTGAGGTTTCTAAAGGTGTTAACATTATGTCTGTGAGTGTAACAGAACAGAAATAGCAGGCGAAAACCCAAGAAATATCTATCCGGAATTACTGTTTTTTGTCACATTGGCTCTGGTTGACAGTCTCTCTATTGAGTTCTATGTCAAGCAGCTCCGAGATTTCAGTACCTATGGCTTCCACTAGATGTCAACAGTCTATATATAAAGCCTCAGAGAAATTGGAGGAAGCAGGAAGAATAGGGAAAGGATATGGCCAAGGTAGCTCAGATGTCAACAAGTTTTCTCGTGCGTAAGGCTGGCTGCGCGCCCCACTTTATTTTATTATATAACGTTTAGGTGACCATCCGAGTGAAATATTATCGCTCATATTCATAAAAGGATAGCTAAGGATGCATTTTAACTGGTATTTGATTTGTTTAGGAAAGGTTTATAGGTATATTTGAACGCATTCTCTTCATGTTTCAATGGGCGATTCGACGTTGGATTTTCTGAACATAACACACCAACTAAACGGAGATTTATGGATATAATAAATGACTTTTTCTAACAAAAGAACCATGGATTGTCTTCTTTGGACACTTGGGAAGCCCTCAGCAGAAGTTCCTCAAAAGGTAAGGGATTTGTTTTCGCTGTGAAATGTGTTTTGTGTGAACCGCGATGGTTTATGAATTGATTATAATGGGAAAATATTGGAGGTGCTACCCTCAAACAATCAAATGTTGTGCTTTCGCCGTAAAGTCTTTTTTGAAATCTGACAATGCTGTGATATTTCCAAGAAGCAGAGCTTTTGATGACTATGCAACACATGTATATTGATGAATGTTTAATAATTCAACTTTTGGATTTTGAATTTGGCGCCTTGCATTTCACCTGGTAGTGTCGGCCAGGAATACGACTTTCCCGAAGTGGATCCTCTGTTTGGTCCACCAACCAGGACAATAGACTGGATCCCAGCCGCCAACCCAAAACAGCGGTGGCGCAGGAGAAGGGGCAGACGGGGGTGGTGTTCTGGTCAGGCTCTGTAGACGGGCACATCGCGCACTGCTCCCGAGTATACTACTTGCCAATGTCCAGTCTCTGGACAACAAGGTAGACGAAATCCGAGCAAGGGTTGCCTTCCAGAGAGACATCAGCGACTGCAACGTTCTTTGCTTTACGGAAACATGGCTCACTCAGGACACGTTATCAAAGTCGGTACAGCCACATGGTTTCTTCACACATCGCGCCGACAGAAACAGACCTCTATCTGGTAAGAAGAAGGATGGGTGTGTGTGCCTTATGATTAACGAGTCGTGGTGTGATCATAACAACATACAGGAACTCAAGTCCTTTTGTTCACCTGACATAGAATTCCTTACAATCAAATGCCGACCGCATTATCTACCAAGAGAATTCTCCTCGATTATAATCACAGTCGCATATATCCCCCTTCAAGCTGACACATTGACGGCACTGAAAGAAATTCATTGGACTCTATGCAAACTGGAAACCACATATCCTGAGGCTGCATTTATTGTGGCTGGGGATTTTAACAAGGCTAATCTGAAAACAAGGCTCCCTAAATTTTATCAGCATATCGAATGTGTGACCCGGGCTGGCAAAATCCTGGATCATTGTTATTCTAACTTCAGCGACGCATACAAGGCCATTCTCCGCCCTCCTTTCGGCAAGTCTGACCATGACTCCATTTTGTTGCTCCCAGCCTACAGACAGAAACTGAAACAGGAAACGCCCGTGCTCAGGTCAGTTCAACGCTGGTCCGACCAATCTGATTCCACGCTTCAAAATTGCTTCGGGCACGTGGACTGGGATATGTTCCGGATAGCATCAGACAACAACATTGATGTATACGTTGATTCGGTGAGCGAGTTTATTAGCCACTTTAAATAATTGGAAATTGGATGTAACAAATGTATCACTAGCCACTTTAACATTTTTTTTACATAATGTTTACATATCCGACATTGCTCATCTCATATGTATACACTGTATACACTCTATACCATCTACTGAATCTAGCCTATGCTGTTCGGCCATCGACTCAAATCTCTAGCGACTTTAATAATTAAAAAGTGGATGTAATAAAATGATGCCACTTATATAATGTTTACATATCCTACATTACTCATCTCATATGTATATACTGTACTCTATACCATACTGTACTCTATACCATCTGCTCATCCATGTATTTATATGTACATACTCGTATTCATTCCTTTACACTTGTGTGTCTAAGGTAGTTGTTGTGAAATTGTTAGATTGCTTGTTAGATACTACTGCATGGTCGGAACTAGAAGCACAAGCATTTCGCTACACTCGCATTAACATCTGCTAAAATTTGATTTGATTTGAAATATACATTCCTGTATTTAATGATCATACACAATGTTGTTCATGCACTGTGGATCAAATGTATTGATTTGTAGCATATACAACAGCAAAATGACATGCCACTCTTTGGTAAATGGTATTATAAAGTAGGCAAAGAATCACACAAGGCAACAAGGGTAATGCCAGATCTAATCACATCACAACCACTCATTGACAGCGTTGACATTTCCTCATCAAAAGTCATTCTGTTTGACTGCATGTGACGTCCCAACACTGACCTTTTACAATGTGCTTACCCTGTAGGACATTTTTTTAAATGTTTATTCATCTGTTGACATAGACTTAAAGCATACAGTATGCAATGGAGGTAGTTTAAAACCATGCTTGCGTTATTATTATTATGAAATGGAGGTAGTTTGGAACCATGCTCGCCTGATGACTAACATTATCTGAGACCTAGAGGCTTGCATTAGCCAGGCTAAATGCCCAAGCTTTAGCTCAGAGGGCTAACACAGCCTTGTGATATGCAGGAAACCTGAATTTGAACCCTATACACATATACTCAAAACTTGCATTGGCAGACTGCCAGTTGTATCGAATAGCAAAAAAGACAAAACGTCACCCCAGCATTTCAAGTGGCCTGAAATGGACAGAAATTCTGCAGAACTGGCCATTCTATGCACTGTGTAGCATAGCCTTGTCTGACCCGAGTCATGTTTTGTTCTGATAACGGCAAGACACTGATTTAATCATTCATAATGGAGGTTTACTCGTTCATTTCAGCTGACTTGCCAGGTTTCGAACACATGGATCTGGGAATAATTGGCACTGACAATTACGCTGATCAATCAAATTCAATCAATCTAATTTATTTATAAAGCCCTTCTTACATCAGCTGATGTCACAAAGTGCTGTACAGAAACCCAGCCTAGAACCCCAAACAGCGAGCAATGCAGGTGTAGAAGCACGGTGGCTAGGAAAAACTCCCTAGGAAGGCCAGAACCTAGGAAGAAACCTAGAGAGGAACCAGGCTTTGAGGGGTGGCCAGTCCTCTTCTGGCTGTGCCGGGTGGAGATTATAACAGAACATGGCCAAGATGTCCAAATGTTCATAGATGACCAGCAGGACGAATAATAATAATCACAGTGGTTGTCGAGGGTGCAACAGGTCAGCACCTCAGGAGTAAATGTCAGTTGGCTTTTCATAGCCGATCATTCAGAGTATCTCTACCACTCTTGCTGTCTCTAGAGAGTTGAAAACAGCAGGTCTGGGACAGGTAGCACGTCCGGTGAACAGGTCAGGGTTCCATAGCAGCAGGCAGAACAGTTGAAACTGGAGCAGCAGCATGACCAGGTGGACTGGAGACAGCAAGGAGTCATCAGGCCAGGTAGTCCTGAGGCATGATCCTAGGGCTCAGGTCCTCCGAGAGAGAAAGAAAGAAAGAGAGCATACTTAAATTCACACAGGACACTGGATAAGACAGTTGAAATAATCCAGATATAACAGACTGACCCTAGCCCCCCCAACACATAAACTATTGCAGCATAAATACTGGAGGCTGAGACAGAAGGGGTCGGGAGACACTGTGGCCCCGTCCGATGATACCCCCGGACAGGGCCAAACAGGCAGGATATAACCTCACCCACTTTGCCAAAGCACAGCCCCCCACACCACTAGAGGGATATCTTCAACCACCAACTTATCATCCTCAGACAAGTTTTTTATTTATTTTATTTTATTTTACCTTTATTTAACCAGGTAGGCTAGTTGAGAACAAGGTCTCAGTTACAACTGCGACCTGGCCAAGATAAACCACAGCAGTTTGATGCATACGACAACAAAGAGTTACACATGGAATACACAGACATACAGCCAATAATACAGTAGAAAAATTTAACAAATAAAATAAAATAAATAATAAGTCTATATACAGTGTGCAAATGAGGTAAGATAAGGGAGGTAGGTCAACAAATCGGCCATGGTGGTGAGGTAATTACAATAAGGCAATTAAACACTGGGATGGTAGATGTGCAGAAGATAAATGTGCTGGGGTGCAAAGGAGCAAGATAAATAAATAAATAAAGTATGGGGATGAGGTAGTAGGATGGGCTGTTTACAGATGGGCTATGTGCAGGTTCAGAGATCTGTGAGCTGCACTGACAGCTGGTGCTTAAAGCTAGTGAGGGAGATATGAGTCTCCAGCTTCAGTGATTTCTGTAGTTCGTTACAGTTATTGGCAGCAGAGAACTGGAAGGAAAGGCAGCCAAAGGAGGAATTGGCTTTTGGGGTGACCAGTGAGATATACCGGCTGGAGCGCGTACTGCGGGTGGGTGCTTCTATGGTGACCAGTGAGCTGAGATAAGGTGGGGCTTTACCTATCAGAGACTTGTAGATGACCTAGAGCCAGTGGGATTGGCGACGAGTATGAAGCGAGGGCCAGCCAACAAGAGTGTACAGGTCGCAGTGGTGAGTAGTATATGGGGATTTGGGGGCAAAACGGATGGCACTGTGATAGACTGCATCCAATTTGTTGAGTAGAGTGTTGGAGGCTATTTTATAAATGACATCGCCGAAGTCGAGGAACGGTAGGATGGTCAGTTTTACGAGGGTATGTTTGGCAGCATGAGTGAAGGATGCTTTGTTGCGAAATAGGAAGCCGATTCTGGATTTAATTTTGGATTGGAGAAATTTAATGTGAGTCTGGAAGGAGTGTTTACAGTCTAGCCAGACACCTAGGTATTTGCAGTTGTCCACATATTCTAAGTCAGCGCCGTCCAGAGTAGTGATGCTGGACGAGTGGGCAGGTGCGGCAGTGATCGGTTGAAAAGCATGCATTTTTTACTTGCATTTAAGAGCAGTTGGAGGCCACGGAAGGAGAGTTGTATGGCATTGAAGCTCGTTTGGAGGTTAGTTAGTATAGCCCACAAAGTTCTCACCCACGGTACAAACCCAAGGGGGGACGCAAACCCAGACAGGAAGATCACGTCAGTGACTCAACCCACTCAAGTGACTCACCCCTCTTAGGGACGGCATTGGAAGAGCACCAGTAAGCCAGTGACTCAGCCCCTGTAATAGGGTTTGAGGCAGAGAATCCCAGTGGAGAGAGGAGAATTGGCCAGGCAGAGACAGCAAGGGCAGTTCGTTGCTCCTGTGCCTTTCCGTGCACCTTCACACTCCTGGGCCAGACTACACTCAATCATAGGACCTACTGAAGAGATGAGTCTTCGATAAAGACTTAAAGGTTGAGACCGAGTCTGCGTCTCTCACATGGATAGGCAGACCATTCCATAAAAATTGAGCTCTATAGGAGAAAGCCCTGCCTCCAGCTGTTTGCTTAGAAATTCTAGGGACAGTAAGGAGGCCTGCGTCTTGTGACCGTAGCGTACGTGTAGGTATGTACGGCAGGATCAAATCGGCAAGACAGGTAGGAGCAAGCCCATGTAATGCTTTGTAGGTTAGCAGTGAATCCTTGGAATCAACCCTTGCCTTAACAGGAAGCCAGTGTAGAGAGGCTAGCACTGGAGTAATATGTTTTTTTTGATTCTTTGATTCACTGGAGTAATATGTTTTTTTTTGATTTTTTGATTCTAGTCAAGATTCTAGCAGCCGTGTTTAGCACTAACTGAAGTTTATTTAGTACTTTATCCGGGTAGCCGGAAAGTAGAGCATTGCAGTGGTCTAACCTAGAAGTGACAAAAGCATGGATTAGCTTTTCTGAATCATTTTTGGAGAAAAGGTTTCAGATTTTTGCAATGTTACGTAGATGGAAAAAAGCTGTCCTAGAAACAGTCTTGATATGTTCGTCAAAAGAGATCAGTGTCCAGAGTAACGCTGAGGTCGTTCACAGTTTTATTTGATACGACTGTACAACCATCAAGATTAATTGTCAGATTCAACAGGAGATCTCTTTGTTTCTTGGGACCTAGAACTAGCATCTCTGTTTTTTCCAAGTTTAATTAGGGAGCACTCCCGACACTACCCGGTGAAATGTAAGGCGCCAAAAGTTGAATTATTAAACATTCATCAATATACAAGTGTTTCATAGTCATCAAAAGCTCTGCTTCTTGGCAATATCACAGCGTTGTCAGATTTCAAAAAGGCTTTACGGCGAAAGCACAACATTTGATTGTTTGAGGGTAGCACCTCCAATATCTTAACCATTAGCATACATTCATAAACCATTGCAGTTCACACAAAACACATTTCACAGCGAAAACAAATCCCTTACCTTTTGAAGAACTTCTGCTGAGGGCTTCATAAGTGTCCAACAAAGACATCCAATGGTTCTTTTGTTAGAAAAAGTCATTTCTTATATCCATAAATCTCTGTTTGGTTGGTGCGTTATGTTATGTTCAGAAAATCCAACATCGAATCGCCCATTGAAATGTGAGGAGAACGCGTTCAAATATACCTATAAACTTTTCCTAAACAAATCAAATACCAGTTAAAATGCATCCTTAGCTATCCTTTTATGAATATTAGTGATAATATTTCACTCGGATGGTCACCTAAACATTACATAAGTAAAATAAAGTGGGGCGCGCAGCCAGACTCGCGCCCAAGAAAACTTGTTGACATCTGAGCTACCTTGGCAATTTCCTGTACCTATTCGTTCTGTTAACTCCAATCTCTCTGAGTCTTTGTATATAGACTGTTGACATCTAGTGGAATCCATAGGTACTGCAGTCTCAGTCCTGGTTACAATTGGATTCAATGGGAGTGTGTCAAACAGAGCAAAAGGTCACCAGAAACTGATTTCCGGATGGATTTTTCTCGGGTTTTTGCCTGCTAAATGAGTTCTGTTATACTCACAGACATTATGTTAACACTTTTATAAACCTCAGAGTGTTTCCTATCCAATAGTGCTAATTATGTGCATATCCTATTTTCTGAGCCTGAATGGCAGGCATTTTGCTTTGGGCATGCCAGACTCTCCAAAACCGTCACCTCACCTGCCGCTCCCTAAGAAGTTAAAAGTAGAACATTTGCCACCATCCACTTCCTTATGTCTGAAACACAGGCTTCCAGGGAGGGCAATTTTGGGGCTTCACCATGTTTCATCAAAATGTACAGCTGTGTGTTGTGATTGCAAACGTAATAAAATGGTGGTCCGATAGTCCAGGATTATGAGGAAAAACATTAAGATCCACAACATTTATTCCACGGAACAAAACTAGGTTCATCATGTATCACACATGATGAGCTCTGATAAGGACAAGAATGCCGATACCCCAGAAAGTCAATAAGCACACCGTGTATCATAGTCATTATTATACAAAAGACATTTGTGACATCATGACTCTATACTAAGAATATCAAAGAAATCGACAATTTAAAATAACCTTATTTCATTTTTCATATATATTTTGTTTTCCTTATATGAACTGTATCTCAAGTAAAATATTTGAAATTGTTGCAAGTTTGCGTTCATATTTTTGTACCGTGTAACAATTGAAAATCCTACATGTGCATTGGATTTTGTGTGCCCCAATTCACAATCTACAGTATAGCAATGCAATCAGTTGATGTAAAGATAATTCAGAGCAGGGGTTCCATACACTACATCACATCTTTGCGCTCCTGTGGCAAAATACAAAGAAATCCTCAGTTCAAAACTACATTCTAGTCAAAGAAATATAGAAGTATCATTCAATTACCGTAGGAAATTTTTGTAATGTTTGTTTATGTGTCAATTAATCCCGTAAAGCGATGGGTTGCCAATTGGTGATTTGACAAGAAAATAAAATGCCATTAATTAATTTAATTCATTCATTTTATATTTTTGATACATACAGTAGTACTGAAGGCTTGTATTATTGTGTACACAGCTACAGTTAACGTTCAAAACCTTCTGTGAACGACAACTTGAATGAACAAATCCCCCCCACCCACCCAAAAGAAAAAATACACAAACACAAACGCACACTTTCCTACTCCCCCACCTCGATGTTCTGAACAGATCCGTCCCTGCCTAGGGTGCTGGGGTCTGTTGCCGCTTGCTTGCACACTGCGAGGTCTCTCGGGCAACCAAGCCCACTCGACCTTAAACATCCTTCCTGTGAGGTCTCTCGGTCAACCAGGGCCATTTGGCTTTGAACATCCTTCCTGTGAGGTCTCTTGGGTAACCAGGGCCATCAACATCCTTCCTGGGCTGGGCTTCCTGGAACAGCCAAACAGCTTTTTTTTTTACCTTAGTGATCTCTGCTGCCAAAAACTATTGTAACAAATGAAGCGTTTATTAGCAAAATGCCATGTTCACAAATTCTTTGTTGCAAACTACTGCATATCCATTGTTCAGGTGGAATGGAATGTTTGTATACTGTATATTTGACTAAGGTATGTGGTTGTCTCACCTAGCGATGTTAAGATGAAGGCACTTACTGTAAGGCACCCTGGAAAAGAGCATCTGCTAAATGACCAAAAATGTCAAGTGTAAATGTTTTACATACAGATCTCATATTACTTAAAAAAATAATAATATATATATATATATATATATATATATATAGTATATATTGATGTCACAAATGTATTATTTGTAAGGTTCTTTGTACAATGTAGTTATTTGACTGTGTAAAACCTAGCAGTACTATTTCTCTATGAGTGAGGCAGAATAACATGATTATTTTGTCACTGAAATGAAACCATCAAGTGATAGATTTTAAACAATGTCTGTCATTGAACAACCCCATAACCTGATTAGATAGTTAAAATACACACCAATCTCTTTCATAAGTTGTTTATTAAACAATAAAAGCTAATTTAACAACATTTCTGAAAATTGATATATAGCATTTTGGAAAGAACCTTTCAAATTCTTTTTACACTCCTTATCAATATGCACCGGAGCGCGTTCTTTTGTTATTTTCTTAACCAGATGGTTTACTTACCACATACTGTACTCATTTCTCACCTTCCTGTGTCACTCTGGGATGAATCTCTCTCTATTTCTCTCTCTCTCATCCTCTGTGGTTTCATGCCACCCACAAAGTGAAAGAGGGCTTCATGATGTCATGATGATTAGGGGTTGAGGAGTTCAGTTCATCCCAGGTCTACTGTTCCTTGGTGAGTGAAGAGAGTGGTCCCTGGAGACTTTCCAATGGGTGGTCCCTGGAGACTTTCTAATGGGTGGTCCCTGGAGACATTTCTAATGGGTGGTCCCTGGAGACTTTCCAATGGGTGGTCCCTGGAGACTTTCCAATGGGTGGTCCCTGGAAACTTTCCAATGGGTGGTCCCTGGACACTTTCTAATCAAAAAGGTCAGTTGCTAGCTAATTTGTCCTATTTAGCTAGCTTGCTGATGCTAGCTAATTTATCCTGGGATATAAACATTGAGTTGTTATTTTACCTGAAATGCGCAAGGTCCTCGACAAATAATCCACACATGAAACGGTCAACCGAACCGTTTCTAGTCATCTCTCCTCTTACTAGGGTTTTTCTTCTTTGGACTCCTTTCAAAGTAAAGGTGTATTTTACCTCAACAGTCCGACCGACCTCAGTTCATCTTCCAATCACCCACGTGGATATAACCAATGAGGGGATGGCACATGGGTATATGCTTCTATAAACCAATGAGGAGATGGGAGAGGCTGGACTTGCACCATGTTCAGCGTCACAAATAGAACTGACTTCTATTTTAGTGTTTGGCAACACAGACGCTCGTTGACGCACGTGAGCAGTGTGGGTGCAATGATCGAATAACAATTATGTGTACATTTATTTTGCAACGCTCGTGCACGCAACAACGCTCGTGCACGGTGTGGTCAGCATGTCATGGGTGGTTTATGCAGCTCTAGACCATAGACCAGGGAGACTTTCTAATGGGTGGTCCCTGGAGTCTTTCTAATGGGTGGTCCCTGGTGAGTTTCTAATGGACGGTCCCTGGTGAGTTTCAAACGGGTGGTCCCTGGTGAGTTTCTAATGGGCGGTCCAGGGAGACATTCTAATGGGTGGTTTATGCAGCTGTAGAAAGACACCCTGCTGTAAGTGCATTGGGACAGCTGAAGTAGCAGCTTGTCTGACTTCATCTTTATAGAGGTACTGTAACATGTATGCTTTAAGTTTTTCAACCACAGCAAATGTATGGAACATATTTATAGACTTGTCTGACTTCCAAGCTCAGCTCTGCCTGTTTTTTTGGCCTCAAACTGAACTCTCCCTTCCCATTCAATGTGTTCAATTGAAAATGTATATTTTTTACTGAAAATATAAAATATGTACTGAATATATTGGGGCCTTATGCAACCATTTACATGTAAACAGTTTCTCCGGTTCAATTGTAGCTGGTCCCATCAGATAACATGGCACACGTTAGCCCTATGCTAACCTCACCAGGTGGCAGTGATTATATCCTGTAACAAATTCGTCATCAACCTATCAAAGATCTTAGACTTTATATTCACCAACCAATGGTATTTCTTAAAATAGGTCCAACCATGGCCATGAGGGATACTTTAAACCTACAAATTCTACGTTTACTTTTGTTCCGTGACAAAATGTTGTGTGTTAATATTGGATTGATTCACACACATTTGTGTGCTTTCACAGCAATAAAGATGTAGGAGGATTATACAACATGCCCGTTTATATTCGTACATCGAAAAAAAAAGTAGAAGACACTCATGGTCTTGTCAAATAGCTGTAAATTAGTTTTACTGCTATCACTTTATTTCTTTAGCTGTGTAAATTTACTGGATATATTCACTGCAATATTAAGCAACATTGAGCTAATGGATTATGGGCTAATATGCATACACTTCTAACTTAGGCTAAACATCTCTCTGTCTGTCTTCATTGCTTTGTTTGCTCAATTACTTACAGTGGCCTCATAGGTGCCTCAGATATTCTTCTTTAATCTTGTGGAGTCCCAGGAAAAGCCAGACTACAATACCTTGTTGAACACTTATTTCAACATATTTTCTTTTCTACCAGCCTTATTGGAGGAGAGATGCGTGCTTGCTCTTGCTTGTTGAATGTAAAACAGGCTACATCATTAAGAACTGGAGGGGAGCGGGAAAGGAGTGTAGGCAGCACATCTCAGTGGCAGAAGAAGCCCATATTTTCCTGTATCTTAGCACCGGGCTACATCTTGACAAAATACACACTACAAACTGGGCACACATTGGTTGAAACAACGTTGTTTCCACGTAATTTCAATGACTTTGAAATGACGTCTGTGCCCAGTGGGTATGACTGGCCTGCTAATGTACCTTTCTGGACCTTCTAAACTGTCCAGAATAGACCCAAACTGATCCAAATGGTTACATAACCAAGCCTAGGATGTAGGCAGTTATTTCGGCATGCGTTGGTAAAATCACTGGAAAGCCAAGCCAGTAACAAAGCCATATTACAACCTATGTTGTGATAATTGCGTTGTTTGTTCTATAACCCATTTGTTCATGCGCCACCATGATATACAATAAGGCCGTGACAACAAAAAGTCAAGTCACACACTGGCGGAAATAAATTTAACAACACATAAGGTTGTTTCATCAGAAAACCAGAGATCAACATCTGTCCGGTGAAGTCCACAAAGCAAATATTGCATTTAACAAACAGTTATATGACCTGCAGCATGGTCAAGCAAGTTAATGTTTTCAACGGCTTACTAAACAACTACTGATTTAGAACCACGGAGTTACCCACAAGTCAGCGGGAGCACTGCCTCCACTATTCCAGCACCATATCAACTTAAACATTAAAACATCAAACCAACAAGGCTATATAGCTTATGCTTAGTTTAATATACTGAAAACAAACTTAAAGATACCTAAAACATTTAGTCCAATCAATGTGGCTAAATATCATGTGGCTGTCCATGATACTGATTTTTGTCTGTGTTTGCGCAATCAATTTTCTTTTTTTACTCACCCTACTTGTAGACTAGTTGAATACCAATGCCATCTTCTTCTCTTTCATGTTGGCAAAACGGTCTGTGGCTCTGTCATGCGCTTTTAGTATTTGTTTTCATAGGCTACCTAGCTAAAATGCTTGCTAGCCTAACTTTCTTTGCATGGGCAAAAATGAACCAGCTAAATTAGCCAGCTAGTTAAGGTGAGCCTGCTAAGCTACATATTGAACTTTTATTGTCTCAAGCCAGTGGCGCAATATATGAATTTATGGTTAGATCAGAATCGCCATCAATATCATTGTCATTGGCCTGCACAGACAATTAAGTCAAAACCAGAAGTCCAAATCCCTGTTTCCTTTGCTCTGATGATTTCTCTGGTGAGATTCAGCCACTTTAAAATTGACAGAAAATTATGAAAACACAGAGAGACGAAAGATAAATTATTTTATGATTTTTATTTTTTATTCGTCACATATCTATGGAAGCCTGGCTTCCCTTGGCATCCATGAATACTGACGGTTATTAAAATTAGCCTACATCACTGCAGTTTACAGCCTATTGATAAATGTGCGTACTCATTTGATAACAATAAAAAATTCCTCATTGCACTGTGTTGTTGTAGGCGGCCTGATCAATAGTGGAGCTTTGCGTGTCTGGGTCTGGAGGAACTGCAGAGAGCAGCCTGGAGGAACACAGAGATATGCCATTTCATTTTATTCTTTCACTTTGACAGTTATATATTTATAGGCCTAATATCTAGCTACCCATCCAATCACCCAAGTCATAGACTGTTCTCTCTGCTACCGCACGGCAAGCGGTACCGGAGCGTCAAATCTAGGTCCAAAAGGCTCCTTAACAGCTTCTACCCCCAAGCTATAAGACTGCTGACCAATTAATCAAATGGCCACCGGACTATTTACATTAATCTCTGTTTATTATCTATGTATAGTCACTTTACCCCTACCTACATGTACAAATTACCTTGAACATCCTGTACCCCTGCACATTGACTCAGAACTATTTTATTTTTTACTTTCGTTTATTTAGTAAATGTTTCACGGTAAGGTCTACAGCTGTTGTATTCGGCGCGTGTGACAAATAAAATTTGATTTGATTTGAGTGATCAATTATTTTTCATTGTATGTGCATTGAAGTACTTTTTGCAGTTGTTACTATGACAATGAACACACTCTGAAACATTGACTGGTCTTATGTTACCACCTTATTAATAACTTGTAGTAATCATGGCCAAATTACTTGCCCAGGGGCCTTGACCTCCAGGGGTCCATCATTGATTTTGTTAATGATTCTTTCTCAGATATCATATTAACATGGCATAAGTCATAGCAAAATATGTAGAATTGCAGGAAATTTGCTTTTAAAACTGCAGAAAATATTCCCCACGCCATGGCAAAATGTGTAGAATTGCAGGAAATTAGCTGTATAACTGCAAAAAAATTAAGTTCTGTTAAACAGGTTAAGCAATCGTATTTGTGACCGACCAGCTCGATTCAGTCTTATATAGCAACATTTTAAATTGTGTTATTTACATTGGATAAAAGTAGAGACTGCTTTGAAAGTTGATAAACTTGTAAACTCACTTTTGAGAAAAAGGACCTTGAATGTTTTGTTACCTACTGGAGAGGTCTTCTTTGTCTACACCCATTCAACATTGTTCACACCCTCTTAAGCTTTAGCCCCACCCATCTCTTTAAGGATTCACATTTGAGGCTATGTCCTATACAAACAAAGATTTCAAGACTAAAGGCTGGTTTATACTACGGTGTGTTCGTAAATTTAATCTGGAATGCCAGAGTGTACTCTGGGCGTTCGTAAACACAGAGTGTTGTTAGATTGGCCTTTCATAAATTCAGAGCGTTTCTCTCTCGGAGCGTTCAGAGCGCACACTGGACGAAAAGTAGGGTTGATCCGAGCGTTCTGACTTTACAACAGCAGTCAAGCGCCCAAGCTAACTGACTAACGTTGGCTAGCTACTTCCAGACACAAATGAGAGAACACCTCACTCTGACCATTTTACTCGCCCTAGCAGAGCTGGCTAGGCTGTTTTTATGTTATCCAGAGCATTAGTGACTGCAACTGTAATGCTGGCAACAATTTAATTATGCTTTTTTGCCAATTTTTACTGACACCGGACATATTCAACAGGTGTTGAGCGTTCGTAAATTTGTCAGTAATTCTGCGCTCTGACGCACTCAGACGAGAGTGCTCTAAAATCGGTGTAGATTTACCAGCTACATCTATCAACGGTTGTCGCAGTGACATCATAAACGTTCTATTGAAATAGGTACTTGCATAGTGGAGTTTTTTCTTTAGACATAGCTAGCTAGCTAAACAATTAATCATAATCCCAACCCATAACATTACTACCCTGCATGAATCTACAGGTAGCTAACCAACCAGGTTCAATGTTAGCTAGCTAACATGAAGCTATAACTAGCAATGCAAATGGCTCTGAAACACGACTAATATTACTACACAGATCATACACAGTACGCTTTAACTTGAAATGAAAAATACTTTCTGATAAAATTAGAAATGTGTAATATCTGAAAATGTAGCTAGCTAGACTCTCTTACCCGTATACATGGACGGACGTTTCTCCCTCTCTGTCACGGATGCCATGGTTGCCCTTAGGTGTTTTATACAACAGCCTTCTGTGTGTTCTCTTTTCGACTATGTCTGCATATTTGCAATCAAACGGCAGAATCTCCTTAGCTATCATACTCTAATTCCACTGATTTCAAAACTCGGTCCTCCAGAAAGTGGAGAGCAACACAGTTCTATGCAGTTCTACTACGTGATATCTTTCAAAAAAGACACGTTAGAAAGGATTGCCTATACATACAGTACTGACCAGCTCATATTATAGACAGAAGTGTTTAATCTCTCGGCATGTCCAGCCCACTCATTATCTCAGCCATTAATGGCTAGCAGGAAGGTTGCTCCCTTTTTCCATGGCTAAACCAACTAGTCTCGTAATTATTTTTTTTTATTCGTATTTACCGATGCCATTCATTATGATAAAGAAATATATACAGTGGGGCAAAAAAGTATTTAGTCAGCCACCAATTGTGCAAGTTCTCTCACTTAAAAAGATGAGAGAGGCCTGTAATTTTCATCATAGGTACACTTCATCTATGACAGACAAAATGAGGAAAGGAAATCCAGAAAATCACATTGTATTTTTTTTAATGAATTTATTTGCAAATTATGGTGGAAAATAAGTATTTGGTCACATACAAACAAGCAAGATTTATGGCTCTCACAGACCTGTAACTTCTTCTTTAAGAGGCTCCTCTGTCCTCCACTCGTTACCTGTATTAATGGCACCTGTTTGAACTTGTTATCAGTATAAAAGACACCTGTCCACAACCTCAAACAGTCACACTCCAAACTCCACTGTGGCCAAGACCAAAGAGCTGTCAAAGGACACCAGAAACAAAATTGTAGACCTGCTCCAGGTTGGGAAGACTGAATCTGCAATAGGTAAGCAGCTTGGTTTGAAGAAATCAACTGTGGGAGCAATTATTAGGAAATGGAAGACATACAAGACCACTGATAATCTTCCTCGATCTGGGGCTCCACGCAAGATCTCCCGTGGGGTCAAAATGATCACAAGAACGGTGAGCAAAAATCCCAGAACCACACGGGGGACCTAGTGAATGACCTGCAGAGAGCTGGGACCAAAGTAACAAAGCCTACCATCAGTAACACACTACGCCGCCAGGGACTCAAATCCTGCAGTGCCAGACGTGTCCCCTGCTTAAGCCAGTACATGTTCAGGCCCGTCTGAAGTTTGCTAGAGAGCATTTGGATGATCCAGATGAGGATTGGGAGAATGTCATATGGTCAGATGAAACCAAAATAGAACTTTTTGGTAAAAACTCAACTCGTCGTGTTTGGAGGACAAAGAATGCTGAGTTGCATCCAAAGAACACCATACCTACTGTGAAGCATGGGGTGGAAACATCATGCTTTGGGGCTGTTTTTCTGCAAAGGGACCAGGACGACTGATCCGTGTAAAGGAAAGAATGAATGGGGCCATGTATCATGAGATTTTGAGTGAAAACCTCCTTCCATCAGCAAGGGCATTGAAGATGAAACGTGGCTGGGTCTTTCAGCATGACAATGATCCCAAACACACCGCCCGGGCAACGAAGGAGTAGCTTCGTAAGAATTATTTCAAGGTCCTGGAGTGGCCTAGCCAGTCTCCAGATCTCAACCCCATAGAAAATCTTTGGAGGAGTTGAAAGTCCGTGTTGCCCAGCGACAGCCCCAAAACATCACTGCTCTAGAGGAGATCTGCATGGAGGAATGGGCCAAAATACCAGCAACAGTGTGTGAAAACCTTGTGAAGACTTACAGAAAACGTTTGACCTCTGTCATTGCCAACAAAGGGTATATAACAAAGTATTGAGATAAACTTTTGTTATTGACCAAATACTTATTTTCCACCATAATTTGCAAATAAATAAATAAAAATCCTACAATGTGATTTTCTGGATTTCTTTTTCTCATTTCGGTCTGTCATAGTTGAAGTGTACCTATGATGAAAATTACAGGCCTCTCTCATCTTTTTAAGTTGGAGAACTTGCACAATTGGTGGCTGACTAAATACTTTTTTGCCCCACTGTATGTTCAAATGGCCTAGTTTCTTGAAACAAGTCATATTTGTTTACCTTTTGTTAAAACACTTTTTCTGCTAACTGATCCCTCTGTACATATTACATTATAGTTTTTAATGTGAGTTAATGTGATCTAGGCCCATACTACTGTCCCTCTACCCCAGAGGAAAAAGTGAAGAGAAGTCTGCACTCAGGCTAATTCTTCAGGCTGTAATTCATTCCTTTTGAGAGGATAACTGTTTGTTTTCATCTGTTTGTGTGCTTGTCTGTTCTCCCACTGGACAAAAGCTGGTTGAATCAGCGTTGCTTCCACTTCATTTCAACCAAAAAATGTTAAATGTGATGACATTGAATAAATGTGGAAAACTGATTGGATTTGCAAACAGTCCTTAAAACCTCTTCCAGCTAGGGTCCCATTTTCCAAATTTTCGCCTGTCTGACGTGCCCAAAGTTAAATGCCTACCACTCATGGCCAGAAACTAGGATATTTACATATTTAGTACTATTGGATAGGAAACACTCTGAAGTTTATAAAACCATTAAGATATAGTCTGTGGCTATTCCAGAACAGATTTAGCAGGCAAAAACCAGAGAGATTTCTGTCCGGAATTTATTTTTCTGTTGCTCTCCTCTCATTTTGAAGCCCATGTAATATTTTTCTATGGGGAATAGGACCGAGGTTGCAGTACTTATGGCTTCCACTAGATGTCAACAGTCTCTGGAAAGGGTATGGAGGAAAAAGCTCTGACCAGATCCTTAGAGAGAGAGAATTACTACGGGTAGGGAGAAAAGGTAAACAGACGTGCTCGTTCACGAACGTGAACGCGCCCAGCGCGACCAACTTTCTTTTCGTCTTTTAACGCTTTCACTTACCGTTCTTGTAAAATATGATCGCTATTATTCATAAAAGAATACATAAGGATGCATTATTAATGATATTTGATTTGTTTGTGAAAAGATGAGAGGTATAATTTGAACGCGATCCCTTCACTGTAAAACGGGCGAGTAGACTGACAATGCTTGGTGGAGTAGCTGAACGTAACGTGCCAAAAACAACGGATATTTATGGATATAATTATTTACTTTTTCTAACAAAAGAACCATGGATTATCTTGTTTGGACACTTGGGAAGACCTCAGAAGAAGTTATTTGAAAGGTAAGCGATTTATATTAGCTGTGATATGGATATTTTGAGAACCGAGCTGGATATGAATTTATGCTAATGTGGAAAATATGTGAGGTACTAGCCTCAAACAATCAAATGTAGTGCTTTGCCGTAAAGCCTTTTAAAATCTGACAACGCAGTGATATTGCCAAGAAGCAGAGCTTTTGATGGCTATGCAACACTATGCAACACTTGTATATCGGAGTTAAATATTACGAATATGTATTACGAATATGTATTTTGAATTTGGCGCGTTATGTTTGCTCTGAAAACGATCCCGCTAAAGGGATCGGCGCGCTAAGAGGTTAACCCTCCTGGAAATTCCTATTTTTTTCACCCAACTTTTAACCTAAATCCAATGAAATGGTGAAATGCTTTGTTGATTTCACATTGAATTCACATTAGTTGACAACTCAACCAATTGTAAATCAAAACTAGAAGTTGAACCGACGCTTGTGCCCAGAGGGTTGTTTGTGTGTTTCTCAGTTGTGCATGGGTTCAGGAGCACGCCACTGACTCACAGTTGTAATTAAGGCAGGGCTCTGAGATGGATGAGCAGGGGCTGTGTGGATGATGTCAATGTGTACAAGCCCCAAAGCACACGGGTCATGACGTGGTTTAGTCATATAAGAGGCAGCCTAGCAGATGAAACTGTTCGAGGCCTCAGTAATGAATTGAACAAGTAGGTTGGCTCTCATTAGGACTATTTGTTACGTTACAGCAGTCATCTGAGGCAAAAACGTTTCATTATTTTCTCTATGGGTAAAAGCACATAAATTATTTGTTTTCAAGTCCTCTAATGTATTTAGTGGTCAAATTAATGAATGAAGTACTCAGAATTGAGCACTGTATTATTTATGTTTTAGTTGTAATGATGGGGCAGTGAGTCGGAAGCAGGTGAATTGTTTTAATTAAACAACAAAACCAAGAACATGACACTAAAATAAGGCAGTACACAAGAACAGTACCAACTGGTGAGTGAACCAGGGAGAGTGACCTAAAGGGGAGGAAATGATGAAGGTAATGGTGACCAGATGTGAATCATGATTCACAGGTGCGCGTAATGATGAGTGCCAGGTGTGCGTAATGATGAGTCCCAGGATCGGTGGTTAGTACTCTGGCGATTTATTTGCAAATTATGGTGGAAAATAAGTATTTGGTCACATACAAACAAGCAAGATTTCTGGCTCTCACAGACCTGTAACTTCTTCTTTAAGAGGCTCCTCTGTCCTCCACTCGTTACCTGTATTAATGGCACCTGTTTGAACTTGTTATCAGTATAAAAGACACCTGTCCACAACCTCAAACAGTCACACTCCAAACTCCACTATGGCCAAGACCAAAGAGCTGTCAAAGGACACCAGAAACAAAATTGTAGACCTGCACCAGGTTGGGAAGACTGAATCTGCAATAGGTAAGCAGCTTGGTTTGAAGAAATCAACTGTGGGAGCAATTATTGCCAACAAAGGGTATATAACAAAGTATTGAGATAAACTTTTGTTATTGACCAAATACTTATTTTCCACCATAATTTGCAAATAAATAAATTAAAAATCCTACAATGTGATTTTCTGGATTTCTTTTTCTCGTTTCGTCTGTCATAGTTGAAGTGTACCTATGATGAAAATTACAGGCCTCTCTCATCTTTTTAAGTTGGAGAACTTGCACAATTGGTGGCTGACTAAATACTTTTTTGCCCCACTGTATATATGGTTCCCAATTAAAGGTAACGACACTCAGCTGCCTCTAATTGGGAACCATTACCCCAACATAGAAATACAACACCTAGAACAAAAAAGACCTACACCAAAACGAAACTAAACACGCCTGCCTAATAATATCAGGCCTGGACGTGACACTAATTGACATCATTTGAGTCAGTTGGAGATATAACTGTGGATGTATTTCAAGGCCTATGTTCAAACTCAGTGCCTTTTTGCTTGACATCATGGGAAAATCAAAAGAAATCAGCCAAGACCTCAGAAAAAATATTGTAGACCTCCACAATTATTTTTCATCCTTGGGAGCAATTTCTAAACACCTGAAGGTACCACGTTCATCTGTAAAAACAATAGTATGCAAGTATAAAGACCATGGGACCACGCAGCCATCATACCGCTCAGGAAGGAGAACGTTCTTTGGTGCGGAAAGTGCAAATCAATCCCGGAATAACAGCAAAGGACCTTATCCACAGTAAAACGAGTCCTATATTGACATAACCTGAAAGGCTGCTCAGCAAGGAAGAAGCCACTGCTCCAAAACCAACATAAAAAAGCCAGACTACGGTTTGCAACTGCACATGGGAACAAAGATTATACTTTTTGGAGAATTGTCCTCTGGTCTGATAAAACAAAAATAAACTGTTCGGCCATAATGACAATTGTTTTAAATTGTATTTCACCTTTATTTAACCAGGTAAGCTAGTTGAGAACAAGTTCTCATTTAAAACCATGACCTGGCCAAGATAAAGCAAAGCAGTGCAACACAAACAACAACACAGAGTTACACATGGAATAAACAAGCATACAGTCAATAACGCAATAGGGAAAAAAACAAAGTCTATATACAGTGTGCAAATGGCGTGAGGAGGTAGGCAATAAATAGGCTATAGTAGCGAAGTAAATTACAATTTAGCAGATGATGATTTGCAAGTAGAGATACTGGTGTGCAAAAGAGCAGAAAAGTAAATAAAAACAGTATGGGGATGAGGTAGTTAGATTGGGTGGGCTATTTACAGATGGACTATGTACAGCTGCAGCAATCGGTTAGCTGCTCAGATAACTGGTGTTTAAAGTTAGTGAGGGAAACTCAATGTTTCTCTTGACAGGTTTAACATATTGACTAGATGTTTCTCTTGACAGGTTTAACATATTGACTAGATGTTTCTCTTGACAGGTTTAACATATTGACTCGATGTTTCTCCTGACAGGTTTAACATATTGACTCAATGTTTCTCCTGACAGGTTTAACTTATTGACTCAATGTTTCTCCTGACAGGTTTAACATATTGACTAGATGTTTCTCTTGACAGGTTTAACATATTGACTCAATGTTTCTCTTGACAGGTTTAACTTATTGACTCGATGTTTCTCTTGACAGGTTTAACTTATTGACTCGATGTTCCTCTTGACAGGTTTAACATGTTGACTAGATGTTTCTCCTGACAGGTTTAACATATTGACTAGATGTTTCTCTTGACAGGTTTAACTTATTGACTCGATGTTTCTCTTGACAGGTTTAACATATTGACTCAATGTTTCTCCTGACAGGTTTAACATATTGACTAGATGTTTCTCTTGACAGGTTTAACATATTGACACAATGTTTCTCCTGACAGGTTTAACATATTGACTCAATGTTTCTCTTGACAGGTTTAACTTATTGACTCGATGTTCCTCTTGACAGGTTTAACATATTGACTAGATGTTTCTCCTGACAGGTTTAACATATTGACTAGATGTTTCTCTTGACAGGTTTAACTTATTGACTCGATGTTTCTCTTGACAGGTTTAACATATTGACTCAATGTTTCTCTTGACAGGTTTAACATAATGACTCGATGTTTCTCCTGACAGGTTCAACATATTGACTAGATGTTTCTCTTGACATGTTTAAGAAAAATGTGTGGCGTTCACATGAAAGGATTCCAAATGCGGATTCCAAAAACCACTAACACTCCTCCTTCTACTCCTTCTCCTCCTTTTAGTCCTCCTCCTACTCCTCCGCCTCCTCCTTCTTTTAGACCTCCTCCTCCTTCTCCTCCACTCCTCCTCCTCCGGCTCTGCCTCTGCCTCCTCCTCCTCCTCCTCCTCCTCCTCCTTCTTTTACCTCCTCCTTCTCCTCCTCCTCCTCCTCCTCCTCCTCCTCCTTTTAGTCGTCCTTCTCCTCCTCCTTTTAGTCGTCCTTCTTCTCCTCCTTTTAGTCATCCTCCTACTCCTTCTACTCCTCCTCCTCCTCATACTCCCCCTCTTCCTCCTCCTTCTACTCCTCCTCCTCTTCCTCCTCCTTCTACTCCTCCTCCTTTTACTTGTCCTCCTCCTCCTCCTTTTACTCCTCCTCCTACTCCTCCTCCTCTTACACCTCCTCCTCCTCATACTCCTCCTCCTCCACCTCATTCTTCTACTTCTCTTTCTATACCATCTCCTCTTCTTCATCTTCCTCCTCCTACACCTCCTAGCAGTGTGTTTTCCTTCCATATCTATCCATGATTAGTCAAGAAACACCCCTACAACTTCTCATGTCATCTCTCCCATGCACCTTCCACTCCAACCCCAACAGGCCCCAACGCTGATTAAACTCTCCTCTCCGGCCCGAGGGGGTCACTGAATAGACTACAACTTCCTGTAGTTAGGGTCAGTGATTTACCAGACGGCTTCTTTATGCTCACCAGCCCCCCTGTGATTTTGGAATTTGTACTCCTCACTTCCTCCCATTGGGGAGATCAGAGAATAGACAAGGGGAGGTTCCTCCCAGGACCTACTCAAATACCTCAAGGCTCTATTGTAGCCCCACTCCCATTGTGGGCTGAGGAGGAGTAATGGATAGGAATGTCGTTGCCATAAAACTCTCCACATGTTTTAGAACCAACAGTCCCTTTCTGGGCTGGGCGTCACCCCTAATTACGATGCTATTGAGACCACTTGCCTGTAATTAGGCATCAGTTCTCATCCACATGGAGCTGAAAGAGCAACAAGCTCTCACAGTCTCATGTCAGAATTAGACGTTCATCCATGTTTCTCAAATGTCAAATTTAGAAATAGTTCAAAACAACTTTCTATCGCTGGATTTTAACATGCAACCTTTGGCACCAGAGGGAGATGCTTACGCCCATACACCATCCCCATCCACAATGTTCTAGCAAAACCAAAACCTGCTTGAAGATAATAACGCTCACTGTGGCCCCTAGTGGCGTGTTTCCCACGTCATCTCCCGATGACCTGGCAGGAAAGAGCACATGCACATGGAGCTGAAAGAGGGCCTCCCAGCCCTCATCTACATGGAGCTGAAAGAGGGCCTCCCCATTTTGCACGAGAATCGCCTTGACCCCGTCGTTAACGTGAGCGTTTGCTTGGTTACATGAGGCGCAGAAGCCGAGCAGGCTATTTACTCTGTAAATAAAAAAATTTATAATTTATGTCGTAGTCATATATTGTTTTCAAGGCACTTTTCTGAAACTCAAGGACATGGACAATACAATTGCCAGCACATTGAATACCTCAAATTACAAAATGACTCAATCATGTTTTCTGATTTCTCAATTTCCAATTATTTTCTGGAACATTACACTGATAAGTAAGAAAGGCTTCTCAGGATATCAATACTGGAAGACAGAGAGAGGTTATTTTGTGGCAAACATGTTTGGTTAACGAGACAAGCCCTTTTAACAATAACATCAACAACAGAGTTATGATTACATTGTGCTGAAGCATTTTAGCAATATTGAAAGATTTTTTTTTCAAATAGTTTCACAAATTAAGATGACCTAGGAGGAACATTTTTTTTTGGGGTAGCATTTTGTGTCTATATATTTGTGCATGGATATGTCAAAGGGACTATGAGAGATAGGACTTAAAAAAAACAATTGCTTCATGGGTCAAACATTAGCAAAAACCTAATTACTGGTAGTCCTAAAAAAGTAATTTTGTCATTTCATGGGTCACTAAAGTTCCATGTCAGTGGTTCTTCAGAATGCCAAACAAACTCCACAACTAACCCCGTCACCTCTTGCATGTGGGCCCACTCAACTATCCTCAACCCGATTTCCCCACGCTGTCTGATTTCCACTGCATCCTGTTCCCGACCACAGGTGAGCGTAGCATCAGGCTAGCCGCTAGTGGGATCTGAGGTATTATCAAATGTATTAGGTACTGCGATAGGCACTGCATTCATATGCCCTTATATGGGCATTTTCATAAGGGAGGGGTTCCAAATGAGGCACTCTGTGAAAACCACTTTTTCCAGGACAGAAATTCCTCGGGGGTTTCGCCTGCCATATCCGTTCTGTTTTACTCAAATATGTGCATATCCTATTTTCTGGGCCTGAATGGGAGGCATTTTACTTTGGGCACGCCAGGCTCTCCAAAACGGTCACCTCATGCGCCCATCCCTAAGAAGTTAATGTGAGTCTAAGAGTTTACAGTCTAACCAGACACCTAGGTATTTAAAGTTGTCCACATATTCTAAGTCAGAACCGTCCAGAGTAATGATGCTTGTCGGGCGGGCGGGTGCGGGCAGCGATCGGCTGTAGAGCGTGCATTTAGTTTTACAAGCGTTTAAGAGCGGAAGGAGTGTTGTATGGCGTTGAAGCTCGTTTGGAGGTTTGTTAACACAGTGTCCAAAGAAGGGCCAGATGTCTACAGAATGCGTAGAGGTGGATCAAAGAATTACCCGCGGCAAGAGCGACAACATTGATATATACAGAGAAAAGAGTCGGTCCGAGAATTGAACCCTGTGACAACCCCATAGAGACTGCCAGAGGTCCGGACAACAGGCCCTCTGATGGCCCTCTGATTTGACACACTGAACTCTATCTGAGAAGTAGATAGTGAACCAGGCGAGGCAGTCATTAGAGAAACAAAGGCTGTTGAATCTGCCGAAAAGAATATGATGATTGACAGAGTCGAAAGCCTTGGCCAGGTCGATGAAGACTGCTGCACAGTACTGTATTTTATCGATGGCGGTTATGATATCGTTCAGGACCTTGACCTTGGCTGAGGTGCACCGGTGACCAGCTCTGAAACCAGATTGCATAACGGAGAAGGTAAGGTGGGGTTTGAAATGGTCAGTGATCTGTTTGTTCACTTGGCTTTTGAAGACTTTAGAAAGGCCGGACAGGATGGATATAGGTCTGTAACGGTTTGGGTCTAGAGTGTCTCCCCCTTTGAAGAGGGGGATGACTGCGGCCGCTTTCCAATCTTTAGGAATCTCAGACGATACGAAAGAGAGGTTGAACAGACTAGTAATAGGGGTTGCAACAATGGCGGTGGATAATTTTAGGAAGAGAGGGTCCAGATTGTTTAGCCCAGCTGATTTGTAGGGATAAAGATTTTGGATCCGCGCCAGTTGCTGCGGGGGGTGCAGAGCTGTAGGCCGGGGTTGGGGTAGCCAGGTGGAAAGCATGGCCAGCCGTAGAGAAATGCTTAATGAAATTCTCGATTATCATGGATTTATCAGTGGTGACAGTGATACCGTCATATCTGATAGTCTATAAGAGTTTTCCACACCCGGATTGTACAATATTTGTCCATGATTCTTTTTTAAATACTTCAGGCTCTGTCAAATTGGTTGTTGATCATTGCTAGACAACCATTATCAGGTCTTTCCATTCATTTTCAAGTAGATTTAAGTCAAAACTGTAACTTGGCCACTCAGGAACATTCACTGTCTTTTTGGTAAGCAACTCCAGTGTTAATTTGTCCTTGTGTTTTAGGTTATTGTCCTGCTGAAACGTGAATTCATCTCCCAGTGTCTGGTGGAAAGCAAACTGAACAAGTTTTCCCTCTAGGATTTTGCCTTTGCTTAGCTCCATTCCATTTATTTTTTTATCCTGAACAACTCCCCAGTCCTTAACAATTACAATATACCCATAACATCCCAGCTAGCACAGTGGATCTGGGCCGATTCCGGCTGAGAGTCAGGGAACTCGGCTGAGAGTCAGACTCGGGCCGACGTCATGTGGCCTGAGTCTGGGCCGCCTTCGGCAGTATTGCTTATGGCTAGGATGCGGGGATTGAGCTTCCACAGGGTGTCAGCAGTCTATGTTCAAGGTTTCAGGCTTGTAACTTCCAAAACGAATAAGAAATATCCGTTTTAGTACAGGGACACAGTCTTGGAAATTCGTGTTTGCGCACGCCATGAAGACAGGACACACCTGCTAAAATAGGTTTCCTATCGAACATGCTTCTTTTATAGCTTGATTACATTTTAGGGTATCTGAGGAGTAAATATAAATCTATTTTGACTTGTTGAAACAAAGTTTAGGGGTAGATTTTTGGATTCCTTTCTCTGCATGTTAAACAAGTGGATTACTCAAATCGATGGCGCCAACTAAACTAACTTTTTGACCTAATCAAGACCAAATTAAATCTGTGTGACATGTTACCCTTTGGATTTATAATTTTAGAATGTCAGTTTACTAGCTAGTACACAGTGCATGTTTTAATCTTGACCAGAGGGACCGCCTAAGTGCCAAATTATCCTAGGTAGATTTAAAAAAGCATAATTCTGCGGTTGGCAAAGTGTTTCACAAACTCATCCATGTTGAGGGAGCGTGCCCTCCTTGACTCAACACTGAGAATTTCGACGTCACTTAACCTGTCATCAACCATTGTTGTCCTAAGGTGGAGTTTAATCAGTTTTAAATCTGAGAAGCTTTCGCAAGAAGCACTGCTGACTGGTGTAACAACAGAAATCTTACAAAGTTCAAATAGCTAATGGAAGACCTCTTTAAAAGGTTCTAGAAACACAACAAAGTCAAGGAGAGTAGACGGTCTGTCCCTTCCACTTTTCTCTCCCCTATCAAGAAGCAGCTTGGTTTGATGAATCTCATGTTTGAGGTCCTCTAAATCTGCCTCAAAGGTCTGAGCAAAGGCAAACAGAGGCTCCTCATTCCAGAATGTTGTACTCTTTGGGTTGAGAGACTGGACCCCTTGCATTCTCACAATTCTTCTTTGAAAAACGCCTGATAAAAGATAGCTCTTTGGAAGCTCTCACCATCACTTTGGTCACTATTTTTCTGTGCTACAGTGCTCATCATCAATGAGTCGTGAAATCATAAGCTTGTTTTAGGCTGTCTTTTACACACTTATTTTGCAGTGCTCTGCAATCTCTTCAGTCTCTTTCCATAGTTCTCCAAATTAATAATTCTGTAGTCCTGTAAGGGCACCTACTAGATCCACAGCCTTTGCTAGGTCAAGAGAGTTTGATCAGAGCATGTCTGTCACGATCTTTGGGATAGACAGACCAAGGCGCAGCGAGGCATCCAGTATACATGTTTATTAAAACGAACGAAACACACGTAACTGGGCAAAACAACAAACAACGATCGTAACTTAACATAGACTTACATAACCCAACAACGCTATGCATAAACAATAACCCACAAAACCTAAATGAAAACCCCAAACATATATATGGTTCCCAATTAGAGACAACGACACACAGCTACCTCTAATTGGGAACCATTACCCCAACATAGATATATAACACCTAGAACATAAAAAACCCTACACCAAAACCAAAACAAAACACGCCAGCCTGTCATTTCAGGCCTGGAAGTGACAATGTCAGAAAGACATTTGGCATCACCATACACTTTACAAAAGGTAACCAAAAGCCCTATGAAATGTAAATCTATCTGAGAAAGAAGGCCCCTTGCCTCCACTGATCTATCACCACTATTTTCAAGTGTGATATCCAGTAGCACTCTCAGAACTGTGGGAAGCCTGTCCCTCAGATTACAGCATGCAATGCATCTGAATGCCCACCTTACATCCGTAAGTCTCTGTAGTTCCCTGGGCTGTGGATACAGATCGTTCTGAACTGCAAGCTACTTGAGATGAAAAATCGAGCCAGATACAAAGTTATAAAGCTTCTGCAGGAGAGCAAAAAAGTTAACTGCCTCAGGCACTGATTTTACAACATCGACAAGAACCAAATTCAAACAATGTGCATTACAGTGCACATAAAATGCTGATTTGCACTGTTTTTAATCCGTGCAGACACCAGAATGCTTTCCGCTCATGACGGATGCACCGTCATAGCCTTGGCCCACAAGATTATTTCTGAGGTCCAGACCATGTTTTTCAAGGCAATCAATTGTAATTTTTGTGAGACCTGCTACATCGAAGCCTTCAGCTGACTGAAAGTGTAAAAAAGCTTTTGTGGATTAGTACCTCACAACTAAAGACATTTGTTATTTTTTCTTTAAATCTTTGGTTTCATCTGCAATTACACTAAAACACTTTCTTTAACTTCTCTCATTATTTCACTATGTACCATCTCAGCTCAGCCCTCAAGAACTTCCTTCTGGATTTGGTGGCTTGTGTACTTAGCATTGCCACATGCAATTCATCTTTTTCTCTTTGAGAGGGTCATGCTTTGCTATTTCTTTGATTGTCAAAAAATGATCCTTGTTGTGAGAGTCACCAGACTCTCGATGACCTCTCTGTGCTATATTTTGAGTGACAGTTAATTGGAGCACATCTGCAATTGTTTTTATGTAAGAACAGTTTTCCTCCACTTTCTTTTTCCGGTCCTCATTTATGACGTCTAACATTGATGAGTTGCTGTCAATAGCCCTTTTATGCTGATTCCAAGCATACATAGCATTGATATGGAGCTTAAATGGAGCTTAAACCCAGAATCATTAACAAAAACCTGCCTGTGATGTGACGGCAGATTCAGGTGTATTGGGCTGAGAAAAATGCCTACAGGCGAAAAAGTAAGTCGAATCTTGACTTACAGAATATTCAAGCCATGAATTGTCCTCATACCAGGAGCTGTTGAAAGCCCTTTTCCTAGTACCATTCTGAGCCCTGGGAAATGTTTTTTTTTTACACACGGCTGTACAGGACCCTCTTCTCTGGTTCTTGATGTGTCTGAAATAGACATTAAATAATGTGTCATATCTCTATGGAAATGTATAATTAAGGGATCCACAAGATTAGATACTAACAGCTGCTAACTAAAATGTGTAGTTTAAAGGAAAGGCCTGGCCTACCATTGGGTCCTCTTGGAACACAACATCTGGTGCTTGATGCAGTTGGGAGGGGCTCGATGACATCTCCTGGCAGCTCTGGCTCACTGTCTTGCTCAGTGCCAGAGGTCTCTGTGTCATACCTTGATACATCTATTACATTAAAATAACACAAGAACCATTAGTGTATAATCACAATAAAAATGCCACAGCCATCAAAACAAGAACACACATGAATCAACAACAAACATTTTAAAGTGTGGCTTAATCTGACAAAATCATCAAGATACTCTGACCTGGTGGTGGTAGACTGGGTCCTTGTGAAGTCTGACCACACTGACTCTGACTAGCCTCAGGTAGGGAGCTGCTCTGACCTGGTGGTGGTAGACTGGGTCCTTGTGAAGTCTGACCACACTGACTCTGACTAGCCTCAGGTAGGGAGCTGCTCTGACCTGGTGGTGGTAGACTGGGTCCTTGTGAAGTCTGACCACACTGACTCTGACTAGCCTCAGGTAGGGAGCTGCTCTGACTTGGTGGTGGTAGACTGGGTCCTTGTGAAGTCTGACCACACTGACTCTGACTAGCCTCAGGTAGAGAGCTGCTCTGGGGTCAAATCAAATCAAATCCAATTTTATTTGTCACATATACATGGTTAGCAGATGTTAATGCGAGTGTAGCAAAATGCTTGTGCTTCTAGTTCTGACCATGCAGTAGGGCTGGGGTCTGTTGGCATCTGCCCTGCCGGTTTGTGCTTCTTTAAAAAGAAGTCTGATATCTCTCCCTTTCTTTTCATTTTTAATTGACCCTATGCAAAAATAAGTCTATGGTTACATCTAATCATCCAATTACCCCCATTTTAGTCCAATCTCACTGTTAATTACAAATCCCCATTATCATAACTGTACCTTAAAATCAACATCCAGCCTAAGTTGCTAGTTAGATCATGGCTAGCCCTACTCTGCAGTAAGTAACTTAGCTAGCTATAATTTCTTAAATCTTTATGATAGCAAACAGGCTGTCTGCAAATTGTGGTCATCTTTTTGAGTAACGTTAACAGATTGATATTAACAATTGTTTGTTTTGAGTTCAAGTATGAACATTTAAATGAGTTGATTGATTTCAAGTTGCTGAATGTTAACTTGCTGAACACTGACAGCTGTAACCTACTAGTTACCCCACGTTAGCCAAACAATTCATATAGTGTAACTTACGACACTGCACTGTATATGCGTGTATTACTAGCACAGATGTAAACATAATGTTAAGCTAAATTGGGAACAGATCTCTCTTATCTGATTAACTGTCAAAGGTCTAACGTTAACTCACACAGCGACTCCACTTTCGTAGAAGTTGTTCAAGAAACCTTAAAACTTACTTCAAATATGATGCTTTCGCCAATCACGCTAATATTCTCTCTTCCTTGTCCTCAATTAGAAAAATGCGCCGCTGAACGTCAAAATAAATGTTTATTTCAAGAAGAGGTGAAATGAGATCAATCAGCATCAAGCTGCCAGTAGGAAATAGCATTTTGGGGTGGCATCCGTGGTGGCCAATCAGATGTCAGGGGTGTCCTGTGCCACCCCGGACACCCCTCTGGCTCCGCCCCTGAAAGCCAGCCAGGGCCACATTGGGGAAATGGGATGCCAGCCAAGGCCTCCTTGGTGAAAAGAGATGCCAGCCAGGGCTTCTCTAGTGAAAAGAGATGCCAGCCATGGCCTCCTTGGTGAAATGGGATGCCAGCCAGGGCCTCCTTGGTGAAATGGGATGCCAGCCAGGGCCTCCTTGGTGAAATGGGATGCCAGCCAGGGCCTCCTTGGTGAAGTGGTATGCCAGCCAGGGCCTCCTTGGTGAAATGGGATGCCAGCCAGGGCCTCTTTGGTGAAATGGGATGCCAGCCAGGGCCTCCTTGGTGAAATGGGATGCCAGCCAGACTTACACATCCTTTTGTCTTTTAATTCTATTGTCTCGTCCAGAGAAAAGGAGCCTGTTTACCAGACCCCTCTTTATGTCCCCTTACAAACCAAAGTAACCCTAACCCTGAGGGCAGCTAGCATTTTGAGCTCTCTCAATAGAAAATGCATATAGAATCTGGGTGTTCTTGTGTAAATAACGTGTGTCAGGTCAATTCATTTTCGGCTAAATTGAAAGAAACAAACGCTTGCCAATATTTTGTACTCATTAAACCATTTCCTTTTTACTTCCAGATTCATTTAAATTAATTTAAATGCATTAGGGCTCGATTCAATCCGTATCACAGAAGTTCAGCGCTATAGCACGTTTTAAATTTAAAGGGAATGTTCCCGCGATAGGGGAGACTGTATTCACAGTGAACACTGCATATGTCAGCTCAATCGGAAGTTACCTTTAAATTGAAATCGCATTATGGGGCTGAACTTCCTTGATCTAGGTTACAGTTCATCCATTTTGGTTCGTAAAAATTAGGAAAATATTTTGTTTGTCGATTGGGTGGCATGTTCCTGCTCTGGGCTCCTCCTGTCTCCGCTCCTGGTTCTCATCTGCAGGGCAGCTAGCTGTGCCTCTCTGTCCCCGATACGACAGGACACGACCCAGCTGTCACTGAACATGTTCGTCACTCACACGGCTTTACAGGGATCTCTGGGATGCTTCAGAACACATTGCATTCTAAACCTTACCTATGAAAAGGTAAACTATTTGTAAGTAATGCATAGTGAGGGTTAGACCTTTGGGTTTATATGAAAATATGCATTTCTGTTTGGCTGTTAGGATTAGACATGGACAATGTTATTTCAGGTAAATACATCATTAACATCTCAACTAGGAGTGCAATATAAAACATTTCTAAAACACAATGCTTCCCAATGCTACAATACATACAGAATCGTCTTCATGCATACTTCAGTATGCTTCATGTTCCCCAGATATTCAGAGGATGGGATGGAATAGGATGGAGGAGGGCCCTGCCTGTCCGCGGCGGCGGGGCTCACATTGTGCTTCGAGTTAAATATAGCCAAGTTGTGCATTTAAAGCAAATGCAATCTGAAAGGCAGGCAAAGGCGAGGGGACGCAGCTGTCGGCGAAGCATGTCTCTTTTAAAGGCTGCCCCTAATGACTGTAGACAGTTGGCAATTACATAAGGATCACTCCGAGGCCAGTGGGCCGTGTGCTGAGGAAGAGCCCCAGCTCTCATAGACATGGTACATGGGGAAGAGGAGGAGGAGGGGAAAGCTGGCCACTGACCAACAGGGGCGCAGCCAGCAGCACACATGCAGGCTAGAGAGACACGTGCCAACAAAGGAGAAACAGAGGGAGGGAGTGGGGGGAGAGAGATATGGAGGGAGGGGGGGGATGGAAAGATGGGATGAACGAGAGAGAGAATGGGGGAGGTAGGAAAAGAGAGATATATGGAGGGAGAGAGGGGGAAAGTTAGGGATGAACGAGAGAGAGAATGGGGGAGGTAGGAAAATAGAGAAATATGGAGGGAGAAATACAGGAAAATACAGGGAAATTCTTGAGGGAAACCTGTTTCAGTCTGCCAGAGATTTGAGACTGGGACGGGTTCACCTTCCAGCAGGACAATGACCCTAAGCATACTGCAGAAGCAACACTCGAGTGGTTTAAGGGGAAACATTTAAATGTCTTGGAATGGCCTAGCCAAAGCCCAGACCTCAATCCAATTGAGAATCTATGGTACGACTTAAAGATTGCTGTACATCAGCAGGAACCCATCCAACTTGAAGGAGCTGGAACTGGAGCAGTTTTGTATTGAAGAATGGGCAAAAATCTCAGTGTCTAGATGTGCCAAGCTTATAGAGACACATCCCAAGAGACTTGCAGCTGTAATTGTTGCAAAAGGTGGCTCTACAAAGTATTGACTTTGGGGGGGTGAATAGTTTTGAACGCTCAAGTTTGTTTGTTTCACAAGAAAAAATATTTTGCATCTTCAAAGTGGTAGGCATGTTGTGTAAATCAAATGATGCAAACCCCCGAAAATCTATTTTAATTCCAGGTTGTAAGGCAACAAAATAGGAAAAATGCCAAGGGGGTGAATACTTTCGCAAGGCACTGTATCTATTTGTCTGTGGGTGTCACAACACTAGTGGTGCCTCAGTATTGAGTAGAAGAAAACACTGTAGAGTTTATTAACACACTCTCCCACTCCTCTCGGAGTGGCACCCCATGAATCTGTGAATCTGTTGTCAAATATTTATAAATGTCACCCAATCAGGTCTGCCAAATAATGTGGGCGTCTGCTGTGACGGTCAAAGTGGTAATGAGTGCCTTGCTCAGAACAAAGACTACCTCTTGCTTCCTCTACAAAAGCACACACATACACACACGCACACATGCACGCATTCACACACACACCTCCTACCCCATACTCTCCCTTCCTTCTCCAGTTCACAGTAATTGCAAGGGCAGTCTTCTAAAGATGGAAAAATAATAGTTTTGTACAGTAACAAGTTAATAATAGGTCCTCTTTCCACAGTGGAAAGGCTAGTTATGACTCCAACATGGTATACTTGATAAGCCACAGAAAGAGAAGCTTTTGTGAAATATAGGTATCACGCTCCATGGCTCAAAAGTCAATACATTGCATTCAATGCAAAAGGATGTCATGACTTTTTTATACTGTCATTCGGTGGTGACATATGGTTACTAATAATACCCAACAACCACAAACATTTCTCCTATTTTCAGGACTTTAACCATCACATGTATGACGCACAAAATGCTACTTTGATCAGAATGAGCCTACACAACATGAATCATCACACTACTGTATTATTACACTACTGTGTCATTGCACTACTGTGTCATTACACTACTGTGTCATTACACTATTGTATTTTTACATTACTGTATTATTACTCTACTGTATTATTACAGTACTGTATTTATTACACTACCCTAATTATTACACTACTGTAATAATTACACTACTGTAATATTACACTACTGTAATTACTCTACTGTATTAATACACTACTATAATCATTACACTACTGTGTTATTACACCACAGTTATCATTACAATATTGTATTATTTGTCGCTGAATGTGGCCCTTGGCACTTCCCAGGCCAGAAGTTTCTTGCAGTAACTGACTCGGTCGCCTGGTTAAAAAGAGAAGTAATGGAATGAAAATCTAATTGAGACGAACACATTAACAATCTCTGTTTATTTCTTTAGACAGCTTTTTCTCCTTCTATCTGTATTATGACCATGTCGAGAATGGCGCTGGACAGAGTAGCAGCTGTTTTACGAGCTCCTAACCAATGTTTTGTACACAATGCTTCCTCCATAGTTTCCTATGACCAAAAAGAGCTTCTGGAAACCAGAACAGCTATCACTCATCTCGATTTGGATAAGGACTTCTACTTCAATGAGTCAAAGGCAAAGGACATACTGACTATCGTGGACCAGGCCCAAATCCCTGACACTCGGAGAAGGAGGAGGCAGGCGCTATAGAGACCAGCGTGCTGGATAACTGAGGATACTACATTAGAGAGTGGATAAACCATCTCCAACATCCGTTCTATTGGCGAACGTGCAAACACTGGAGACTATCCTATCAATGTTATCTGAAGAACTGTAATATCATATGTTTCTCAGAGTCGTGGCTGAACAAAGACATGGAAAATATAAATCTAGCTGTTTTTTTCTATACATCAGTGGGACAGAGCGGCAGTCTCAGGGAAGCTCAGGGAAGGGGGTGTGTCTCTTTGTTAACTACATCTGGTGTGGGATCTCTAATGTTAAGGAAGTCTAGAGGGTCAGCTCACCTGAGTTAGAATGCCTCATGATAAGCTGTAGACCATACTATTTACCAAGAGTGGTTTCATCTACATTTTTTGTAGCTTTCTAGTTACCACCACAAACTGATGCTGGCACTAAGACCGCACTCAACGAGCTGTATAGGACCATAAGCAAACAAGAAAATTCTCACCCAGAGGCTGCGCTCCTAGTGGCCGGCAATTTTAATGCAGGATAACTGAAATCATTTTTTACCAAATCTTTTCCTTTCCAGCATGTCACCTGTTCAACTGGAGGCTAAAAAAATCTAGATCCCCTTTACTCCACACACAGACATGCATACAAAGCTCTCCCTGGCCCTCCATTTGGCAAATCTGACCATAACTCTATTCTCCTGTTTCCTGCTTACAAGCAAAAACTCAAACAGGAAGTACCAGAAAGTGGTTCGATGAAGCGGACACTAAGCTACAAGAATGTTTTGCTAGCACAGACTGGAATATGTTCTGGGATTCATCCGATGGCATTGAGGAATTTACCACATCAGTCACCAAAATCATGAATTACTACATACACAACGTCGTCCCCACAGTGACTGTACGTACATATCCCAACCAGAAGCCATGGATTACAGGCAACATCCGCACTGAGGTACCCCCCCTGACGAACCATCAAACAGGAAAAACGTTAATACAGGACCAAGATCAAATTCTACTACACCGGCTATGACGCTTGTCAGATGAGGCATAGCTTGCTAACTGTCACGGATTACAAAGGGAAACCCAGCCGCAAGCTGTCCTGTGACGTGGGCCTACCAGTCGAGCTAAATACCTTCTATGCTCGCTTCGAGGCAAGCAACAGTGAATCATGCATGAGAGCACCAGCTATTCCGGATGACTGTGTGCTCATGCTCTCCGTAACCGATGTGAGTAAGACCATTAAACACGTTAACATTCACAAGGCCGCAGGGCCAGACAAATTACCAGGACACGTACTCAGAGCTGGCAAGTGTCTTCACTGACATTTTCAATTGCTCCCTGATCAGCTGGCAAGTGTCTTCACTGACATTTTCACCCTCTCCCTGACCCAGTCTGTGATACCTACATGTTTCAAGCAGACCACGATAGCCCCTGTCCCCTAGAACACCAAGGTAACCTAACTAAATTACTATCGGCCCATAGCACTCACATCTGTTGCCATGAAATGCTTTGAAAGAATGGTCATTGCTCACATCAACACCATTCTCCCAGACACCCTGGACCCACTGTAATTTGCATACCGCCCCTACAGATCCACAGATGACGCATTCTCTATTGCACTCCACACTGCCCTTTCCCACCTGGACAGAGACCTGGCAGTGTGATGCCAGGACAAGAACCTCTCCCTTAATGTCAGCAAGACAAAGGAGCTAATCGTGTACTACAGGAAATGGAGGGCCGAGCACGCCCCATTCACATCGATGGGCTGTAGTGGAGCGGGTCGAGAGCTTCAAGTTCCTCTGTGTCTAAGGACCTATTTTCACTAAGGACCTATCTTCCCCCTCAGGATGATGAAAAGATTTGGCATGGGTCCACAGATCCTCAAAAAGTTCTACAGCTGCACCATCGAGAGCATCCTGACTGGTTGTATCACTGCCTGGTATGCAAACTGCTCCGACCGCAAGGCACTACAGAGTGTAGTGCGTACGGCCCAGTACATCACCGGGGCCAAGCTTTCTGCTGTCTAGGACCTCTACACCAGGCGGTGTCAGAGGAAGGCCCTAGTCATAGACAGTTCTCTTTGTTACCTCATGGCAAGTGACACACACACACACACTGCACAGACACTCCAACACACACACACACACACACCCAAACCTGCACAGACACACACACACATACAGTAGTACACAATCACTCCAACACACACTCACACATAGACACACTTTCACACTCTTCACATATGCTGCTGCTACTATTTTTATCTATTCTGATTGCCTAGTCACTTTTGCCCCTACCTACATTTACATAGTATTGCAACTATCTGGTACCCATGCACAATGACTTGGTACCAGTACTGCATGGGCTGAGTCTCAATCCACCGCATCCGCCTATGTCATGCTTTCACAACAGCGGTGTTTGTCAGATCATGACACATCCCAAAAAATCGGTCTTCTCACAAAAACGTCTGTAGCGTCCGAACGGTTTAGCCTACAAACTACACGATGGTATTCTCAGTTTGTCTCTACAACCCCCTCAAGTGTCACTTGAAGGTAACCGGTACAAATGAATGGAAGTATGGAAGTACAGTAGTTTAGTGCCAACAAAATAAGGGGTTAAATATGTGTAAAATATATATATATAAATACAGTGGCAAGAAAAAGTATTTGAACCCTTTGGAATTACCTGGATTTCTGCATAAATGTGTCATACAATTTGATCTGATCTTCATCTAAGTCACAAGGTACTGGGTCTTTAATGAATGCAGCTACCCAAGGTACTGGGTCTTTAATGAATGCAGCTACCCTATGTACCGGGTCTTTAATGAATATAGCTACCCAAGGTACTGGGTCTTTAATGAATATAGTTACACAAGGTACTGGGACTTTAATGAATGTAGCTACCCAAGGTACTGGGACTTTAATGAATGTAGCTACCCAAGGTACTGGGATTTTAATGAATGTAGCTACCCAAGCTGGAGTTTTTGTAAGGATGCACTGAGGATGGCGGTTAATGTACTATTAAAGTACATAAACAGTTAATGTATCACGTCCTGAGCTATAAACATTTGACAGTCGCCATCCAACATCCAAATGATGGAGGTTGGAGGTGGGTCCAAAATAAACAACCCACTGGGCTTGGGTTCACAGTTACATTGTGAGACCAACACTAAGGCAACATGATGAGGGACTTACCTGGATGGTGTTATTTAGCTGTAGGGTACTAGAGAGAACAGAAATAGCAAGAAACCAAAACTGGGCATCATCTCAGTCTTTTCGCCCAGTTTAAACGTCATAATGATGTCGTTTCAACCAGTTTAGCCGTCATAATGATGTCGTTTCAACCAGTTTAGCCGTCATAATGATGTCGTTTCAACCAGTTTAAACGTCATACTGATGTCGTTTCAACCAGTTTAGCCGTCATAATGATGTCGTTTCAACCAGTTTAGCCGTCATAATGATGTCGTTTCAACCAGTTTAAACGTCATAATGATGTCGTTTCAACCAGTTTAGCCGTCATAATGATGTCGTTTCAACCAGTTTAGCCGTCATAATGATGTAGTTTCAACCAGTTTAAACGTCATATTGATGTTGTTTCAACCAGTTTAAACGTCATAATGATGTCGTTTCAACCAGTTTAGCCGCCATAATGATGTCGTTTCAACCAGTTTAGCCGTCATAATGATGTCGTTTCAACCAGTTTAAACGTCATATTGATGTTGTTTCAACCAGTTTAAACGTCATAATGATGTCGTTTCAACCAGTTTAGCCGCCATAATGATGTCGTTTCAACCAGTTTAGCCGTCATAATGATGTCGTTTCAACCAGTTTAGATGTCATAATGATGTCGTTTCAACCAGTTTAAACGTCATACTGATGTCGTTTCTACCAGTTTAGACGTCATATTCATTAAAGATCCAGTACCTTGGGTAACTATATTCATTAAAGACCCGGTACCTAGGGTAGCTACATTCATTAAAGTCCCAGTACCTTGTGTAACTATATTCATTAAAGACCCAGTACCTTGGGTAGCTATATTCATTAAAGACCCAGTACCTAGGGTAGCTGCATTCATGATGTCGTTTCAACCAGTTTAGCCGTCATAATGATGTCATTTCAACCAGTTTAGATGTCATAATGATGTTGATGCGGCTAAACTGGTTGAACACGATGCGCACAGGAGACCTGGTGCGGGGAGTAGGAGCAGGCTGTGCTAGACTAGCGATGCGCACAGGGGACCTGGTGCGGGGAGTAGGAGCAGGCTGTGCTGGACTCGCGATGCGCACAGGGGACCTGGTGCGGGGAGTAGGAGCAGGCTGTGCTGGACTAGCGATGCGCACAGGGGACCTGGTGCGGGGAGTAGGAGCAGGCTGTGCTGGACACACGATGCGCACAGGACCTGGTGCGGGAGTAGGAGCAGGCTGTGCTGGACTAGCGATGCGCACAGGGACCTGGTGCGGGAGTAGGAGCAGGCTGTGCTGGACTCGCGATGCACAGGGGACCTGGTGTGGGAGTAGGAGCAGGCTGTGCTGGACTTGCGATGCGCTGGGGACCTGGTGCGGGAGTAGGAGCAGGCTGTGCTGGACTCGCGATGCGCACAGGGACCTGGTGCGGGAGTAGGAGCAGGCTGTGCTGGACTAGCGATGCGCACAGGGGACCTGGTGCGGGAGTAGGAGCAGGCTGTGCTGGACTTAGCGATGGCGCACAGGACCTGGTGCGGGAGTAGGAGCAGGCTGTGCTGGACTCGCGATGCACAGGGACCTGGTGAGGAGCAGGCTGTGCTGGACACACGATGCGCAGAGGGGACCTGGTGCGGGGAGTAGGAGCAGGCTGTGCTGGACTAGCGATGCGCACAGGGGACCTGGTGCGGGGAGTAGGAGCAGGCTGTGCTGGACTCGCGATGCGCACAGGGGACCTGGTGCGGGGAGTAGGAGCAGGCTGTGCTGGACTAGCGATGCGCACAGATGTCGTTTCAACCAGTTTAGGCGTCATACTGATGTCGTTTCAACCAGTTTTGACCTTTAGGTTATGTGTTTCATATTGTGAATTGTATCTAGACATTTTACTCAGGAAATAGCCAGGCATCCACCAGGCTGGATATAAAAGGCAGCCATGTTCTAGAGGAGAACTTCCTTGTCTCTCTGTGTGTGATGAAGCGATAACGTCACTGAGAGACAAGTGCATACTTTAAGACGGCTGAGTCTAAATGCATGAATACCTAAATGAGAGAGCCTTTCAGATGGGAACTTGATTAAACAAAAACAGAAATATGTAGGACTGATGTAATTTAAGCACGGTTGACCTTAACTCAGACGACCTCTGTCAGTTCACTCCCCGCAGTTTATTAGCATTTCTTTGTTTGTTTGTCTCCATTTTATTTTTGGTGGCTGTGCTTGTTTGGGCTTAAGAGCGTGAAAAACGAACAGGCCAAATAGCTGCCCATTCATAAGCCTGTTTATACTGGAGACACGTTACATCAACAGGGATGTTGCCTGTGACTCTACAGTAACTCCCCCACATCTACACGATGACAAATAAGAGAAAATCTCTTATCCCTGATGCCTGCTGGGAAAATATGTATTCAAGAGATTCTCTAGTACTGTTGAATGTTTTTTTAGCCAGTAGTTCTGAAAGTAGAGCTCACAAGCTAAAAGGGGTCCCAGAAAATTGCGTACTATGTCATGTGCGGATATGTGCACCATGGCATTGTTGTCTCTCTCTCTCTCTCTCGCTCTACTGTCTACATCTTGCTAGATGTCACTCAAATGGCGAAAGGCTGAAGTTCATTGGCTAGAACTTGAATTGATAGGGGGCTGGCCCACGCGGGGGAAATCAAATCAATCAAAATCAAATCAAAATGTATGGAAAATGGCGTAGCACAGCTTCCAGAACAACTGTTGCTTTTAAATGAGGGATTTTGTGGCTAATTGAGTGTCACGATCTTCTGAAGGGACGGACCAAGACGCAGCGATGCTTCCAGTATACATATTTATTTATAGACGTAACTGGGAAAATAAGAAACAGAACGAACGAAGATCGTAACATAAACATAACATATACTAAACACTTACGCTATGAACAAACAATAACCCACAAAACCCTTCCGAAAACTACAAACATATATATGGTTCCCAATTAGAGATAACGACAAACAGCTGCCTCTAATTGGGAACCATTTCCCCAACATAGAAATACACACCCTAGAACAGAAAAAACCCTACACCAAAAACGAAACTAAACACGCCAGCCTGTCAACTCAGGCCTGGACGTGACAGTACCCAAAGGTGCGGACTCCGACCGCGCCAAAAGTCCATGGGGGTCTTCGGTGGGTCTCTTTTGTCCAAGGTGGCGGCTCGGTGCCGGCCGTGCTGGGCCGAGGTCACGCACCGAGGCCCTGGGCTAGCAGTCGGAACAGTTCGTGCTAGACTCACAGGCGCACAAGGGACCTGGTCCATGAAGCAGAAGCAAGCTGTGCTGGACACACGATGCGCACAGGAGACCTGGTGCGGGGAGTAGGAGCAGGCTGTGCTGGACTAGCGATGCGCACAGGGACCTGGTGCGGGAGTAGGAGCAGGCTGTGCTAGACTAGCGATGCGCACAGGGGACCTGGTGCGGGGAGCAGGAACAGGCTGTGCTGGACTCGCGATGCGCACAGGAACTCTGGTGCGGGGAGCAGGAACGGGCCGTGTAGGACTAACGATGCGCACTGGGACTCTGGTGCGAGGAGCAGGAACAGGCCGTGTTGGACTCTCTATGCGCACTGGGACTCTGGTGCGGGGAGCAGGAACGGGCCGTATTGGACTCTCTATGCGCACTGGGACTCTGGTGTGGGGAGCAGGAACGGGCCGTATTGGACTCACGATGCGCACTGGGACTCTGGTGCGAGGAGCAGGAACGGGCCGTGTTGAACTCACGATGCGCACTGGGATCCTGGAGCGTGGAACAGGGACAGGACGTGCTGGGTCCACAACACGCACAGGGATCCTGGAGCGTGGAACAGGGACAGGACGTGCTGGGTCCATGACGCGCACAGGGATCCTGGAGCGTGGAACAGGGACAGGACGTGCTGGGTCCACGACTCACACAGGGATCCTGGAGCGTGGAACAGGGACAGGACGTGCTGGGTCAACGACTCGCACAGGGATCCTGGAGCGTGGAACAGGGACTGGACGTACTGGGCTCTTTAAGCATACAGGGGGCTTGGTGCGCGGAGCCGGCACCCTTCTCCCCAGCTGTTCACTCACCCTCACCTCACAGATGGTGGGAGCTGGAATGTCGCGCACCGGAGGATATCTCGGTCCAAGAAGGTGCACTGGAGATTTAGCATGCCGAGCCGGCACCACTCTTCCAGGCAGCACACTCACCCTCGCCTCACAGATGATTGGAGCTGGAATGTCGCGCACCGGGCTGTGGACACGCACCGGAGACACTGCACGCAGAAACGGTGCAGGATATCCTGGTCCAAGAAGGTGCACGGGAGACTTAGCGCGCAGAGCCGGCACCACTCTTCTAGGCTGCACACTCACCCTAGCCTGACAGATGAGTGGAGCTGGAAGGTCGCAAGCACCGCCTATGAATGCGCACTGGAGACACCGCGCGCAATACTGCATAGCACGGCGCCTTACCAGTGCGACGCTCCTCCAACGCTCCCTCCAAAGAGCACGAGGAGTTGGCTCAGGAGTCCACCCTGAACCGGCCAACCTCCCCAAATTTTGGGGGGCTGCCTCTCGGGCTTTCTAGCCAGGCGTGTACCAGCATATCTCTCTTTTTCGGGTGTCCATGCTCCGTATTTCTCCTCATATTAGCGCCGCTCCGCTGCCGCTGCTTCCAGCTCCTCTCTTGGACGGCGATACTCCCCAGGCAGGGTCCAGGGTCCCTCTCCAAACAGTTCCTCCTCCCAGTTCCAGAACTCCCGGTTCTCTCGCTGCTTGGTCCTGTTTTGGTGGGTTATTCTGTCACGATCTTCTGAAGGGACGGACCAAGACGCAGCGATGCTTCCAGTATACATATTTATTTATAGACGTAACTGGGAAAATAAGAAACAGAACGAACGAAGATCGTAACATAAACATAACATACTAAACACAAATTATGGTGGAAAATAAGTATTTGGTCACATACAAACAAGCAAGATTTCTGGCTCTCACAGACCTGTAACTTCTTCTTTAAGAGGCTCCTCTGTCCTCCACTCGTTACCTGTATTAATGGCACCTGTTTGAACTTGTTATCAGTATAAAAGACACCTGTCCACAACCTCAAACAGTCACACTCCAAACTCCACTATGGCCAAGACCAAAGAGCTGTCAAAGGACACCAGAAACAAAATTGTAGACCTGCACCAGGTTGGGAAGACTGAATCTGCAATAGGTAAGCAGCTTGGTTTGAAGAAATCAACTGTGGGAGCAATTATTAGGAAATGGAAGACATACAAGACCACTGATAATCTTCCTCGATCTGGGGCTCCACGCAAGATCTCACCCCATGGGGTCAAAATGATCACAAGAACGGTGAGCAAAAATCCCAGAACCACACGGGGACCTAGTGAATGACCTGCAGAGAGCTGGGACCAAAGTAACAAAGCCTACCATCAGTAACACACTACGCCGCCAGGACTCAAATCCTGCAGTGCCAGACGTGTCCCCCTGCTTAAGCCAGTACATGTTCAGGCCCGCCTGAAGTTTGCTAGAGAGCATTTGGATGATCCAGATGAGGATTGGGAGAATGTCATATGGTCAGATGAAACCAAAATAGAACTTTTTGGTAAAAACTCAACTCGTCGTGTTTGGAGGACAAAGAATGCTGAGTTGCATCCAAAGAACACCATACCTACTGTGAAGCATGGGGTGGAAACATCATGCTTTGAGGCTGTTTTTCTGCAAAGGGACCAGGACGACTGATCCGTGTAAAGGAAAGAATGAATGGGGCCATGTATCGTGAGATTTTGAGTGAAAACCTCCTTCCATCAGCAAGGGCATTGAAGATGAAACGTGGCTGGGTCTTTCAGCATGACAATGATCCCAAACACACCGCCCGTGCAACAAAGGAGTGGCTTCAGAAGAAGCATTTCAAGGTCCTGGAATGGCCTAGCCAGTCTCCAGATCTCAACCCCATAGAAAATCTTTGGAGGGAGTTGAAAGTCCGTGTTGCCCAGCGACAGCCCCAAAACATCACTGCTCTAGAGGAGATCTGCATGGAGGAATGGGCCAAAATACCAGCAACAGTGTGTGAAAACCTTGTGAAGACTTACAGAAAACGTTTGACCTCTGTCATTGCCAACAAAGGGTATATAACAAAGTATTGAGATAAACTTTGTTATTGACCAAATACTTATTTTTCCACCATAATTTGCAAATAAATAAATTAAAAATCCTACAATGTGATTTTCTGGATTTCTTTTTCTCATTTCGTCTGTCATAGTTGAAGTGTACCTATGATGAAAATTACAGGCCTCTCTCATCTTTTTAAGTTGGAGAACTTGCACAATTGGTGGCTGACTAAATACTTTTTTGCCCCACTGTATATGGTTCCCAATTAGAGGTAACGACAAACAGCTGCCTCTAATTGGGAACCATTTCCCCAACATAGAAATACACACCCTAGAACAGAAAAAACCCTACACCAAAAACTAAACTAAACACGCCAGCCTGTCAACTCAGGCCTGGATGTGACATTGAGGTAAAACAGTTTTTCTGCTCATAGATTATGCATGTATGAACTACACATTGACACATCCCAGCACAAAGCGGGAGGTTTAAAAAATACTTAGTAGTCGCCAAAGTTTCAGAGCATGTCTTTAATGCTCTGTGTTGAGAGCTTGATTGAGATTGTCTGCCACAATAGAACGAATGGAATAGTCCAAAAAGTGCAAAACTCACCCCATCTGGATCCCCAGACAGGCTCAGTGAAATGTTAAAATGATATAAAATAGAAAACAGAGACTTTTTCAACAGACTTTTGTCCATTTTAAATCGGTTTGTTCATTGTACTTATTAAAGGCCCAATGCTGACTTCATCTCAATATTAAATCATATTAAAATTGTCAAAAATAAACAAAATTAGTATATGGGCAAAACACGATTTATGAAGCCAGAATTTTGCTAGGACTGTATGGGAATGGTTTGAGTGGGGAACGCTTTCTACAGCACTGGAGGTTGGAGGCACCTTAATTGGTGAGGACGGGCTCGTGGTAATGACTAGAGCGGAATCAGTGGAATGGTATCAAATACATCAAATACATTGGTTTCCATGGATTCCAAATGTTTGATGCCATTCCATTCACTCCATTCTAGCCTTTATTATAAGCCGTCGTCCCCTCAGCAGCCTCCACTGGTCTATATTAACTTATACAACCTGGCAAACCAAAACTCCACCCATGCACAACCTGCTGATTAGGAGATGTAGATTGTATTTTCAACCAGCTACTGTCAGGAAATAACACTGGTCACATTTCTTCACACCAGTGCGATGTTAGTTCCATCAGCTGTTGTACAATACGATACACAGCACAGGAAAAAATGAAACTTTGAATCTAATGATTCACCCCCTAGAATGAAGCCTTCCATTTTATTATTGTCTCCTAATAGAAAGTGAATGACGTCTGTGTCTCAGATAAGGATGTAAATAGCTGTGTTGAGTCATCCAGCGAGTTGCTTTCTGTGTTGCAATGTCTATTTTTCATGGTGGGAGAAGGGCTGTTGGTGTTCGGTACTAACCCCTCTCAAGGCCACCGACAGAGTAGTCAACAACTCTCTACTCATATATATTCTATGAAGTATTTAATCATGTTAAGGAGGATCATATATATTCTATGAAGTATTTAATCATTTTTAGTAGGATCATATATACTCTATGAAGTATTTCATCATGTTAAGTAGGATCATATATACTCTATGAAGTATTTCATCATGTTAAGTAGGATCATATATATTCCATTAAGTATTTCTTCATGTAAAGTAGATTCATATGCACTAAACAAAAATATAAACACAACATGTACAGTGTTGGTGCCATGTTTCACGAGCTGAAGTAAATAATCCCAGAAATGTTCCACACGCACAAGAAGCTTATTTCTCTCAAATGTTGTGCAGAATTTTGTTTGAATCCCTGTTAATGAGCATTTCTCCTTTGCCAAGATAATCCATTCACCTGACAGGTATAGCATATCAAGAAGCTGATTAAACAGCCTGGTTATTAGGCCGTCACTATAAATAAGAATTTGTGCTTAACTGAGTTAAAAACATTTTTTTTTAAAGATTTACACAGGTGCTCCTTGTGCTGGGAACAATAATATGCTCATTTAAAATGTGCAGTAGTTTTGTCAGACAACACATTGCAATTGGCATGCTGACTGCAGAAATGTCCACCGGGGTGATTTGCTTATATGAACTGTAAACATGTTTTTGCTTTGTCATTATTGGGTATTGTGTGTATATATTGATGAGGGAAAAAAACTATTGTATCCATTTTAGAATAAGGCTGTAACGTAACAAAATGTGGAAAAAGTCAAGAGGTCGGAATGGAAAAGAACAATTCTCACCTTCAGTGTTTTAACTAAGATAACCCCAACAGACAATCACAACACCCAGATCCAACCACAACGTCAACACCCAGATCCAACCACAACGTCAACACCCAGATCCAACCACATCGTCAACACCCAGATCCAACTACATCGTCAACACCCAGATCCAACCACATCGTCAACACCCAGATCCAACCACATCGTCAACACCCAGATCCAACCACATCGTCAACACCCAGATCCAACTACATCGTCAACACCCAGATCCAACCACAATGTCAACACCCAGATCCAACCACAACGTCAACACCCAGATCCAACCACAACGTCAACACCCAGATCCAACCACAACGTCAACACCCAGATCCAACCACATCGTCGACACCCAGATCCAACCACATCGTCGACACCCAGATCCAACCACATCGTCAACACCCGGATCCAACCACATCGTCAACACCCAGATCCAACCACATCGTCAACACCCAGATCCAACCACAACGTCAACACCCAGATCCAACTACATCGTCAACACCCAAATTAGAACAGGAAAACAAGACAACTAAGCAGTCCAATTCATGAAGCCGTAAGGTTTGCTGCTTTGCCCTAGGAGAGACGCCTCGGTTCCCAGTGACAAGGAGGGCACGAATGGGAACGAGTGGGAACGAGTTTCACAGGCAGCAGCTCCAGAATTGACTATTTGTCCAGGTGTGGAAGACATTTCACAGCTGTGTTTGAGTTGGCCGCCTCTGGGAGTATTAGGTGGCCGAGCCGAAGCTCCCAGATGTGATTAACCATTCACATATCAGTACCCTCCAGTCCCTCTCCACAAAAATCCCCTGGTTTTATACCTCCTCTGACGCCATTAATCAAATACCCAACAGGTTTTCCGTAAGATCGTAATTCATTGGCCTTCTCAAAGTTGGCCTTATTTAACCGGTTTTAACGACCAACAGTGATGGCTCGCCAATTAGGTCGTGCCGGGGTGAAGTCCGCTTTTTTACTGTTCGTGCCGACCAGAGCTGGATTCAAATACTATTTGATGTCATTGCAAATACTTCATTTGGGCTCAATTGAACATTCCTGACTTAAGGGACGAATTGAACAGTCCCAAAACAGAAAACCTATCTCGCACTCAAGGCAGGCAAGAGCAAACATTTCAAATATGTGAGAGATTTCTAATAGTATTTGAACCCAGGTCTTCTGTGTCCACTGTAACTCTCCTTGGGAACCGGTCCAACCTGGGGATGGAGGGATGGAGCGATGGAAAGAACGACAGGGGTGCAGAATATTTACAGTAGGGTCTGGGAATCAGAGTGGCTTTGTGTGGCTCTCACATTCCATAGGCTGGCTGCAGCCGTAAAGGTCCCATACTGTACCAGCTACCAACCAACCCCATAGCCCCACCTCAGGACTTGGCTTGTATAACCAGGCAGCAGGGTGTGTGGAACTCAAGGGGGCACAAAGCTAGTGGAATGTGAAGGAACCTTGTGTGTGTGTGTTTGTCCAATGCAATGTTTTATGGTACATTATGTTGATTATGTAGGCCACATCACCCCGATCCTGGACCAACTCCACTGGAGTTTTACTGGGTGTAATGTTAGCATAATATGTATTGTTTTAATATGACATTATATAGTTTTACTGGGTGTAATGTTAGCATAATATGTATTGTTTTCATATGACATTATATAGTTTTACTGGGTGTAATGTTAGCATAATATGTATTGATTTCATATGACATTATGCCTAGAGGACATCAGAGCATGGATGAAAGATAACTTCCTCCAGTTGAACAGTAGCAAGACTTAGGCTTTGCTTATTGGGACACCCAAGCAGGTCTCCAGTGTTGGAAACATCTGCCCTACAATCAACGGCCAGGCCATCCACCTGTCTTCTGTCGTCTCCAACTTAGGAGTCAGGTTTGATCCTACTCTGTCCTTCGATGACGACATAAAACAGATGTGTGAAACAATGCAAAGCGCAGAGAAACTCAACCACGCCTTCATCTTCTTCCAGACAGACTATGGCAACGCGCTGCTTGGGGGGCCTCCCAGCCAACTCACTACAGAGGCTTCAACTAATCCAGGACAGTTCTGCCAGGGTCCTGACCAGGACCAAGAGGTCAGACCACAATTTAAAAAATGTAACTAGGCAAGTCAGTTAAGAACAAAAACGTATTTACAATGACTGCCTACCCCGGCCAAACCCCAACCCGGACGACACTGGGCCAATTGTGCACAGCCCTATGGGACTCTGAATAATGGCAGGTTGTGATTCAGCCTGGAATCAAATCAGGGTCTGTAGTGACGCCTCTAGCACTGAGGTGCAGTGCCTGAGACCGCTGCACCACTTGGGAGCCCTCGATCCTGGACCAACTCCACTGGCTACCGGTCAACTACAGCATCGACTTCAAATCCTCATGCTTGTATTTAAAGCCTTGAATGAATTGAGCCCCACCATAATCAGCGAGCCACCTCGCACTACAAAGGGAAACCCAGCTGCGATCTGCCCAGTGACACGAGCCTATCAGACAAGCTAAATGCCTTTTATGCTCGCTTCGAGGCAAGCAACACAGAAGCATGCATGAGAGCACCAGCTATTCCGGACGATTGCGTGATCTTGCTCTCCGTAGCCGATGTGAGCAAGACCTGTAACTTCTTAGGGAGCAGCGCACGAGGTGACCGTTTTGGAAAGCCTGGCATGCCCAAAGTAAAATGCCTCCCATTCAGGCCCAGAAAATAGGATATGCACATATTTAGCACCATTGGATAGGAAACACTCTGAATTTTCTAAAAGTGTTAACAGTTTGTCTGTGAGTATAACAGAACGGATATGGCAGGCGAAAACCAGAGGAATTTCTGTTCTGGAAAAAGTGGTTTTGACAGATTGCCTCATTTGGAACCCCTCCCTTATGAAAATGCCCATATAAGGGCATATGAATGCAGTACCTATCGCTTCCTCTGGATGTCAACAGTCTCAAGAAAGTGATTTGATTCTTCTTAGCTGCTTTTAGAGCAGAGAAGAAGACAAATAAGGAAGTGTCCAAAGAGAATGTCAATAGGAGTAAATGCTGTTTTCATGGAGTAGGAGTAAATGTGTTTTTTTCCTTTCTTATCACCCAGTTTATATTCCGGTTGAAATATTATACTATTTATTTATAAAACTGTTCCTAAGGATACATTTACAATTATGTTTGATTGTTCTTGGACAAGTTTATAGGTATAAGTTGAACGAGTTCTCTTCACGTTTCAATGGACGATTGGAGAGAAAATATAACGCGAGATTTATGGATATAATACATGACTTTTTCTAACAAAAGAACCATGGATTGTCTTCGTTGGACACTTGGGAAGCCCTCAGCAGAAGTTCTTCAAAAGGTAATTGATTTGTTTTCGCTGTGAAATGTGTTTTGTGTGAACCGCATGGTTTATGAATTTATGGTAATGGAAAAAATATGTGGGGTGCTATCCTCAAACAATCAAATGTGGTGCTTTCACCGTAAAGCCTTTTTGAAATCTGACAATGCTGTGATATTGCCAAGAAGCAGAGCTTTTGATGACTATGACACACTTGTATATTGATGCATGTTTAAACAGGTCAACATTCACAAAGCCGCGGGGCCAGACGGATTACCAGGACGTGTACTCAAAACAGGCGTGGACCAACTGGCAAGTGTCTTCACTGACATTTTCAACCTCTCCCTGGCCAAGTCTGTAATACCTACATGTTTCAAACCACTATAGCCCTGTGCCCAAGAAAGCGAAGGTAACCTGCCTAAATGATTACCGCCCCGTAGCACTCACGTCAGTAGCCATGAAGTGCTTTGAAAGGCTGGTCATGGCTCACATCAACATCATCATGCCAGAAACCTTAGACCCACTCCAATTCGCATCCTGCCCCAACAGCTCCACAGATGACGCAATCTCAATCGAACTCCACACTGCCCTTTCCCACCTGGACAAAAGGAACGCCTATGTGAGAATGATGTTCATTGACTACAGCACAGTGTTCTACTCCATAGTGCCCACAAAGCTCATCACTAAGCTAAGGACCCTGGGACTAAACACCTCCCTATGCAACTGGATCCTGGACTCCCTGACGGGCCACCCCCAGGTGCTAAGGGGGTGCTTAGTCCCCTCCTGTACTCCCTGTTTACCCACAACTTTGTGGCCAAGCACGACTCCAACACCATCTTTAAGTTTGCTGATGACACAACAGTTGTTGGCCTGATCACCGACAACAATGAGACCACCTATAGGAGGAGGTCAGAGACCTTGCAGTGTGGTGCCAGGACAACAACCTCTCTCTCAATGTGAGCAAGACAAAGGAGCTGATCGTGGACTCTAGGAAAAGGAGGGCAAAACAGGCCCTCATTAACATCGACGGGACTGAAGTGGAGCGGGTCGACAGTTTCAAGTTCCTTGGTGTCCACATCACCTACAAACTATCATGGTCCAAACACACCAATACAGTTGTGAAGAGGGCACGACAACACATTTCCCCCTCAGGAGACTGAAAAGATTTGGCATGGGTCCCCAGATCCTCCAAAATGTCTACATCTGCACCATCGAGAGCATCCTGACCGGTTGCATCACCGCCTGGTATGGAACTGCTCAGCATCTGACCTTAAGGCGCTACAGAGGGTGATGCTTACCGTCCAGTACATCACTGGGGCCAAGGTTCCTAACATCCAGGATCTATATACTTGGCGGTGTCAGAGGAAGGCCCAAAAAATGAGCAAATACTCCAGTCACCCAAATCATAGACTCTTTTCTCTCCTACCTAGGACTTGGCTCCTTAACTTGGCTCCTTAACAGCTTCTACCCCCAAGATCCTTAACAGCTTCTACCCCCAAGCCATAAGACTGCTGAACAACTAATCAAATGGCTACCCGGGCTATTTACATTGAGACCCAACCCCCCTTTGTTTTTACACTGCTGCTACTCGCTGTTTATTATCTCTGCATAGTCACTTCACCCCAACCTACATGTACAAATTACCTGGACTAACCTGTGCCCCCGCACATTGACTCGTACCGGTACCCCCTGTTTATAGCCTTGTTATTGTTATTTGTGTTACCTTCTGATTAATATATTTTTTTTTTTACTTTAGTTTATTTAGTAAATATTTTATTAACTCTATTTCTTGAACTGCATTGTTGGTTAAAGGCTTGTAAGCATTTCACGTTAATAACTGTTGTATTCGGCGCATGTGACAAATACAATTTGATTTGATTTTGACTCTCTGCTCCAGCCACTCCCTACAGCTTCATGTCCCCATGAAATATCTCAGAACTATGGGGGACCGAGCCTTCTGTTTCCTTGTCTCTCGCCTATGGAATGTTCTCACTGACCATCTGAGAACCACTCCATCACTCACAACTTTTAAAACGTTTTAGCATATTGAATGCAAACATGTGACATATTCATAATTATCTCCACTCTGTAATGTTCCAAATTGTGAGTTGAGACATTGAGATATCTGCATTATGATGCATCTACGTGACACTACAACATTCTATAACAGCCATGTTAGAGCCCCATTAACATGACACTACAACATTCTATAACAGCCATGTTAGAGCCCCATTAACATGACACTACAACATTCTATAACAGCCATGTTAGAACCCCATTAACATGACACTACAACATTCTATAACAGCCATGTTAGAGCTCCATTAACATGACACTACAACAGTCTATGGCAGCCATGTTATAGCCTTATTACCGTTAAATGGGGAACATTTAAATAATTCTCTGTACAGTGCATTCGGAAAGTATTCAGACCCCTTGACTTTTGTTACATTTTGTTACTTTACAGCCTTATTCTAAAATGGATTAAATTGAATGTTTTCCTCATCAACCTACACACAATACTCCTCATTGACAAAGTGAAAACAATTTTTTTGACATTTTTGCAATTGACAAAATCACAAATACCTTACTTACATATGTATTCTGACCTTTTGCTATGAAAATTGAAATTGAGCTCAGCTTCATCCTGTTTCAGTTGATTATCTTTCAGATGTTTCTACAACTTGATTGGAGTCCACCTGTGGTAAATTCAATTGATTGGACATGATTTGGAAAGGCACACACCTGTCCATATAAGGTCTCACAGTTGACAGTGCATGCCAGAGCAAAATCCAAGCCATGAGGTCAAAGGAATTGTCCGTAGAGCTCAGAGACAGGATTGTGCCATGGCACAGATCTGGGGAAGAGTACCAAAACATTTCTGTGGCATTGAAGATCCCCATGAACTCAGTGGCCTCCATCATTGTTAAATGGAAGAAGTTTGGAACCACCAACACTTTTCCTAGAGCTGGCCGCCAGGCCAAACTGAGCAATCGGGGGAGAAGGGCTTTGTTCAGGGAGGTAACCAAGAAACCAATGGTCACTCTGACAGAGCTCCAGAGTTACTTTATGGTAGAGTTCACCTTCCAACAGGACAACAGCTCTAATCACATAGCCAAGACAACGCAGGAGTGGCTTCGGGACACGTCTTTGAATGTCCTTAAGTGGCCCAGCCAGAGCCCAGACTTGATCCTCGATCGAACATCTCTGGAGAGACCTGAAAATAGCAGTGCAGTGACGCTCCCCATCCAACCTGACAGAGCTTGAGAGGATCTGGAGAGAAGAATTGGAGAAACTCCTCAAATACAGGTGTGCAAAAGCTTGTAGCGTCATACCCAAGAACATTTGAGGCTGTACTGAGTTAAGGGTCTGAATACTTACGTGATATGTAATTTGTCATAAATTTGCAAAAAAGAAAATTATGGGATATTTTGTGTAGATTCTAGATAAAAAAACTAATAATTTAATCCATTTTAGAATAAGACTGTAACGTAACAAAATGTGGAACAAGTCAAGCGGTCTGAATACTTTCCAAATGAACTGTACCTGAATGTCTAGAATTATAACAATATTCAAAAATCAAACAGTTGGCCCAACTCTTTAAATACATGGCGCTGATCCTACTCATTCACATTGGAGAATTACATGTGTTTCAAACTGATCTCAACATCCAAACCAACCTTCACTCAAAACCTCCATATAACATGACAAATAAGTTGACTATGCCACTATTATAACGTTCTGATTTCATTTGCCTCCAAAACATCTGATTAGGGTCAATAAGTTAAGTTAGGGAACGTCACAGTTTGTCAAGTAGGTGAAGGGGAAAGGGGGGAGGACTGACTGACACGTCCAACCCCCTGTGTTGCAGGATGTTGTAGTCATTACGGTTCACATGTTTTATTCACGGTTGGCCGCTCGTTAACTATGTAAATTATGTGTCAGTTCACAGGTGTGGACGTGCAGTGCACATATGGATGCACTTGTACATGCTAATGAAGTCAGGTTAGTGTGTGTGTGTGTGTGTGTGTGTGTGTGTGTGCGTGTGCGTGTGCGCGTGTGCGTGTGTGACTGAATAGGTCAGGATAAAAAAAAAAAATACTTCCTGGTCTTAATAGAAACAGGGGCTTACTTGCATATTCATTTTTCGTCCTGCTTGCATAAAATTTGCCAAATGCTAATTGGAAGGGAAAAATAACAAATAATGTATAAGCTAACAACTGGGAGTTACAATGCAAATAAATCATTTATGTGTCGACCAGCACGCATTTGAAATACTTTATTTAATAAAAATAATAATAATTGCATTACATTCAAACACGATTACAACAATCGCAGGTATTTGTATACATAGACACTTTAAGCCTGGATGGGGTCTACTGAGCTGATATATGGAATTGTAATGACATGGTCATACCATGGATCATTTATCTATTTGATTTAGAATTTTGGACCCTTTTAGGTATAACAAATACGTATATATATATATACATATATATAAAAAAAGATATAACATTTTGGGAATGAAACATTGAATTTGGTCTTACTGCTATTTAGCCCATAGAAACACATTGAATAACAGATTCATACATGGAAAAATGTATCAAAAGGAAGTTTGTTTTGAAGTGTCTGTCCTACAGTATATCTTATTGATGCCACTTGTTAAATCCACTTCAATCAGTGTAGATGAAGGGGAGGAGACAGGTTAAAGAAATATTTTTATGCCATGAGACAATTGAGACATGGATTGTGTATGTGTGCCATTCAGAGGGTGAGTGAGCAAGACAAAAGATTGAAGTGCCTTTGAACGGGGTATGGTATTAGGTGCCAGGCGCACCAGTTTGAGTCTAGAACTGCAACGCTGCTGGGTTTCCTGTGTGTATCAAGAATGGTCCACCGTCCTAAGGGCATCCAGCCAACTTGATACAACTGTGAGAAGCATTCAAGTCAACATGGGCAAGCATCCTTGTGGAACGCTTCCGACACCTTGTAGAGTCCATGCCCCATCGAATTGAGTCTGTTCTGAGGGCAAAAGGAGGTGCAACTCAGTAGGAAGGTGTTACAAATTTTTTGTGCACTCAGTGTGTACTCATTCAGTTTTAAACTGGGACAGGGCTTACTTCAGACGAGTCTTGTGATGCTTGTGGGTCTCCTTGAGCAAAACCAACCAGGTAACCTGTGAGCGGCAGGTAGCCTAGTGGTTAGTGCGTTGGTCTAGTAACCGAAAGGCAACAAGATCAAATACCTCAACTGACAAGATAAACATCTGTTGTTCTTCCCCTGAACAAGGCAGTTAACCCACTGTTCCTAGGCTGTAATTGAAAATAAGAATGTGTTCTTCACTGACTTGCTTAGTTAAATAAAGCTTAAAAAATAAAAGTCAGTATTTGGCATCCATCCATGTCTGAGGCTATTTTAGGGTTGGGGTTAGGAGTTTAGGGTTAAGATTAGGGTAAATTAAGGCTTAGGGTTAGTGCGATTCTGACCGGGAATCAATTGTTTGGTCCCCAAATGGATAGTAAAACAAATGTGTGTGCGCCCCTGTGTTTTTTTTATTGAGCTGAGAAAGGAGCAAGAGATGACACATAGAGCAGCCTGAGAGGAAAGGGAAGAAGAGAGAGAAGAGAGAGAGAGAGAAGAAGAGAGAGAAGAGAGGATTCAGTCACATCTGCCAGAGTGTTGTATGGCAACCCTCCATCTTGCCTCCCATGAACCCTATATAGACAGACTCTGAGGTTTCTTCCCAGTTCCCAAATATTCCCTGAGAAATTCTTCACCCACAACTCACATCTTCACTGGCTGAGGTCTCCGTGTAAACATTGGCTTCTTTTTTTTTTTTACACTCGTTTGCATGTTGGAATAACAGCGTGCCAAAATACATTCTGGTGTGTGTGTGTGTAGGCCGTCAAAGTTAAACTCTATAAACGTCTGCCCTGCCAATTGTAATCTGTGGTCATACATAGGCTAACAGTCAAATGTAATCTGTGGTCACACGCAGGCTAACAGTCAAATGTAATCTGTGGTCATACGCAGGCTAACAGTCAAATGTAATCTGTGGTCATACGCAGGCTAACAGTCAAATGTCATCTGTGGTCATACGAAGGCCAAAAGTCCTGTCTGCAGGAGAACACTCTGCCGAGGGAAAGGACTACCATTGAAATTAATGTGCCATTAAAATCCTTGTAAAAGGGATTGGGTGAAATATCCTAGACAAACTGTGAAGTATTCATTACCTTTCCCTGCTATCTTATCCTAGGATTACTGCAATAACAAATGGAAACCACTCTACACCTCCACCTCTTAGAAGACAGGGAATAGGCTAAAACTGACTGGCCCTTTATTAAACACAATGCTTTATGGCTGTTACAATGGTGGAAGTCAATAGGGGCTTGTAGTACAGTTAAGATCAGTGACGTGATGTCGACACCTTGACGTGCGTGTCATAATAATAATAATAATAATAATAATAATAACTTAGTGGGTGCTTATATTTACAAATGTGTTTTTTGCGTATCTCACTCTCCCTGACGGCGACCCTGGAACAATCAGGGTCATGTGCCTTGCTCATTGGCACATCGACAGATTCTTTACCTTATCGGCTCGGGAATGAAAAGACACCTCCCCCTTGTGTGTGTGTGTGTGTGTGTGTGTGTGTGTGTGTGTGTGTGTGTGTGTGTGTGTGTGTGTGTGTGTGTGTGTGTGTGTGTGTGTGTGTGTGTGTGTGGAATGATCCAGATCGGAACAGGGAAAGGGAGAGTAGTGACTTTACAACTGATGAATATGTCCTTGTGTCTGTGCATACAGAGACAAGGAGCATGCTTGATGCTTGTTTAAGGGGGTAGAAGACAAGGACCTTTTTGTCCAAAATGGCACCCTGTTCCATTTATAGTCCACTTATTTTGACCAAGAAGGACCAAAAAGGGATGTGGTCAAAAGAAGTGGACTTTATAGGGAATAGGGTGTCATTGGGAACGCAAACTTGATCTCTCATTGAGGTCCTTTGTTGACTAACTGAGGGCGGTCATTTAAGGGTAAAAAGGGGGCTGTTGGCCAGCTGAGATGGAAGAACAAGGTTAGTTGATATCTGGGGGAACTGTCCAGTGTATGTGAATTTCCTCATTATGCTGTTCGTGTGAATGTGTACCACTGAAGACCTGCTCTTATGCAGAAGGACCAGCTGTGAGGGATGCATGTGTGTGTGTGTGTGTGTGTGTGTGTGTCTGTGTTAGTTGTGGGCCTGTCTGAAGACATCTTTTGTATGAGATAAAGATGCTCTTTGTTGGGGAAATATTAGCATGATAAAGAGTGGCTGGGCCTGTCTCACGGCTCACGTTAAACATTACTCAAAAACAGCCAAGATGCTAAATGACAGCCGGCACATTCATGGGTCTACTCTGTGCCTCTCTGAGAAAATCAATGCTACGCTGATATCTGGGACCATTCATTGGTCCGTGTCTGTCTGAGAAAGCTAATTTGCTATGCCAATATCTGGGACCATTTATTGGTCCGTGCCTGTCTGAGAAAGCCAATGGCTCTGCCAATATCTGGGACCATTCATTGGTCCGTGCCTGTCTGAGAAAGCCAATGGCTCTGCCAATATCTGAGACCATTCATTGGTCCGTGCCTGTCTGAGAAAGCCAATGGCTATGCCAATATCTGGGACCATTCATTGTGGCTTCTTCAATTCCTTGACAGTCGGTGAGTATTACACGTTTTAGTCTTGAATCAATTTTTTGTCTTCCCCTGTCTGTCTCTGTCTCTGTCTCTGTCTCTGTCTCTGTCTCTGTCTCTGTCTCTGTCTCTGTCTCTGTCTCTGTCTCTGTCTCTGTCTCTGTCTCTGTCTCTGTCTCTGTCTCTGTCTCTGTCTCTGTCTCTGTCTCTGTCTCTGTCTCTGTCTCTGTCTCTGTCTCTGTCTCTCTCTCTCTCTCTCTCTCTCTCTCTCTCTCTCTCTCAATTAACAGCAAACATTACACTCGCAGAATAAAGACATTTAAAATGTCATATTATGTATATATACAGTGTTGTAACAATGTGCAAATAGTGAAAGTACAAAAGGGAAAATAAATATGGGTTTTATTTACAATGGTGTTTGTTCTTCACTGGTTGCTCTTTTCTTGTGGCAACAGGTCACAAATCTTGCTGCTGTGATGGCACACTATGGTATTTCAGGGAAATATGTGTCTCTAATATTGTCATACATTTGGCAGGAGGTTAGGAAGTATTTTCTTGAGAGCCAGGTCTGCCTACGGTGGCCTTTCTCAATAGCAAGGCTATGCTCACTGAGTCCGTTCATAGTCAAAGCTTTCCTTAAGTTTGGGTCAGTCACAGTGGTCAGGTATTCTGCCACTGTGTACTCTCTGTTTAGGGCCCACTAGCATTCAGTTTGCTCAGTTTTTTTTGTTAATTCTTTCCAATGTGTGGGCATCTTTAATTAAACACAGTAGCTGAAGCAGTTTGGGTTTTTTCACATCAATTTCAAAGGGCTTGAGACAAAAGGCTTATTTGGGGAGAGAAGAACGTGTCAATTTAGCCCTAAAATCATCTGTGGTCATACAATGCTCTGGTACTGGTACTGCTTCAGAAAGGGGGAGACATGTAAAGAGTACAAGAGATCACATCAGAATACCTTTGATGTTTGTATTTTTTTTACTTTGATGCCATTTAACAATTAGGATTTTTGTAGCTAAACTTTTAAGACATGACTGGTATTTAATGATTAGAATGTTCATACAACAGAAATGTTGTAAGACAATACCCAGTCAGAAAACTTTAGGATTTTAAACCAAACATCACCCTCCAGTGGAATACGAGAGTACAGGATGAGGCTCTGGTTAAATTGATTTCAAATGTGTCTGTGTCTGTGTCTATGTTTTTGTGTGTGTGTGCTTATAGAATCCATGTGCTTCAAGCCTTCCCCATCTCATAGTATATGGAAAATAACAGGTTTATTTCACCAAGCAGACTGCCTACATCTCAAAGCTTTGCCAATAAGACTAGATGAGAAGTGATTCTGTATTAACCTGTTTCATCATCCTGTTACATTCCTGAAGCTACACATCCTGTTACATTCCTGAAGCTACACATCCTGTTACATTCCTGAAGCTACACATCCTGTTACATTCCTGAAGCTACACATCCTGTTACATTCCTGAAGCTACACATCCTGTTACATTCCTGAAGCTACATATACTGTTACATTCCTGAAGCTACACATCCTGTTACATTCCTGAAGCTACACATCCTGTTACATTCTTGAAGCTACACATCATGTTACATTCCTGAAGCTACACATCCTGATACATTCCTGAAGCTACACATCCTGATACATTCCTGAAGCTACACATCCTGTTACATTCCTGAAGCTACAAATCCTGTTACATTTCCGGAAGCTACACATCCTGTTACATTCCTGAAGCTACACATCCTGATACATTCCTGAAGCTACACATCCTGTTTCATTCCTGAAGCTACACATCCTGTTGCATTTCTGAAGCTACACATCCTGTCACATTCCTGAAGCTACACATCCTGATACATTCCTGAAGCTACACATCCTGTTACATTCCTGAAGCTACACATCCTGTTACATTCCTGAAGCTACACATCCTGTTACATTCCTGAAGCTGTAAACACATTAAAGGGAGACGTTGAAGATATGCTCTGTGTCCCAGATGGTACTTTATTCCCTTTATACTGTACTTCCTGTTTATTATCTATTAACTATCACTATTATTTATGCATAGTCACTTTACCCCTACCTGCATGTACATATTTCCTCGACTAACCTGTACCTCCGCACATTGACTAATATATCATTAATTAATTAATAATATCACATTGATATTTCTTGAACTGCATTGTTGGTTAAGGGCTTGTAAGTAAGCACTTAACGGTAAGGTCTACACCTGTTGTATTCGGCGCATGTGACAAATAAAGTTTGATTTGATTTGATTTCACTTGTGATCAGGCCCTGGTCATAATTAGTGCACTATATAGGGGACAGTGTGCCGCGTAGGATGCATCCATGATGATGCACAGTAAGTCAAAGATAGTTAAATCAATCATTCAAATGTATTTATAAAGCCCATTTTTAAATCAGCCGATGTCACAAAGTGCTGTACAGAAACCCAGCCTAACAACCACAAACAGCAAGCAATGCAGGTGTAGAAGCACGGTGGCTAGGAAAAAGGCAGGAACCAAGAAGAGGAAACCAGGCTCTGTCTAAACTAATCCAATCTGTAAGTGGTTGGAGTCGAAGCAACCGTTAGTGACATACACTGAGTGTACAACACATTAGGAACACCTTCCTAATATTTTGCCCTCAGAATTTTGCCCTCATGAACTCTACAAGATGTTGAAAGTGTCCCCAGGGATGCTGGCCCATGTTGACTCCAATGCTTCCAACAGGTGTGCCAAGTTGCCTGGATGTTCTTTGCGAGAGATGGGTCTCTACCATACAGTAGAGCTCAGACCCTGAGAGGTGGGTCTCTACCATGCAGTAGAGCTCAGACCCTGAGAGATGGGCCTCTACCATGCAGTAGAGCTCAGACCCTGAGAGGTGGGCCTCTACCATGCAGTAGAGCTCAGACCCTGAGAGGTGGGCCTCTACCATGCAGTAGAGCTCAGACCCTGAGAGGTGGGCCTCTACCATGCAGTAGAGCTCAGACCCTGAGAGGTGGGCCTCTACCATGCAGTAGAGCTCAGACCCTGAGAGATGGGCCTCTACCATGCAGTAGACCTCAGACCCTGAGAGGTGGGTCTCTACCATGCAGTAGAGCTCAGACCCTGAGAGATGGGCCTCTACCATGCAGTAGAGCTCAGACCCTGAGAGATGGGCCCCTTTTAGACTCTAAACATATCCCTCTTTCTTTTTCGGAGGGAGGGAGGATATGGGGAAGAAGTGTGTGTGTGCGTGTGTGTGTGTGTGCGTGCGTGGAGGAGGTAACATATGCCCCCCGACTGATGAAACTGAGACCAGCGTTCGTCGTTGAATTTTTTGTTCATCCCCATAATAGTAAAGAAGCCCACCAGATTGTGTGGTCCCCGTGGAGTTGTATATTTGAGGAAAGACACCATTTTGTGGGTGTTTATAGTTCTGTCTTTCTGCGATTTATATACATGAATGATCCCCTTGAAAGTCACCGGATTTGATTTGATCAGATTTTTTATCTGTGTTGAAATTTGTAAAGATCTGCCAATACAATAAGTGAATTCTAAATCTTAAGAGTCCATGTTTTTGGGAAATACTGTTGATGAAGATATATCATATAGTCTACCTCTGAGTTTGATGGTAAAAATGTGAATTACAGTCATTTACATTTGTCTAAGGTGATATTCTCATAACATAAATCTTTCACTAGATGGCGCCAGAGTACAACAAGACATACTGTAAAAACCAGGACCATTTCTATTATTTCTTTCCTCAACAGATCTTTCCACTGACAGTTCAAGTAATTTTCCCACTATTTCACTAATTCATTTTCATTAACTTAATCATTATGACACACCCCTCACTATTGTCATTGGTTACACTAATTGCACTGTTCATCTACATAACCCAGTTCAATTATTCATGACATTACCCAGAAAAAGGAACAGTGATGTCGAAACATTGGTAAATACAAATTAAATTGCTGGGAGTTTATACATGGAGTGTGCGACTTTCTTTATTTTGATAACCCATGAGTTGACTGACATAACTGAAATTACTGTTAAAATCATTAGAAACATAATTTGAAATACATTTTAATGTAGGAGCCCACAGGTTGTACCTGGGATTCTATCCACAAAGCATCCCAGAGTGGGAGTGCTGATCTAGGATCAGTTTAGCCATTTAAATCAAAATATCTCACAGTGTGCCCTGTCACTCTTTCTGAACATGGTAACCTTTCAGCTGTGACGAGGCTGTTAACACATTGTTCATTAAGACACAAACACACACCTGCTGATTTCTGTCTGGATAAAGAACAGTTGTCATGCAAATAATTTAACAAATGATGGAAAAGCAATTAAGACAATCGGAAGTAAAATTGGAATTTCGGTTTCTTCCTGAATAGCAGTCGGGAACTTCATTTCAATTCCAGTCATTTCAGAAAGTAAAACAAATTCCAATTCCAATTTGGAAGTACAATTTCAGTGTACTTCCTGAATTGACTGGATTGAAATGGAATTGACCCCAACCCTGATGAAGGTCTATCTCCTTTATATAGATCACAGAGTTGATATATCTAGACATGTATATATTTATATAGATCACAGAGTTGATATATCTAGACATGTATATATTTATATAGATCACAGAGTTGATATATCTAGACATGTATATATTTATATAGATCACAGAGTTGATATATCTAGACATGTATATATTTATATAGATCACAGAGTTGATATATCTAGACATGTATATATTTATATAGATCACAGAGTTGATATATCTAGACATGTATATATTTATATAGATCACAGAGTTGATATATCTAGACATGTATATATTTATATAGATCACAGAGTTGATATATCTAGACATGTATATATTTATATAGATCACAGAGTTGATATATCTAGGCATTATATATTTATATAGATCACAGAGTTGATATATCTAGACATGTATATATTTATATAGATCACAGAGTTGATATATCTAACCATGTATATATTTATATAGATCACAGAGTTGATATATCTAGACATGTATATATTTATATAGATCACAGAGTTGATATATCTAGACATGTATATATTTATATAGATCACAGAGTTGATATATCTAGACATGTATATATTTATATAGATCACAGAGTTGATATATCTAACCATGTATATATTTATATAGATCACAGAGTTGATATATCTAGACATGTATATATTTATATAGATCACAGAGTTGATATATCTAGACATGTATATATTTATAACTGTTGATGTACTACTGGTTTATAGTTCTAGGTTTTACTGGTGCTGTGTTGAGAACACACACACACACACACACAAACACCCACACGCACACACACATGCCCACGCCCACCACACACACACACACACACACACACACACACACACACACACACACACACACACACACACACACACACACACACACACACACACACACACACACAAACACCCACCCACACACACACATGCCCACGCCCACCACACACACACAACACACACACACACACACACACACACAAGAAGAGGAAGAGGTGAAAAAAGTATTGTTGTATGTCAGCAATGACAAGCCACCAGGGTCTGACAACTTGGATGGAAAATTACTGAGGACAACAGCGGACGATATTGCCACTCCTATTTGCCATATCTTCAATCTAAAGCCTGGGGGGGGAGCAAAAGCCATTCCGCTACCTAAGAATAGTAAAGCCCCCTTTACTGGCTCAAATAGCCGACAAATCATCCTGTTACCAACCCTTAGTAAACTTCTGGAAAAAATGTACCAGATGCAATGCTATTTTACAGTAAACACATTTTCAACAGACTTTCAGCACGCTTGTAGGGAAGGACATTAAACAAGCACAGCACTTACACAAATTACTTATGATTTGCTGAGGGCAATTGATAATTTAAAGATTGTGAGGGCTGTTTTGTTAGACTTCAGTGCGGCTTTTGACATTATCGATCATAGTCTACTGCTGGAAAAAACGTATGTGTTATGGCTTTACACCCCCTGCTATAATGTGGATAAAGAGTTACCTGTCTAACAGAACACAGAGGGTGTTCTTTAGTGGAAGCTTCTCCAACATAATACAGGTAGGATCTGGAATTCCTGTCTAGGCCCCTTACTTTTTTCAATCTTTACTAACAACATGCCACTATGGATGCGGATGATTCAACACTATACAAGTCAGCTACTACAGCGACTGAAATGACTGCAACACTTAAAGAGCTGCAGTTAATTTCAAATTGGGTGGCAAGGAATAAGTTAGGCCTAGATATTTCAAAAACTAAAAGCGTTGTACTTGGAACAAATCATTCACTTAACCCTAAATCTCAACTAAATCTTGTAATGAATAATGTGGACATTGAGCAAGTTGAGGTGACTAAACTGCTTGGAGTTACCCTGGATTGTAAACTGTCATGGTCAAAACATATTGATGCAGTAGTAGCTAAGATGGGGAGAAGTCTGTCCATAATAAAGTGATGCTCTGCCTTCCTAACAACATTATCAACAAGGCAGGTCCTACAGGCCCTAGGTTTGTCGCATCTGAACTACTGTTCAGTTGTGTGGTCAGGTGCCAGAAAGCTGGACTTAGGAAAATTGCAATTGGCTCAGAATAGGGCAGCACGGCTGGCCCTTGGATGTACACAGAGAGCTAATATGAATAATATGCATGTCAATCTCTTGGCTCAAAGTGGAGGAGAGATTGACTTCATCACTACTTTTATTTATGAGAGGTATTGACATGTTGAATGCACCGAGCTGTCTGTTTGAACTACTGGCACACAGCTCAGACACCCATGCATACCCCACAATACATGCCACAAGAGGTCTCTTCACAGTCCCCAAGTCCAGAACAGACTATGGGAGGCATACAGTACTACATAGAGCCATGACTACATGGAACTCTATTCCACATCAGGTAACTGATGCAAGCAGTAAAATAAATTTGATTAAAAAAAAACAGATAAAAATACAACTTATGGAACAGCGAGGACTGTGAAGAGACACACACACACAGGCAGAGATACATGCACACGTACACACGCTAGCAAATGCACTCTACACACACGTACTTTGTAATATTGTTGTATGGTGGTATTATACATTTTGAATTGTAGATAGGTTGTGGCTTAATAATGTTATACGATGTACTGTTTTATATTTAGTTTTATGTGCGATGTAAGTGCCTTAATGTGTTTGGACTCCAGCAAGACTAGCTGCTGCCTTGGCAGGAACTAATGGAAATCCCTAATAAAAAGAAATACAAACACACACAGAAAGAGAGAGAAAGCGAGACAGATTTTCGAATGCTTCTCACCTCGAGTCTGAGAGCACAAAAATCTATGAAGGCTAAACATTTGAATAATAATTAATTGGAACATGATTAGCTGCAGTCTAATTAATAGGAACATGATTAGCTGCAGTCTAATTAACAGGAACATGATTAGCTGCAGTCTAATTAATAGGAACATGATTAGCTGCAGTCTAATTAACAGGAACATGATTAGCTGCACTCTAATTAACAGGAACATGATTAGCCGCAGTCTAATTAACAGGAACATGATTAGCTGCAGTCTAATTAACAGGAACATGATTAGCTGCAGTCTAATTAACAGGAACATGATTAGCTGCAGTCTAATTAACAGGAACATGATTAGCTGCAGTCTAATTAATAGGAACATGATTAGCTGCAGTCTAATTAACAGGAACATGATTAGCTGCAGTCTAATTAATAGGAACATGATTAGCTGCAGTCTAATTAATAGGAATATTATTAGCTGAAGTCTAATTAATAGGAACATGATTAGCTGCAGTCTAATTAACAGGAACATGATTAGCTGCAGTCTAATTAACAGGAACATGATTAGCCGCAGTCTAATTAATAGGAATATTATTAGCTGCAGTCTAATTAACAGGAACATGATTAGCTGCAGTCTAATTAATAGGAACATGATTAGCTGCAGTCTAATTAATAGGAATATTATTAGCTGCAGTCTAATTAATAGGAACATGATTAGCTGCAGTCTAATTAATAGGAATATTATTAGCTGCAGTCTAATTAATAGGAATATTATTAGCTGCAGTCTAATTAATAGGAATATTATTAGCTGCAGTCTAATTAACAGGAACATGATTAGCTGCAGTCTAATTAACAGGAACATGATTAGCTGCAGTCTAATTAACAGGAACATGATTAGCTGCAGTCTAATTAACAGGAACATAATTAGCTGCAGTCTAATTAATAGGAATATTATTAGCTGCAGTCTAATTAACAGGAACATGATTAGCTGCAGTCTAATTAACAGGAATATGATTAGCTGCAGTCTAATTAACAGGAACATGATTAGCCGCAGTCTAATTAATAGGAATATTATTAGCTGCAGTCTAATTAATAGGAACATGATTATTTCCTTTATGAATAAAATCAGACAATACAAATCTTTAGACTTAGATTAAATGTTGAATGATATTGTCATGCTCCAATATTTCAAAATTGCTTCACATTTTTTCTGACTCCAAACTCGGTACAGTGGTTTGTACTTACACTACGTATCCTTATCCTCATCAAATTACAATAACATTTCACCTGACAAGATACTGTACATAGCTACTGAAAAATATTACATTTCATAATTCAGTGTACAGTAGAATCCACAATAATTTCTTAAGTCTTGATCTCGACTGAATAATGATATCTCAGGCTCTTTGCACATACCCGTTCCTTATACTCCTAGATATATACCAATATACCATCTATGTATGTGTCGGAATTCAAATTCAAAAGCAGCAACTCCGAATGAATCCCGGCGCTCCGACATTCCTATGTGGAATTCCTCTCAGGGCTGCAGGTAGGAAAAGTGGTTAATATTTCACTTTCGACCTGGGAAAAAAAAATCTACAAACATTTGGGATGTTTTGCAAGCAGTCCTCATTATCATTTTCAAAGGGATAACAGTCAGAGCTTTTTTTGTCAGCGGGTGCAATTCGTATAAAAAAAATGGCCTGAAAATGAGGCGCCCTAATCAACATTTTTATACAGACATAAACACACTGTCGCGCACAAACACACACATACACACACACACACACACACACACACACACACACACACACACACACACACACACACACACACACACACACACACACACACACACACACACACACACACACACACACACACAGATATAGACACACAGGCAAACACACACATCACTCACACACACACACACACAATAATTTTCAGATCCTGTATATAACATGTATAATATGTCTGTATTGTAATTATATCCTTCAACAGATCTGTAGTATGCTGCTTTTGAGTTTGTGTGTGTGTGTGTGCTGCTGAGTGTGTGCTGCTGAGTGTGTGTGTCTGTGTGTGCGCGCTTCTGAGTGTGTGTGTGTGTGGATTGGTGTGTTGCTAACACATCAAGCCAGACATGTCAACAGGAATACTCCTGCTAACACATCAAGCCAGACATGTCAACAGGAATACTCCTGCTAACACATCAAGCCAGACATGTCAACAGGAATACTCCTGCTAATACATCAAGCCAGACATGTCAACAGGAATACTCCTGCTAACACATCAAGCCCGACATGTCAACAGGAATACTCCTGCTAACACATCAAGCCCGACATGTCAACAGGAATACTCCTGCTAATACATCAAGCCAGGCATGTCAACAGGAATACTCCTGCTAACACATCAAGCCAGACATGTCAACAGGAATACTCCTTCTAACACATCAAGCCAGACATGTCAACAAGAATACTCCTTCTAACACATCAAGCCAGACATGTCAACAGGAATACTCCTGCTAACACATCAAGCCAGACATGTCAACAAGAATACTCCTTCTAACACATCAAGCCAGACATGTCAACAGGAATACTCCTTCTAACACATCAAGCCAGACATGTCAACAAGAATACTCCTTCTAACACATCAAGCCAGACATGTCAACAGGAATACTCCTGCTAACACATCAAGCCAGACATGTCAACAGGAATACTCCTGCTAACACATCAAGCCAGACATGTCAACAAGAATACTCCTGCTAACACATCAAGCCAGACATGTCAACAGGAATACTCCTGCTAACACATCAAGCCAGACATGTCAACAAGAATACTCCTGCTAACACATCAAGCCAGACATGTCAACAGGAATACTCCTGCTAACACATCAAGCCAGACATGTCAACAAGAATACTCCTGCTAACACATCAAGCCAGACATGTCAACAGGAATACTCCTGCTAACACATCAAACCAGACATGTCAACAGGAATACTCCTGCTAACACATCAAACCAGACATGTCAACAGGAATACTCCTGCTAACACATCAAGCCAGACATGTCAACAGGAATACTCCTGCTAACACATCAAGCCAGACATGTCAACAAGAATACTCCTGCTAACACATCAAGCCAGACATGTCAACAGGAATACTCCTGCTAACACATCAAACCAGACATGTCAACAGGAATACTCCTGCTAACACATCAAGCCAGACATGTCAACAGGAATACTCCTGCTAACACATCAAGCCAGACATGTCAACAGGAATACTCCTGCTAACACATCAAGCCAGACATGTCAACAAGAATACTCCTGCTAACACATCAAGCCAGACATGTCAACAGGAATACTCCTGCTAACACATCAAGCCAGACATGTCAACAAGAATACTCCTGCTAACACATCAAGCCAGACATGTCAACAGGAATACTCCTGCTAACACATCAAACCAGACATGTCAACAGGAATACTCCTGCTAACACATCAAGCCAGACATGTCAACAGGAATACTCCTGCTAACACATCAAGCCAGACATGTCAACAGGAATACTCCTGCTAACACATCAAGCCCGACATGTCAACAGGAATACTCCTGCTAACACATCAAGCCCGACATGTCAACAGGAATACTCCTGCTAACACATCAAGCCAGACATGTCAACAGGAATACTCCTGCTAACACATCAAGCCAGACATGTCAACAGGAATACTCCTGCTAACACATCAAGCCAGACATGTCAACAGGAATACTCCTGCTAACACATCAAGCCAGACATGTCAACAAGAATACTCCTGCTAACACATCAAGCCAGACATGTCAACAGGAATACTCCTGCTAACACATCAAGCCAGACATGTCAACAGGAATACTCCTGCTAACACATCAAGCCAGACATGTCAACAGGAATACTCCTGCTAACACATCAAGCCAGACATGTCAACAGGAATACTCCTCCTAACACATCAAGCCAGACATGTCAACAGGAATACTCCTCCTAACACATCAAGCCAGACATGTCAACAGGAATACTCCTGCTAATACATCAAGCCAGACATGTCAACAGGAATACTCCTGCTAACACATCAAGCCAGACATGTCAACAGGAATACTCCTGCTAACACATCAAGCCAGACATGTCAACAGGAATACTCCTGCTAACACATCAAGCCAGACATGTCAACAGGAATACTCCTGCTAGTGTAGGTTGATTTTCTGACATAAGGCCTAGTCTCCCCTCAGGTCTAAAGGTTGATTTAAGGGTGATATTGTGACACAAGGCCTAATCTTTAACGAGTCCGACGAGCCCGACGTGAATCACATACCGATTTCCCTGGAACAGGCCCAGATCCCCGTCATTTGCGTGAAGAGAAGGCGGAGACAAAGGGGCCAGAGAGCGGGCTGCTTTCTGAGAATTCGTAGGCGATCAAATAAACCCCCACTTCCTTCCATTCTGCTAGCAAAAGTGCAACGACGACCTACACAGAAGATTAAAATACCAACGGGACATTCAAAACTGTAATATCTTATGCTTCACGAAGTTGTGGCTGAACGACGACACTATCAACACTACAGCTGGATGGTTATACGCTGTACCTGCAGGATAGAACAGCGGTGTCTGGTAAGACAAGGGGCGGTGGGCTATGTATTTTTGTAAATAACAGCTGGTGCACGATATCTAAGGAGGTCTCAAGGTTTTGCTCGCCTGAGGTAGAGTATCTCATGATAAGCTGTAGACCACACTATCTACCTAGAGAGTTTTCATCTGTATTTTTCGTAGCTGTCTACAGACCACCACAGACTGATGCTGGTACTAAGTCCGCACTCAATGAGCTGTATTCCGCCATAAGCAAACAGGAAAACGCTCACCCAGAGGCGACGCTCCAAGTAGCTGGGGACTTTAATGCAGGGAAACTTAAATCCGTCTTACCAAATTTCTATCAAAATGTTAAATGTGCAACAAGAGGGAAAAAACAACTCTGGACCACCTTTACTCCAAATCAAAATCAAATCAAATTTTATTTGTCACATACAGTGAGGGAAAAAAGTATTTGATCCCCTGCTGATTTTGTACATTTGCCCACTGACAAATAAATGATCAGTCTATAATTTTAATGGTAGGTTTATTTGAACAGTGAGAGACAGAATAACAACAACAAAAATCCAGAAAAACGAAAATTGATTTGCATTTTAATGAGGGAAATAAGTATTTGACCCCCTCTCAATCAGAAAGATTTCTGGCTCCCAAGGGTCTTTTATACAGGTAACAAGCTGAGATTAGGAGCACACTCTTAAAGGGAGTGCTCCTAATCTCAGTGTGTTACCTGTATAAAAGACATCTGTCCACAGAAGCAATCAGTCAATCAGATTCCAAACTCTTCACCATGGCCAAGACCAAAGAGCTCTCCAAGGATGTCAGGGACAAGATTGTAGACCTACACAAGGCTGGAATGGGCTACACGACCATTGCCAAGCAGCTTGGTGAGAAGGTGACAACAGTTGGTGCGATTATTCGCAAATGGAAGAAACACAAAATAACTGTCAATCTCCCTCGGCCTGGGGCTCCATGCAAGATCTCACCTCGTGGAATTGCAATGATCATGAGAACGGTGACGAATCAGCCCAGAACTACACGGGAGGATCTTGTCAATGATCTCAAGGCAGCTTGGACCATAGTCACCAAGAAAACAATTGGTAACACACTACGCTGTGAAGGCCTGAAATCCTGCAGCGCCCGCAAGGTCCCCCTGCTCAAGAAAGCACATATGCATGCCTGTCTGAAGTTTGCCAATGAACATCTGAATGATTCAGAGGACAACTGGGTGAAAGTGTTGTGGTCAGATGAGACCAAAATGGAGCTCTTTGGCATCAACTCAACTCGCCGTGTTTGGAAGAGGAGGAATGCTGCCTATGACCCCAAAAACACCATCCCCACCGTCAAACATGGAGGTGGAAACATTAAGCTTTGGGGGTGTTTTTCTGCTAAGGGGACAGGACAACTTCACCGCATCAAAGGGACGATGGACGGGGCCATGTACCGTCAAATCTTGGGTGAGAACCTCCTTCCCTCAGCCAGGGCATTGAAAATGGGTCGTGGATGGGTATTCCAGCATGACAATGACCCAAAACACATGGGCAAGGCAACAAAAAGAGTGGCTCAAGAAGAAGCACATTAAGGTCCTGGAGTGGCCTAGCCAGTCTCCAGACCTTAATCCCATAGAAAATTTGTGGAGGGAGCTGAAGGTTCGAGTTGCCAAATGTCAGCCTCGAAACCTTAATGACTTGGAGAAGATCTGCAAAGAGGAGTGGGACAAAATCCCTCCTGAGATGTGTGCAAACCTGGTGGCCAACTACAAGAAACGTCTGACCTCTGTGATTGCCAACAAGGGTTTTGCCACCAAGTACTAAGACATGTTTTGCAGAGGGGTCAAATACTTATTTCCCTCATTAAAATGAAAATCAATTTATAACAATTTATAACATCAATTTATCACATGCGTTTTTCGGGATTTTTTTTGTTGTTATTCTGTCTGTTCAAATAAACCTACCATTAAAATTATAGACTGATCAGTTCTTTGTCAGTGGGCAAACGTACAAAATCAGCAGGGGATCAAATACTTTTTTCCCTCACTGTACACATGGTTAGCAGATGTTAATGCGAGTGTAGCGAAATGCTTGTGCTTCTAGTTCCGACCATGCAGTAGTATCTAACAAGTAATCGAACAATGTCACAACTACCTTATACACACAGTGTAAAGGAATGAATATGAGTATGTACATATAAATATATGGATTAGCGATGGCTGACCGGCATAGGCAAGATGCAGTAGATGGTATATAGTACAGTATATACATGTGAGATGAGTAGTGTCGGATATGTAAACATTATTTACAAAATTGTTTAAAGTGGCTAGTGATACATTTGTTACATCCAATTTTCTATTATTTAAAGTGGCTAGAGATTTAACTCAATGTTAGTGGTGGCTGTTTAACAGTCTGATGGCCTTGAGATAGAAGCTGTTTTTCAGTCTCTCGGTCCCAGCTTTGATGCACCTGTACTGACCTCGCCTTCTGGATGATAGCGGGGTGAACCGGCAGTGGCTCGGGTGATTGTTGTCCTTGATGATATTTTTGGCCTTCCTGTGACATCGGGTGGTGTAGGTGTCCTGGAGGGCAGGTAGTTTACCCCCTGTGATGCGTTGTGCAGTCCTCACTACCCTCTGGAGAGCCTTACGATTGTGGGTGGAGCAGTTGCCGTACCAGGCGGTGATACAGCCCGACAGGATGCTCTCGATTGTGCATCTGTAGAAGTTTGTGAATGGTTTTGGTGACAAGCCGAATTTCTTCAGCCTCCTGAGGTTGAAGAGGCGCTGTTGCTGCTTCTTCACCACGCTGTCTGTGTGGGTGGACCATTTCAGTTTGTCCGTGATGTGTACGCCGAGGAACTTAAAACTTTCCACCTTCTCCACTACTGTCCGGTCGATGTGGATAGGGGGTGCGCCCTCTGCTGTTTCCTGAAGTCCACGATCATCTCCTTAGTTTTGTTGACATTGAGTGAGAGGTTATTTTCCTGGCACCACACTCCGAGGACCCTCACCTCCTCCCTGTAGGCCGTCTCGTCGTTGTTGGTAATCAAGCCTACCACTGTAGTGTCGTCAGCAAACTTGATGATTGAGTTGGAGGCGTGCTTGGCCACGCAGTCATGGGTCGAGACCTAGGGTCTCGAGCTTAATAATGAGTTTGGAGGGTACTATGGTGCTAAATGCTGAGCTGTAGTCGATGAACAGCATTCTTACATAGGTATTCCTCTTGTCCAGATGGGTTAGGGCAGTGTGCAGTATGATTGCGATTGCGTCGTATGTGGACCTATTGGGACGGTAAGCAAATTGGAGTGGGTCTAGGGTGTCTGGAAGGATGGAGGTGATATGATCAATATACAACGTATGAGGACCGAGCACGCCCCTCCACACACAGAGACGCATACAAAGCTCTCCCTACAGCTTACAAGCAAAAATTATAGCAGGAAGCACCAGTGACTAGATCATTAAAAAAGTGGTCAGATGAAGCAGATGCTAAGCCACAGGACTGTTTTGCTAGCACAGACTGGAATATGTTCCGGGTTTCCTCCAATGGCATTGAGGAGTACACCACATCAGTCATTGACTTCATCAATAATTGCATCGATGACGTCGTCCCCACAGTGACCGTACGTACATACCCCAACCAGAAGCCATGGATTACAGGCAACATCCGCACTGAGCTAAAGGCTAGAGCTGCCGCTTTCAAGGAGCTGGACTCTAACCTAGAAGCTTATAAGAAATCCCGCTATGCCCTCTGACGAACCATCAAACAGGCAAAGCTTCAATACAGGACTATGATCGAATCGTACTACACCAGCTCTGACGCTCATCGGATGTGGCAGGGCTTGCAAACCATTACATACTACAAAGGGAAGCACAGTCAAGAGCTGCCCAGTGACATGAGCCTACCAGACGAGCTAAACTACCTTTATGCTCGTTTCGAAGCAAACAACACTGAAACATGCATGAGAGCACCAGCTGTTCCGGAAGACTGTGTGATCACGCTCTCAGCAGCCGATGTGAGTAAGACCTTTAAACAGGTCAACATTCACAAGGCCAGACGGATTAACAGGATGTGTACTGCGAGCATGCGCTGACCAACTGGCAAGTGTTCTTCACTGACATTTTCAACCTCTCCCTGTCCGAGTCTGTAATACGAACATGTTTTAAGCAGAACAACATAGTCCCTGTGCCCAATAACACTAAGGTAACCTGCCTAAATGACTACCACATTTGTTGCCATAAAGTGCTTTGAAAGGCTGGTCATTGCTCACATCAACACCATTATCCCAGAAACCCTAGACCCACTCCAATTTGCATTGGCCCTAACAGATCCACAGATGATACAATCTTTATTGCACCCCACACTGCCCTTTCACACCTGGACAAATGGAACACCTATGTGAGAATGCTATTCATTGACTACAGCTCAGGGTTCAACACCATAGTGCCCTCACAGCTCATCAATAAGCTAAGAACCCTGGGACTAAGCACCCCTCTGCAACTGGATCCTGGACTTCCTGACGGGCCGCCCCCAGGTGGTAAGGGTAGGTAACAACACATCCGTCACACTGATCCTCAACACAGGGGCCCCTCAGGGGTCGTGCTCAGTCCTCTCCTGTTCTCCCTGTTCACTCATGACTGCACGGCCAGGCATGACTCCAACACCATCATTAAGTTTGCCGATGACACAACAGTGGTAGGCCTGATCACCGACAACAATGAGACAGCCATGTGGTGGCCATGTGGTGCCAGGACAATAACCTCTCCCTCAACGTGATCAAGACAAAGGAGGTGATTGTGGACTAAAGGAAAAAGGGGACAGAGCACGCCCCTATTCTCATCAACAGGGCTGTAGTGGAGCATGCTGAGAGCTTCAAGTTCCTTGGTGTCCACATCACCAACATCCTTGGTGTTCACATCACTTGGTCCAAGCACACCAAGACAGTCGTGAAGAATCACTTTAATAAACTCTACCTAAACGTACATATTACCTAAACTAACCGGTGTCCCCGCACGTTCACTCTGTACCAGTACCCCCCTGTATATAGTCTCGCTATTGTTATTTTACTGCTGCTCTTAATTACTTGGCACTTTTATTTCTCATTCTTATTTGTAATTGATTTAATAAAAACAATTTTGAACTGCGTTGTTGGTTAGGGGCATCGTAAGTGAACATTTTACTGTAAGGTCTACACCTGTTGTTATCTGCGCATGTGACTAATAAAATTTAATTTAATTTTCTTTATTTATATAAGGGTGATATTCTGACAAGTCCTCGTCTTTACTCAGGTCTAAAGGTTGATTTAAGGGTGATATTCTGACAAGTCCTAGTCTTTACTCAGGTCTAAAGGTTGATATAAGGGTGATATTCTGACACAAGTCCTCGTCTTTACTCAGGTCTAAAGGTTGATTTAAGGGTGATATTCTGACAAGTCCTAGTCTTTACTCAGGTCTAAAGGTTGATATAAGGGTGATATTCTGACAAGTCCTAGTCTTTACTCAGGTCTAAAGGTTGATATAAGGGTAAATGCTGCAGATTAAATAATATTAATGCCACTTTAATAATGTTTACTTTTCTTACATTACTCATTTCATATGTATATACTGTATCTTATACCATCTACTGCATCTTGCCTATGTCGCTCGGGCCATCGCTCATCCATATATTTATATGTACATATTCCTATTCCATCCCTTTACATTTGTGTGTATTAGGTAGTTGTTGTGGAACTGTTAGATTACTTGTTTGATATTACTGCTCTGTCGGAACTTGAAGCACAAGCATTTTGCTACACTCGCATTAACATTTGCTAACCATATGTATGTGACCAATACAATTTGATTTGATTTGAAATCCCACATATTAAGTTGTGGCAGGGTCAAGCAACATCTATTGATCCTTTAGTTGGCCTAGCAGACATGATGCCCAGTCAACACACAACGGTCTTGTCTGTTAATACCACACCTTCCACTGAGGCCTTGTCAAATATCCTTCTCATGGACAGTTATTTTTTGTGGGCTCAGTGATCAGTGATTTCCGTTTCAGCTGGGGAGGCATGGTGTGAATGAGTGCATCAACCGGTCGGTACAGACGAGACACGCACACACACAGACACACACACACACACACACACACACACACACACACACACACACACACACACACACACACACACACACACACACACACACACACACACACACACACACACACACACACAACATGATCTGCCTCTGCCCGGAAGCTCTCTTTTAACATGTGTAGGAGTCAGGTCTCTCATCAAATCTCCTGTCGGACTAACTTCAAAGCAATGAAAGAAACAGTCCATTCCAGACAACATCAGAGCCCAGGGCTCTGGTCAAAACTAATGCACTTGACAGGGACATTTGAGCCACAACCATACTCTCCCAAACAGTATTAATTACCACTTAGTTGGAATGTCTTTGAACTCCAACATCGGAAGTCAAAGCCTGTGTTTGTATGTGTGTGTGTGTGTGTGTGTGTGTGTGTGTGTGTGTGTGTGTGTGTGTGCCTGTGTGTGCGCGCATGAGACGTGCATGTGTCTGTGTTTTTCCCTCCCGTCCAGTGTTTAATGAGATATAGGATATGCATGGAACACGACGGAGTTGAAAGAATCAGTCACTGGTGGCTAGTGTGCTGATACATCAAGGATAGAACCTTTACCCTGAAAATTCTGCCAACTCAGGAGGGAAATTAACACCTCTGCAACGTGGGTCAGAAATGAGTTTAAGATTTCTCCCCTGTGGATGCGAAGCCCGGGCTCAAAGCAGCGCCTCGGCTTTACTGATGCGCCGGGCGCTGCGTGTGTATCACTGTGTGGGTGTGTGCTGGGATGCGGGAGAGATATTCAGGTAAGGTCCTCCACAGAGTAAGTATCCACAACCTCAGGCGAGTTTACACCAAGGCATTGTGGGTGCTTTAGCAATGACTTACAACTGCATCCATATTGGGATTGATGTTGGGAAAAGTGATCACATCTCCAGACTCACAACGATAATTAATATGCGTTTGATAGCCTATGCTCTGAACAGTTATCTCATGCATATTCATGAGCCTTAACGTGCATCTCTGCAACCAATATCAATGTCCGTCAATATAAAATGTTTTTTTTTTATGTTCTTAATTGGCCAAACTCCCGTGAACGCATTAGCTTTCATTTAGGAAATCTTTCATGACAAGCACCCTTCCAAAAAAAAACAGTGGCCTGGACTTTGATCAGAGCAGTTGCCCTACTATTGCATTTCATTACATGAATCTTAGATTATCAACCAGCATTGACAACAGTGAGGGAAAAAAGATGATTGAATTCAGATAGAAGACATCAAGTGAACCCTCAATATTGATCAGATAAGTCATGTAAGGGTTGGAAAGCTACAGTATATGATCATAACCTAATGATTTATGACTTTATGAGTCTAATAATCCCCTCAAGTGTTGCCACTGAAATGGCCATTATCATGAGGCGAGGCGAACAAAAATATTAATTTAACATCTAGCCTCTAAAATGTTTTTTATATAACAATAAAAATAAAACAATTTATCAATTATAAATTAAATATTTTGATTTAATCAACTTTTACTGCATTTTACACTGAATCCGAGTGGGCCTTTTATGATGTGTGGTGGACTAAGAAAATATTATATTTCCCAATAAATAAAAATTATAACAGTATAAATTCAATAAATTGTAAGTCTATAAATTGATTAGTCATGCCTGACCACTGACCAGTGTCTATAAATTTGTGTCTGTCAAATGATTGAGATGGTGGTTACTTGTAGACTAGAGGATGATTGAAGTGACATTTACTGAGCTCCTGTATGCTGCCTCTCTTTACGAACCGTCCAAAACATGGATTACAAAATTGCATTAAGTCACATGCCTTGATCATTTTAGTAGAATAGAACAGTAGCCTTTTGCCAGTAGGTATTGGAACCCACCACCTCCCTATAGTAGCCAAACTTAAATTAGACTTGGAAGAAGGAGCTGAAATGTGAGGAGTTGCCGTACGAACAGGCATTAGCCTACTGCTCCACAACGAGATAGCCTATCCCCTTGATCGTCTTGAACATCATAAATACCGGGAATGTGTTGAGGGGGTAGAGGGAGAGAGAGGTAGAGGATAGAGGGGGTAGAGGATAGAGGGGGTATGGGGGTAGAAGGGTTAGGGGTAGAGGAGACAGAGGGGGTAGAGGATATAATAGGTAGAGGTGGAGAGGGGGAGAAGGGTTAGAGGGGTTAGAGAGAGTGAGGGGTTGAGGGGAGAGGGGTAGAGGGGGTAAACGATATAAGAGGTAGAAAGGGTAAAGGGGGTAGAGGGGGTAGAGGTGGCAGAGGGGGTTGAGGGGGTAGAAGGTTAGAGGGTGGAGAGGGGTATAGGGGGCAGAGGGGTAGAGGGGGCAGAGGGGGTAGAGGGGTAGAGATGGTAAAGGGATAGAGGGGGTGGAGGGACAGAAGGAGCAGAGGGGGGAGGGCGAAGAGGGTGGAGAGGGGGCAGAGGGGGGAGGCATAGAGGGTAAGAGGGGGGAGAGGGCTAGAGGGGACAGCGGGGTAGAGGGGGTAGAGGGTTAGTGGGGTAGAGGATATAAATAGTGGAGGGGTAGAGGATAGAGGGGACATAGGGGGCATAGAGGGTAGAGGGGTAGAGAGGGTAGAAGGGTAAAAGGGGGAGAGGGGGTAGAGTGGTAGAGGCGTTAGAGAATATCAGCGTAGAGGGAGTAGAGGGGGTAGAAGGGGTTGAGGGTAGAGGCGGTAGAGGGGATAGAGAGGGTAGAGGGGGAGAGAGGGGGTAGAGGATAGGGAGTGCGTAGGGGGTAGAGGGGAGGGGTACAGATTATAAGGGGTCAGGGGTAGGGGATAGAGGGTGTGGAGGGGTGGGGGTAGAATGAGTAGAAAGGGTAGAAGATAGACGAGGTAAAGGATAGAGGGGGTAGAGGGGTAGAGGATGCAGAGTGATAGAGGGTGCGAGGGGGTCGAGGGGTTAGAGGGGTAGAGTAGGTAGAGGGGTGGGGGTTAGAGGGGGTAGAGGATATAAATGGTAGAGGGTAGAGGGTGGGGGTGGAGGATAGAGGGGGTAGAGGATAGAAGGGGTGGGGGTAGAGGATGGAGGGATGGGGGTAGAGGGGGTGGGAGGAGTGGGGGGGTGGAGGATGGAGGGATGGAGGGATGGGGGATGGGGAGTGGGGGTAGAAGGAGTGAGGGGTGGAGGATAGAGGGATAGAGGGGGTATGTGGTAGAGGGGGGAGGGGGTGAAGATAGAGGGGGTGGGGGTAGAAGATGGGGGTAGAGGGTTAAAGGGATAGAGGATAGAGGGGTAGAGGATAGAGGGGGTGGGGGTAGAGGATAGAGGGGTGGGGGGGTGAAGATAGAGGGGTTAGAGGGTTAGAGAGGGTAGAAGGAGTAGAGGGGGTATGTGGTAGAGGGGGTAGAGGGGGTAGAAGATAGAGGGGGTAAGGGGGTAGAAGATAGAGGGGTAGAGGGTTAAAAGGGATAGAGGATAGAGGGGTAGAGGATAGAGTGGGTAGAGGGTCGTAGAGGATAGAGGGGGTAGAGGGAGTAGAGTGGTTGAGGGGGTTGATTATGGGGTAGAGGGGTAGAGAGGGTAGAGGAAAGGGGGAGAGTGGGCAGAGGGGGTAGAGGATGTAAGGGATACAGGGGGTAGATGGGCAGATGGGGAGAGGGTGTAAAGGATAGAGGGGTAGAGGGGAGGAGATGGAGGGGAAAAGCAGCGGCTGGTGGGGTCGCCATCCATCACGTCTCCTTCCCTGATAAGCGCCACCAGGCAGCCGATGGCCAAGAAACCTGAAACCTGTGGTAAGACAAACACATCCTCCTTCCAAAATAATAATGCATTCCTGTGACACTCGCAGCCCACCGCCCATTGCCCATACTGAGCGTCAGGCGTGCGACATTCTGACGTTGTGATGTACGGCAGGGGTATTGTTTTTAATTGGGCTTGCAGTTTGAACTTGGCGGGCTGTTTTTTCTAAAGAGAGGGAGGACACACTAAAGATAAGCATGTTGATATTTAATGTCATGACTCTTGTCCTGGAGGCATAACTGAGTGATTTCCCCTTAGAAAGGCCAGCTGCAAAGTTAAAATTGGCTATATTGTAAAAGATCATGAAATATAAAATTCACTTTTTGGTCTTAATTTAAGGTTAGGGTTAGGCATTAGGGTTAGCAGTGTGGTTAAGGTTAGGGTTAGGTTTAAAATCTGATTGTATGACTTTGTGGCTGTGCCAGCAAGAGACCACTCTGCAAAGCTACCTCCAGTACAAGATTCATGATGAGAAATGCTAACCTGCTAAAGATGATCACAAGTGAGAACTTAAGGAGAGCGGATGTTGCGAGGGGGATTTCCACATACACTGTGTATACAAAAGTATGTGGACACCCATTCAAATTAGTGGATTTGGCTATTTCAGCCACACCCGTTTGTGACAGGTGTATAAAATAGAGCAGTGGTAAGACAATGCAATCTCCATAGACAAACAATGGCGTTACTAAAGAGCTCAGTGACTTTCAACGTGGCACCAACGTGGCACCGTCATATGATGACACCTTTCCAACAAGTCAGTTCGTCAACTTTCAAAAATCATCTGTCCTCGGTTGCAACACTCATTACCGAGTGCCAAACTTTCTCTGGAAGCACCGTCAGCACAAGAACTGTTTGTCAGGAGCTTCATGAAATGTGTTTCCATGGCCGAGCAGCCGCACACAAGCCTAAGATCACCATGCGCCAATGCTAAGCGTCGCCTTGAGCGGTGTAAAGCTTGCCGCCATTGGATGATTCTGGAGCAGTGGAAACGCGTTCTCTGGAGTGATGAATCACGCTTCACCATTTGGCAGTCCGACAAACTAATCTGGGTTTGGCGGATGCCTGGAGAATGTTAGCTGCCCCAATGCACAGTGCCAACTGTAAAGTTTGGTGGAGGAGGAATAACAGTCTGGGGCTGTTTTTCATGGTTCGGGCTAGGCCCCTTAGTTCCAGTGAAGGGAAATCCTAGATGATTCTGTGCTTCCAACTTTGTGGCAACAGTTTGTGGAAGGCCCTTTTTCTTTTTCAGCATGACAATGCCCCCGTGCACAAAGTGAGGTCCATACAGAAATGGTTTGTCGAGATCAATGTGTGGAATAACTTGACAGGCCTGCACAGTGCCCTGACCTAAACCCAATCGAACACCTTTGGGATGAATTGGGAACGCCGACTGCGAGCCAGACCTAATTTCCCAACATCAGTGCCAGACTTCACTAATGCTCTTGTGGCTGAATGGAATCAAGTCCCCGCAGCAATGTTCCAACATCTAGTAGAAAGCCTTCCCAGAAGAGTGGAGGCTGTTATAGCAGCAAAGGGTGGACCAACTCCATATTAATGCCCATGATTTTGGAATGAGATGTAGTGTAACACGATAATTTGGATAGCCATTCTAGCTTCGCCCTCATGTGGGTGCTAGCAAGCAGGCTAGGTAGTGCTAGGTATCAACAACCAATCCAGTAGGGTCTGGAAGCAATGATAAGCATTGATTGGTCTACAGCTTTCCCCAACTTTGGTCCCGCCCTGTTCACGCTCCCTCGCCAATGCCCGCAATGCCCAATGGTCCCCTAGGCCACTTCACTTACCTCCGTTGAAAATGAATGGGGCTTCGGTGTTTCAGCTCTACGAACGTGTTATGTGGAAATGCACTAACAGCGCAACGGAGCCCCATTCATTTTCAATGGAGGGAAGTGAAGTGGAAGTGAAGTGGGCGGGGGACCGTTGGGCGATGCGGGCATTGGTGAGGGACAAGAACAGGAAGTTTGGGGAAAGCTGGACTTTATACAAATACTCCTTGATATCGTAATACTATTGACCAATCAAAGATCACTATAGCTTCCAGCTATACCTAGCATACCTAGCACCCACATGTGGGCAAAGATAGAGTGGCTATCCAAATGAAGGTGTTCTGTGGAAATCTCGCATGTGTCATTAAGCTGTTGCAGGGATTGAACTGTCACCAGTGGTGTAAATTACTTATGGAAAAATACTTGAAACTACTACTTAAGTTGTTTTTTGGGGTATCTGTACCTTACTTTATTATTTATATTTTTGCCAATTTTTACTTTTACTTCACTACATTCCTAAAGAAAATGATGTACTTTTTACTCCATACATTTTCCCTGACACCCAAAAGTATTCGTTACAATTTCGAATGCTTAGCAGGGTAGGAACATTTTCTAATTCACACACTTATCAAGAGAACATCCCTGGTCATCCCTACTGCCTTTGATTTTGGGTCTCACTAAACACATGCTTCTTTTGTAAATGATGTCTGAGTGTTGGAGTGTGCCCCTGGCTATCCGTAAATAAATAAAACACAATACATTTGTACCCTCTGGTTTGCTTAATATAAGGACTTTGAAATTATTACTTAAGTATATTTTATCAATTACATTTACTTTTGATACTTAAGTATATTTAAAACCAAATACTTTTAGACTTTTACTCAAGTGGGATTTTACTGGGTGACTTTCACTTTTACTTTTACTTATTTGACCCTGCTGGTCATCTATGAACATTTGAACATCTTGGCCATGTTCTGTTCTAATCTCCACATGGCACAGCCAGAAGAGGACTGGCCACCCCTTATAGCCTGGTTCCTCTCTAGGTTTCTTCCTAGGTTTTGGCCTTTCTAGGGAGTTTTTCCTAGCCACCGTGCTTCTACACCTGCATTGCTTGGCTGTTTGGGGTTTTAGGAAGGGTTTCTGTATAGCACTTTGTGACATCAGCTGATGTAAGAAGGGCTTTATAAATACATTTGATTGATTGACTTGAGTCCTTTTCTATTATCGTTACTTTTACTCAAGTATGACAAGTGGATACTTTTTCCACCACTGACGGTCATCAATACTAGAACATTTTCATTGTTATTCTCTGACCTGGAACGCATCTCCAGAATGTGTAGGCCTATCTTCAAAATAGGTGGCCTAAATCAGAGAATGTAAATAGAACAACTGTAAAAAGACAGCAATTGTAACTGTCACTTTACAACGCTTGGGAGTTGATTTGTTACATAGCTCTCTTCCCTAGTGTCTGCACAGTTCACACCATGAGCCTTTCCAAGATTTTAGTTGTGAGAAGCATGAGGACAGGACTCCTAGCTCCGTCTCCAGGCTACATTACTAACACTCCCAATAGTTTTAGCCTATACAGTTTTCAGAAATTAGTGCTTTTGAAGAGGAAGTGTTATGTCGTTCATAATCTCTTGTCTGTCAGTAAAATATCATTTTCTGTCACAGGAGGAAACAGCCTTGAGCAGAACTCTGTGCCCTGTGCTTAGACCCCAGCTGCCAGCCGATGACATGGCAGAGGAGGTGAGGCCGGGGAAGTCGGTGAATCCTCCCACACATAGAGACATGTAGGTCTACGGTAGGTTGTAGGGATATGTAGTGTAGATAGGTAGGTCTACAGTAGGTTGTTACATGTAGTGTAGATAGGTAGGTCTCCAGTAGGTTGTTACGTCTAGTGTGTAAAGGTAGACCTACAGTAGGTTGTTACATGTAGTGTAGATAGGTAGGTCTCCAGTAGGTTGTAGGGATATGTAGTGTAGATAGGTAGACCTACAGTAGGTTGTTACATGTAGTGTAGATAGGTAGGTCTCCAGTAGGTTGTAGGGATATGTAGTGTAGATAGGTAGACCTACAGTAGGTTGTTGTTACATGCAGTGAAGATAGGTAGACCTACAGTAGGTTGTTACATGTAGTGTAGATAGGTAGGCCTACAGTAGGTTGTTACATGTAGTGTAGATAGGTAGGCCTACAGTAGGTTGTTACATGTAGTGTAGATAGGTAGGTCTACAGTAGGTTGTAGGGATATGTAGTGTAGATAGGTAGGTCTACAGTAGGTTGTTACATGTAGTGTAGATAGGTAGGTCTACAGTAGGTTGTAGGGATATGTAGTGTAGATAGGTAGGTCTCCAGTAGGTTGTAGGGATATGTAGTGTAGATAGGTATACCTACAGTAGGTTGTTACATGTAGTGTAGATAGGTAGACCTACAGTAGGTTGTTACATGTAGTGTAGATAGGTAGGCCTACAGTAGGTTGTTACATGTAGTGTAGATAGGTAGGCCTACAGTAGGTTGTTACATGTAGTGTAGATAGGTAGGTCTACAGTAGGTTGTAGGGATATGTAGTGTCGATAGGTAGGTCTACAGTAGGTTGTTACATGTAGTGTAGATAGGTAGGTCTACAGTAGGTTGTAGGGATATGTAGTGTAGATAGGTAGGTCTACAGTAGGTTGTAGGGATATGTAGTGGAGATAGGTAGGTCTCCAGTAGGTTGTTACATGTAGTGGAGATAGGTAGGTCTACAGTAGGTTGTTACATGTAGTGTAGATAGGTAGGTCTACAGTAGGTTGTTACATGTAGTGGAGATAGGTAGGTCTACAGTAGGTTGTTACATGTAGTGGAGATAGGTAGGTCTCCAGTAGGTTGTTACATGTAGTGGAGATAGGTAGGTCTACAGTAGGTTGTTACATGTAGTGGAGATAGGTAGGTCTCCAGTAGGTTGTAGGGATATGTAGTGTAGATAGGTAGGTTTCCAGTAGGTTGTTACATGTAGTGGAGATAGGTAGGTCTCCAGTAGGTTGTTACATGTAGTGGAGATAGGTAGGTCTACAGTAGGTTGTTACATGTAGTGTAGATAGGTAGGTCTCCAGTAGGTTGTTACATGTAGTGGAGATAGGTAGGTCTACAGTAGGTTGTTACATGTAGTGTAGATAGGTAGGTCTCCAGTAGGTTGTTACATGTAGTGTAGATAGGTAGGTCTCCAGTAGGTTGTTACATGTAGTGTAGATAGGTAGGTCTCCAGTAGGTTGTTACATGTAGTGGAGATAGGTAGGTCTACAGTAGGTTGTTACATGTAGTGTAGATAGGTAGGTCTACAGTAGGTTGTAGGGATATGTAGTGTAGATAGGTATACCTACAGTAGGTTGTTGTTACATGTAGTGAAGATAGGTAGGGGAAGAGGGCACGACAAAACCTTTTCCCCCTCATGAAACTGAAAAGACACGGCATGGGTCCTCAGATCCTCAGTATGGAAACTGCTCGACCTCTGACCGCAAGGCACTACAGAGGGTAGTGCGTACAGCCCACTTGGGCCAAGCTTCCTGCCATCCAGGACCTCTTACCAGGCGGTGTCAGAGACTTGTCAAAAAAAAAATTGTCAAAGACTCCAGCCACCCTAGTCACAGACTGTTCTCTCTGCTACCGCATGGAAAGCAGTAACGGAGCGCCAAGTCTAGGTCCAAGAGCAGCTTCTACCCCCAAGCCATATGACTCCTGAGATGGCCACCCAGACTATTTGCATTGCCCCCTCCCTCCCCTCTCTTTTACGCTACTGCTACTGTCTGTTATTATCTACGCATAGTCACCTTAATAACTCTACCTACATGTGCATATTACCTCAATTACCTCGACTAACCGGTGCCCCCACACATTGACTCTGTACCGGTACCCCCTGTAAATAGCCTATCTATTGCTATTTTACTACTGCTCTTTAATTATTTGTTACTTTTATTTGATCTTTTTGGTATTTTTCCTAAAACTGCATTGTTGGTTAAGGGCTTGTGAAATTAATTAGAACATGTACTGTGGAGTTTTATGTGGGATCTGTATTTAGTAGACTCACCTCATCCCTTCCTGAGTCAAAGACAATGGGATATGGTTCTGGCACACACGCACGCACGCACACACACGCACACACACGCACACACACACACACACACACACACACACACACACACACATACACACACAAACACATACACAAGGACGCACACACAATACACACACATACACACACACACACAATACACACACATACACACACAATACACACACACACATACACAAGCACGAACAAACACACACACACACACGCACACACACATACACACACACATACACACATGCACACACATGCACACACACAAGCGTGAGCACACACACACATATACACACACACATCTCCTGTGAGTGTGTTTCCTTTCTCTGGGGCTTTCACTCTGCAAACTCCCTTCTTTACCCTGCTGTTTGTCTACATGCATGTTTGTGTGTGAAATGTCTGTAGAACTGTTTGTTTCATTGTGAAGGTATGTAGTCTACATGCGTGTGTGTGTGTGTGTGTGTGTGTGTGTGTGTGTGTGTGTGTGTGTGTGTGTGTGTGTGTGTGTGTGTGTGTGTGTGTGTGTGTGTGTGTGTGTGTGTGTGTGTGTGTGTGTGTGTGTGTGTGTGTGTGTGTGTGTGGTAGCGGGGTAGTGTAGTGTCCCTGGGCACCTGGCTGCTCAAGTCCCTCCAGCTGCTCTCTGCAGTCCATAGATTTACAGGTGCCACTGAACTTTTCATCAGAGGAAGTCTAGTCAGCTGGCTGGCTGGCCCTTTTCCCCAAACTTCCCCCCAAACTTCTTCTGGAAGCCAGGAATCTTTTGATGACTCCATTTTGTAGGCCGGAAGGGGAGGCATGCAGGAGCTACCAGCCAGCCGCCAGCCACCAGCCAGCCAGACACCAGCCAGCCAGCCGCCAGCCACCAGCCAGCCAGCCAGCCAGCAAGACTCTTGCCAGTTGGTCAGCGCATGCTCTGAGTACGTGTCCTCGTAATCCGTCTTGCCCTGCGGCCTTGTGAATGTTGACCTGTTTAAAGGTCTTACTCACATCGGCTACGGAGAGCGTGAGTCTCTTGGCCCAAGGTGTGAAATGTTAAAATCCAGGCTCTGTTTGAATTACTATGGGAGAATGTACACTTTATGTATTTTGGCCAGTGTTCAGTTATTATGTTTAAAGTTATAGGTCAGTGATTGCAGTCACCTCTTGTCCATAGACGGTTTCAAGGTAAAAAAAAAAAAGAAGAAATATTTAAATATGTAAAATCACTGAACTACCCCACAGGGCACACGCTAGTTGAATCAACATTGTTTCCACGTCATTTCAATGAAATTACATTGAACCAACATGGAATAGACAATGAATTGACGTCTGTGCCCTGTGGGATCCATTTAATTGTGTATTAAATCACACCAGTGGGCCAATCCATTAACCTTTTACTGTGTAAAAGTGTTTCTTGGTAGTCTTAAAAACCTACTTTGAAACAAAAGTATACACCTCACACACATGGTTATGGGCTTAAGAAGATAGAAGAAGCCTGTACCATGTCAGATATAGAGTTGAAATGTATAAAATGTTTGAGTTTGCATCCCAATATTACACTTTATATACATCATAGAAGACTGAAATATAACAAAACTGTTCAACAGAGAGACACTGGAATTTCTGCCGTTTTTTTTAAATAATGAAATAATAAAAATTCCACCCATAACACAACTAGGACATTTGACTGCAGGAAAGGGCAACCAAAACTGACATTTGATACACTTTTGGTAACAAGAGGGAACACCCATATGAGTTTTTCCTGAACAAAAATTATGCAAAAAAGTTTGAACAGTAGGAAAACATTCATAAGAGACTGCCGTATTGCTTCTCTGCTAAATTCAGACAACTAAAGTAATACTAGGGGTAACAATGCTCACAACGAAGTTAAACATTTCAGAATCACTTACTACAACCAACTTATGTTACAAAACTGTGTCAATATTGCTCAATAAATTATTCAGAAAAAATATCACTAAACACAATGCCATGTAACTGAAAATCAATCAACAACCATGAGGAGGAAATACTGTATTCTTTAGAGGGGAAATACTTTGATTTTATGACAAAATCATCTTGACATTTTTATTCGACCCAACTGCCTACTCAGCTGTCTTTGTATCACATGATGGTTATTCACAATTAGAGCGTTGGGCCAGTTGAAGAGCATGCATTTCATTTTACTAGCATTTAAGAGCAGTTGGAGGCTCGGAGTGTTGTATGGGCCTGATGTATACAGAATGGTGTCGTCTGCGTAGAGGTGGATCAAAGAATCACCCGCAGCAAGAGCGACGTCATTGATATAAACAGAGAAAAGAGTCAGCCCGAGAATTGAACCCTGTGGCACCCCCATAGAGACTGGCAGAAGTCCGGACAACAGGCCCTCCGATTTGACAAACTGAACTGTATCTATCTATGGTTACTATGATCTGTGTCATTCAACAATAACCCATGGTTACTATGATCTGTGTCATCCAACAATAACCCATGGTTACTATGATCTGTATCATCCAACAATAACCCATGGTTACTACGATCTGTGTCATCCAACATTAAACCCATGGTTACTACGATCTGTGTCATCCAACAATAACCCATGGTTACTATGATCTGTGTCATCCAACAATAACCCATGTTTACTATGATCTGTATCATCCAACAATAACCCATGGTTACTACGATCTGTGTCATCCAACAATAACCAATGGTTACTATGATCTGTGTCATCCAACAATAACCCATGGTTACTATGATCTGTATCATCCAATAATAACCCATGGTTACTATGATCTGTATCATCCAACAATAACCCATGGTTACTATGATCTGTGTCATCCAACAATAACCCATGGTTACTATGATCTGTATCATCCAACAATAACCCATGGTTACTATGATCTGTGTCATCCAACAATAACCCATGTTTACTATGATCTGTGTCATCCAACAATAACCCATGGTTACTATGATCTGTGTCATCCAACAATAACCCATGGTTACTATGATCTGTGTCATCCAACAATAACCCATGGTTACTATGATCTGTGTCATCCAACAATAACCCATGGTTACTATGATCTGTATCATCCAACAATAACCCATGGTTACTATGATCTGTGTCATCCAACAATAACCCATGGTTAGTATGATCTTTGTCATCCAACAATAACCTATGGCTACTATGATCTGTATCATCCAACAATAACCCATGGTTACTATGATCTTTGTCATCCAACAATAACCCATGGTTACTATGATCTGTATCATCCAACAATAACCCATGGTTACTATGATCTTTGTCATCCAACAATAACCCATGGTTACTATGATCTGTATCATCCAACAATAACCCATGGTTTCTATGATCTGTATCATCCAACATTAACCCATGGCTACTATAATATGTATCATCCAACAATAACCTATGGCTACTATGAAAGTAAACAGACAAGAGGCTCAAACAACTGCTGCCCCTTTACTTCTTAATAGGTGAGTCCTATTTCATTAATTAGCAGGAGAGAGAGGGCATCGAGGCCTGTAAAACATTCCACCACCAACCCTTAATATTTGAGTGTTTAATGAATTCTAATGGAGAGTATACAACTAGCGCTAGCACCTGAGGGAGGGGCAGCTAAATAATGAGGTGGAAAGGACAAATGTTTTCCTCGTTAGCATAATGGCTAAATCAAACACAGAAGCATATTAGCTAATTCAATTGGCCTAAGGGGAAAGGGAAACAATGATTAGAACGCTTGCTTATGGCGGCTTCTATGGAAACGTAGCCAGTCCCTCACATGTGAAACTACCTCAGAGGGTGTTCCACTCAGCCAAGGATAGTGGCAGCTGGTTCATGTAGAGTGTCTCTCACTTCTGTCTGTCTGATTCTGTTCTGACTCCACCCGTTGACATCTTACGTCGTTCTCACACCAAGTCACGCAAAAAAAAAACACTGTTACTTCTTATGGTCTCCATTGTGTGTGAGGGCACCAAGAGGGGGGAAAAGGGGTCCCCAATAAACACACACATTACGTGTTTAACAAGATGGCACGGTCTCTGAAGTGGAGCTCTGCGAAGCCCTGTCCCTTTTCCTGGTAAACACTGAGTTAGTTCTGCCCACCTTCCTCCCCTCAACCCTGCTCCTAGCGCCTTTCTCTCTCACACCATACCTGGGTTAAAATAGTAATTGAAATCTTTCAAATACTTTGAGTGTTTGCTTTAGCCTGCCTGGAGTGCCAGGTGGGTGGGGTTTACCGTTTTGGGACATTTTTTATTGGTCCATAATCCAGGCAAGCTAAATCAAACACAGTAAAATGTTTGAAATTATTTCAAACAGTATTTTGAACCCAGGTTTTGCCTCTCTTTCCCACAAACAACATGGGGATAGTAGCACGGGATCCTCAGGATGGGACGTTACCGCTTTCAGCACTTCCTCGCGTCGACAAAACCCTCTGAAGCCAGCTTGCGTGTTTTATTGCGGCTGGCGAGTATGAAAACAAACTGACCTGCTCGGCACAGCACTTTGATCTTAATTTCCTGGCCATTATTTACGTGTTTCTCACGAAGTGCTTTTTCTTTCTCACTTGATTACCATTCACTTCCTTGCACATTCTGTCTGACCCAGACAATTCATTGTTCTTTAATAGTTGCTCTGGCAGGAAGCTATAAAAGAGCTTTCTAGTCAAATGTTATTATTCCCTCCAAATATGAAGTCGACCTGTATAGCTGTAACCAAAGTCAATCAGGAGGCTAGGTACATAGTAAGAGAAAATTGCATATAAACTGTTTATAAAGGACATCTTATTGTAAAGTGCTTTTCAAAGAGAATTAATGCCAAAGGCTGCATACAAACAGAACAACAGAGGCAAAGACATTTATTTTAAAGTCTGTAGGATTTCCGTCAATTAGTTTCTTATACTGTCTCACTTTATCACAATCAAATTATGTAATAACATTTTATAAATAATTTTATAGCGTCAAATTATGTTTAACAAGTAAAAATAATACATTTGACAATAAAATGTTGAATAAAAACATGTTTATAATTGACGTAAATAAGAAGTATTTTGCAGATGAGCTCATCTCTGCTGAGGCTAGTTGTGACTCCTTCCTGTGTAGTGAAATGTGATTTATTAGCCGTTTCCTGATCTTTAGTGAAGACTGTTACCCCTGGGTAGCATCTATCCCTCTGACTCTAGACTCCTCCCTTTTGTTAATTGTGTATCTGTGTTAGAAACACACCTAATCACTGATAAAAATTAATTATTTGTGTGTCTGGTGTGTGTGTGTGTGTGTGTGTGTGTGTGTGTGTGTGTGTGTGCGTGTGTGCGCGTGTGTGTGCGTCTGTGTGGGCGTGTGTATGTGCATCTGTGTGTGAGGTGTGGATGAGGTATGGATGAGGTATGGTGAGGTGTGGATGAGGTGTGGATGAGGTATGGTGAGGTGTGGATGAGGTGTGGATGAGGTGTGGATGAGGTATGGTGAGGTATGGATGAGGTATGGTGAGGTGTGGATGAGGTATGGATGAGGTATGGTGAGGTGTGGATGAGGTGTGGATGAGGTATGGATGAGGTATGGATGAGGTATGGTGAGGTGTGGATGAGGTATGGATTAGGTATGGTGAGGTGTGGATGAGGTGTGGATGAGGTATGGATGAGGTATGGTGAGGTGTGGATGAGGTATGGATGAGGTATGGTGAGGTGTGGATGAGGTGTGGATGAGGTATGGATGAGGTATGGATGAGGTATGGTGAGGTGTGGATGAGGTGTGGATGAGGTATGGTGAGGTGTGGATGAGGTATGGATGAGGTATGGATGAGGTATGGTGAGGTGTGGATGAGGTATGGTGAGGTGTGGATGAGGTGTGGATGAGGTATGGTGAGGTGTGGATGAGGTGTGGATGAGGTGTGGATGAGGTATGGTGAGGTATGGATGAGGTATGGTGAGGTGTGGATGAGGTATGGATGAGGTATGGTGAGGTGTGGATGAGGTGTGGATGAGGTATGGATGAGGTATGGATGAGGTATGGTGAGGTGTGGATGAGGTATGGATGAGGTATGGTGAGGTGTGGATGAGGTGTGGATGAGGTATGGATGAGGTGTGGATGAGGTGTGGATGAGTTGGGGATGAGGTGGGGATGAGGTATAGATGAGGTATGGACAGTGTGTTTGAAGTCCCTTTGATTGATTTAGCTTTGTACTGTGGGTCTCTCCTGTCAGTTTTACCTATATACCGTGTAAACAAAATGTCTGCTACAAAGAGGAAGGTTAGTCAGTAACTAACAATTTAAATGTAAACCGGTTTGTAGTCCCCTCACCACAGCTAGGTTTCTAGTACCCTTACCATAGCACTAGGTTTATAGTCCCCTCACCATAGCACTAGGTTTATAGTCCCCTCACCATAGCACTAGGTTTATAGTCCCCTTACCATAGCTAGGTTTCTAGTCCCCTCACCACAGCAATATGTTTCTAGTCCCCTCACCACAGAAATAGGTTTCTAGTCCCCTCACCAAAGCAATTGGTTTCTAGTCCCCTCACCATAGCAATAGGTTTCTAGTCCCCACACCATAGCAATAGGTTTCTAGTACCCTCACCATAGCACTAGGTTTCTAGTCCCCTTACCATAGCTAGGTTTCTAGTCCCCTCACCGTAGCACTATGTTTCTAGTACCCTCACCATAGCACTAGGTTTCTAGTCCCCTTACCAGAGCTAGGTTTCTAGTCCCCTCACCATAGCTAGGTTTCTAGTCCACTCACCATAGCACTAGATTTCTAGTCCCCACACCATAGCTAGGTTTCTAGTCCCCTCACCGTAGTACATGATTTCTAGTCCCCACACCATAGCTAGGATTCTAGTCTCCTCACCATAGCTAGGTTTCTAGTCCCCTCACCATAGCTAGGTTTCTAGTCCCCTCACCATAGCTAGGTTTCTAGTCCCCTCACCATAGCTAGGTTTCTAGTCCCCTTACCAGAGCTAGGTTTCTAGTCCCCTCACCATAGCACTAGGTTTCTAGTCCCCTCACCATGGCACTAGGTTTCTAGTCCCCTTACAATAGCTAGGATACTAGTCTCCTCACCATAGCTAGGTTTCTAGTACACTCACCATAGCTAGGTTTCTAGTCCCCTCACCATAGCACTAGGTTTCTAGTCCCCTCACCATCGCAACAGGTTTCTAGTCCCCTCACCATGGCACTGGGTTTCTAGTTCCCTCACCATAGCAATAGGTTTCTTGTCCCCTCACCATAGCAATAGGTTTCTAGTCCCCTCACCATAGCTAGTTTTCTAGTCCCCTCACCATAGCACTAGGTTTCTAGTCCCCTCACCATAGTACTAGGTTTCTAGTCCCCTCACCATAGCAATAGGTTTCTAGTTCCCACACTATAGCTAGGTTTCTAGTCCCCTCACCAAAGCTTGGTTTCTAGTCCCCTCACCATTGCAACAGGTTTCTAGTCCCCTCACCATGGCACTAGGTTTCTAGTCCCCTCACCATAGCAATAGGTTTCTTGTCCCCTCACCATAGCAATAGGTTTCTAGTCCCCTCACCATAGCTAGTTTTCTAGTCCCCTCACCATAGCACTAGGTTTCTAGTCCCCTCACCATAGCAATAGGTTTCTAGTCCCCTCACCATAGCAATAGGTTTCAAGTTCCCACACTATAGCTAGGTTTCTAGTCCCCTCACCAAAGCTTGGTTTCTAGTCCCCTCACCATAGCACTAGGTTTCTAGTCCCCTCACCATAGCACTAGGTTTCTAGTCCCCTCACCATAGCTATGTTTCTAGTCTCCTCACCATAGCAATAGGTTTCTAGTCCCCTCACCATAGCAGTAGGTTTCTAGTCCCCTCACCATAGCAATAGGTTTCTAGTCCCCTCACCATAGCAATAGGTTTCTAGTTCCCACACTATAGCTAGGTTTCTAGTCCCCTCACCAAAGCTTGGTTTCTAGTCCCCTCACCATAGCACTAGGTTTCTAGTCCCCTCACCATAGCACTAGGTTTCTAGTCCCCTCACCATAGCTAGTTTTCTAGTCCCCTCACCATAGCACTAGGTTTCTAGTCCCCTCACCATAGTACTAGGTTTCTAGTCCCCTCACCATAGCAATAGGTTTCTAGTTCCCACACTATAGCTAGGTTTCTAGTCCCCTCACCAAAGCTTGGTTTCTAGTCCCCTCACCATTGCAACAGGTTTCTAGTCCCCTCACCATGGCACTAGGTTTCTAGTCCCCTCACCATAGCAATAGGTTTCTTGTCCCCTCACCATAGCAATAGGTTTCTAGTCCCCTCACCATAGCTAGTTTTCTAGTCCCCTCACCATAGCACTAGGTTTCTAGTCCCTCACCATAGCAATAGGTTTCTAGTCCCTCACCATAGCAATAGGTTTCTAGTTCCCACACTATAGCTAGGTTTCTAGTCCCCTCACCAAAGCTTGGTTTCTAGTCCCTCACCATAGCACTAGGTTTCTAGTCCCCTCACCATAGCACTAGGTTTCTAGTCCTCACCATAGCTATGTTTCTAGTCCCTCACCATAGCAATAGGTTTCTAGTCCCCTCACCATAGCAGTAGGTTTCTAGTCCCCTCACCATAGCAATAGGTTTCTAGTTCCCACACTATAGCTAGGTTTCTAGTCCCCTCACCAAAGCTTGGTTTCTAGTCCCCTCAAAATAGCACTAGGTTTCTAGTCCCCTCACCATAGCACTAGGTTTCTAGTCCCCTCACCATAGCACTAGGTTTCTAGTCCCCTCAGCATAGCACTAGGTTTCTAGTCTCCTCACCATAGCAATAGGTTTCTAGTCCCCTCACCATAGCAGTAGGTTTCTAGTCCCCTCACCATAGCACTAGGTTTCTAGTCCCCTCACCATAGCTATGTTTCTAGTCTCCTCACCATAGCAATAGGTTTCTAGTCCCCTCACCATAGCAGTAGGTTTCTAGTCCCCTCACCATAGCAATAGGTTTCTAGTTCCCACACTATAGCTAGGTTTCTAGTCCCCTCACCAAAGCTTGGTTTCTAGTCCCCTCAAAATAGCACTAGGTTTCTAGTCCCCTCACCATAGCACTAGGTTTCTAGTCCCCTCACCATAGCACTAGGTTTCTAGTCCCCTCACCAAAGCTTGGCTTCTAGTCCCCTCACCATAGCACTAGGTTTCTAGTCCCCTCACCATAGCACTAGGTTTCTAGTCCCCTCACCATAGCTATGTTTCTAGTCCCCTCACCATAGCAATAGGTTTCTAGTCCCCTCACCATAGCAGTAGGTTTCTAGTCCCCTCACCATAGCAATAGGTTTCTAGTTCCCACACTATAGCTAGGTTTCTAGTCCCCTCACCAAAGCTTGGTTTCTAGTCCCCTCAAAATAGCACTAGGTTTCTAGTCCCCTCACCATAGCACTAGGTTTCTAGTCCCCTCACCATAGCACTAGGTTTCTAGTCCCCTCACCATAGCTATGTTTCTAGTCTCCTCACCATAGCAATAGGTTTCTAGTCCCCTCACCATAGCAGTAGGTTTCTAGTCCCCTCACCATAGCACTAGGTTTCTAGTCCCCTCACCATAGCTATGTTTCTAGTCTCCTCACCATAGCAATAGGTTTCTAGTCCCTCACCATAGCAGTAGGTTTCTAGTCCCCTCACCATAGCAATAGGTTTCTAGTTCCCACACTATAGCTAGGTTTCTAGTCCCCTCACCAAAGCTTGGTTTCTAGTCCCCTCAAAATAGCACTAGGTTTCTAGTCCCCTCACCATAGCACTAGGTTTCTAGTCCCCTCACCATAGCACTAGGTTTCTAGTCCCCTCACCATAGCTATGTTTATAGTCTCCTCACCATAGCAATAGGTTTCTAGTCCCCTCACCATAGCAGTAGGTTTCTAGTCCCCTCACCATAGCAATAGGTTTCTAGTTCCCACACTATAGCTAGGTTTCTAGTCCCCTCACCAAAGCTTGGTTTCTAGTCCCCTCAAAATAGCACTAGGTTTCTAGTCCCCTCACTATAGCACTAGGTTTCTAGTCCCCTCACCATAGCACTAGGTTTCTAGTCCCCTCACCATAGCTATGTTTCTAGTCTCCTCACCATAGCAATAGGTTTCTAGTCCCCTCACCATAGCAATAGGTTTCTAGTCCCCTCACCATAGCACTAGGTTTCTAGTCCACTCACCATAGCAGTAGGTTTCTAGTCCCCTCACCATAGCACTGTTTCTAGTCCACTTACCTTAGCTAGGTTTCTAGTCCCTTCACCATAGCACTAGGTTTCTAGTCCCCTCACCATAGCAATAGGTTTCTAGTCCCCTCACCATAGCTAGGTTTCTTGTCCCCTCACCATAGCAATAGGTTTCTAGTCCCCTCACCATGGCACTAGGTTTCTAGTCCCCTCACCATAGCAATAGGTTTCTTGTCCCCTCACCATAGCAATAGGTTTCTTGTCCCCTCACCAAAGCTAGTTTTCTAGTCCCCTCACCATAGCACTAGGTTTCTAGTCCCCTCACCATAGCAATAGGTTTCTAGTCCCCTCACCATAGCAATAGGTTTCTTGTTCCCACACTATAGCTAGGTTTCTAGTCCCCTCACCAAAGCTTGGTTTCTAGTCCCCTCAAAATAGCACTAGGTTTCTAGTCCCCTCACTATAGCACTAGGTTTCTAGTCCCCTCACCATAGCACTAGGTTTCTAGTCCCCTCACCATAGCTATGTTTCTAGTCTCCTCACCATAGCAATAGGTTTCTAGTCCCCTCACCATAGCAATAGGTTTCTAGTCCCCTCACCATAGCACTAGGTTTCTAGTCCACTCACCATAGCAGTAGGTTTCTAGTCCCCTCACCATAGCACTGTTTCTAGTCCACTTACCTTAGCTAGGTTTCTAGTCCCTTCACCATAGCACTAGGTTTCTAGTCCCCTCACCATAGCAATAGGTTTCTAGTCCCCTCACCATAGCTAGGTTTCTTGTCCCCTCACCATAGCAATAGGTTTCTAGTCCCCTCACCATGGCACTAGGTTTCTAGTCCCCTCACCATAGCAATAGGTTTCTTGTCCCCTCACCATAGCAATAGGTTTCTTGTCCCCTCACCAAAGCTAGTTTTCTAGTCCCCTCACCATAGCACTAGGTTTCTAGTCCCCTCACCATAGCAATAGGTTTCTAGTCCCCTCACCATAGCAATAGGTTTCTTGTTCCCACACTATAGCTAGGTTTCTAGTCCCCTCACCAAAGCTTGGTTTCTAGTCCCCTCAAAATAGCACTAGGTTTCTAGTCCCCTCACCATAGCACTAGGTTTCTAGTCCCCTCACCATAGCTAGGTTTCTAGTCCCCTCACCATAGCAATAGGTTTCTAGTTCCCTTACCATAGCACAAGGTTTCTAGTCCCCTCACCGTAGCAATAGGTTTCTAGTCCCCTCACCATAGCACTAGGTTTCTAGTCCCCTCACCATAGCAATCGGTTTCTAGTCCCCTCACCATAGCAATAGGTTTCTAGTCCCTCACCATAGCAGTAGGTTTCTAGTCCCTCACCATAGCACTGTTTCTAGTCCGCTTACCTTAGCTAGGTTTCTAGTCCCTTCACCATAGCACTAGGTTTCTAGTCCCCTCACCATAGCACTAGGTTTCTAGTCCCCTCACCATAGCACTAGGTTTCTAGTCCCCTTACCATAGCTAGGTTTCTAGTCCCCTCACCATAGCAATATGTTTCTAGTCCCCTCACCATAGTTAGTTTTCTAGTCCCCTCACCATAGCTAGGTTCTAGTCCCCTCACCATAGCACTACATTTCTAGTCCCCACACCATAGCTAGGTTTCTAGTCCCCTCACCATAGCACTAGGTTTCTAGTCCCCTCACCATAGCAATAGGTTTCTAGTCCCTTTACCATAGCTAGGTTTCTAGTCCCCTCACCAAAGCTTGGTTTCTAGTCCCCTCAAAATAGCACTAGGTTTCTAGTCCCCTCACCATAGCACTAGGTTTCTAGTCCCCTCACCATAGCACTAGGTTTCTAGTCCCCTCACCGTAGCAATAGGTTTCTAGTCCCCTCACCATAGCACTAGGTTTCTAGTACCCTCAACATAGCAATCGGTTTCTAGTCCCCTCACCATAGCACTAGGTTTCTAGTCCCCTCACCATAGCAATCGGTTTCTAGTCCCCTCACCATAGCAATAGTTTTCTAGTCCCCTCACCATAGCAGTAGGTTTCTAGTCCCCTCACCATAGCACTGTTTCTAGTCCGCTTACCTTAGCTAGGTTTCTAGTCCCTTCACCATAGCACTAGGTTTCTAGTCCCCTCACCATAGCACTACATTTCTAGTCCCCACACCATAGCTAGGTTTCTAGTCCCCTCACCATAGCACTAGGTTTCTAGTCCCCTCACCATAGCAATAGGTTTCTAGTCCCCTTACCATAGCTAGGTTTCTTGTCCCCTCACCATAGCAATAGGTTTCTTGTCCCCTCACCATGGCACTAGGTTTCTAGTCCCCTCACCATAGCAATAGGTTTCTTGTCCCCTCACCATAGCAATAGGTTTCTAGTCCCTCACCATAGCTAGTTTTCTAGTCCCCTCACCATAGCACTAGGTTTCTAGTCCCCTCACCATAGCAATTGGTTTCTAGTCCCCTCACCATAGCAATAGGTTTCTAGTTCCCACACTATAGCTAGTTTTCTAGTCCCCTCACCAAAGCTTGGTTTCTAGTCCCCTCAAAATAGCACTAGGTTTCTAGTCCCCTCACCATAGCACTAGGTTTCTAGTCCCCTCACCATAGCTAGGTTTCTAGTCCCTTCACCATAGCAATAGGTTTCTAGTTCCCTTACCATAGCACAAGGTTTCTAGTCCCCTCACCGTAGCAATAGGTTTCTAGTCCCCTCACCATAGCACTAGGTTTCTAGTCCCCTCACCATAGCAATCGGTTTCTAGTCCCCTCACCATAGCAATAGGTTTCTAGTCCCCTCACCATAGCAGTAGGTTTCTAGTCCCCTCACCATAGCACTGTTTCTAGTCCGCTTACCTTAGCTAGGTTTCTAGTCCCTTCACCATAGCACTAGGTTTCTAGTCCCCTCACCATAGCACTAGGTTTCTAGTCCCCTCACCATAGCACTAGGTTTCTAGTCCCCTTACCATAGCTAGGTTTCTAGTCCCCTCACCATAGCAATATGTTTCTAGTCCCCTCACCATAGTTAGTTTTCTAGTCCCCTCACCATAGCTAGGTTCTAGTCCCCTCACCATAGCACTACATTTCTAGTCCCCACACCATAGCTAGGTTTCTAGTCCCCTCACCATAGCACTAGGTTTCTAGTCCCCTCACCATAGCAATAGGTTTCTAGTCCCTTTACCATAGCTAGGTTTCTAGTCCCCTCACCAAAGCTTGGTTTCTAGTCCCCTCAAAATAGCACTAGGTTTCTAGTCCCCTCACCATAGCACTAGGTTTCTAGTCCCCTCACCATAGCACTAGGTTTCTAGTCCCCTCACCATAGCAATCGGTTTCTAGTCCCCTCACCATAGCAATAGTTTTCTAGTCCCCTCACCATAGCAGTAGGTTTCTAGTCCCCTCACCATAGCACTGTTTCTAGTCCGCTTACCTTAGCTAGGTTTCTAGTCCCTTCACCATAGCACTAGGTTTCTAGTCCCCTCACCATAGCACTACATTTCTAGTCCCCACACCATAGCTAGGTTTCTAGTCCCCTCACCATAGCACTAGGTTTCTAGTCCCCTCACCATAGCAATAGGTTTCTAGTCCCCTTACCATAGCTAGGTTTCTTGTCCCCTCACCATAGCAATAGGTTTCTTGTCCCCTCACCATGGCACTAGGTTTCTAGTCCCCTCACCATAGCAATAGGTTTCTTGTCCCCTCACCATAGCAATAGGTTTCTAGTCCCCTCACCATAGCTAGTTTTCTAGTCCCCTCACCATAGCACTAGGTTTCTAGTCCCCTCACCATAGCAATTGGTTTCTAGTCCCCTCACCATAGCAATAGGTTTCTAGTTCCCACACTATAGCTAGTTTTCTAGTCCCCTCACCAAAGCTTGGTTTCTAGTCCCCTCAAAATAGCACTAGGTTTCTAGTCCCCTCACCATAGCACTAGGTTTCTAGTCCCCTCACCATAGCACTAGGTTTCTAGTCCCCTCACCATAGCAATAGGTTTCTAGTCTCCTCACCATAGCAATAGGTTTCTAGTCCCCTCACCATAGCAATAGGTTTCTAGTCCCCTTACCATAGCACTAGGTTTCTAGTCCCCTCACCGTAGCAATAGGTTTCTAGTCCCCTCACCATAGCACTAGGTTTCTAGTCCCCTCACCATAGCAATAGGTTTCTAGTCCCCTCACCATAGCAGTAGGTTTCTAGTCCCCTCACCATAGCACTGTTTCTAGTCTGCTTACCTTAGCTAGGTTTCTAGTCCCTTCACCATAGCACTAGGTTTCTAGTCCCCTCACCATAGCACTAGGTTTCTAGTCCCCTCACCATAGCAATAGGTTTCTAGTCCCCTTACCATAGCTAGGTTTCTAGTCCCCTCACCATAGCAATAGGTTTCTAGTCCCCTTACCATAGCTAGGTTTCTAGTCCCCTCACCATAGCTAGGTTCTAGTCCCCTCACCATAGCACTACATTTCTAGTCCCCACACCATAGCTAGGTTTCTAGTCCCCTCACCATGGCTTGGTTTCTAGTCCGCTCACCATAAATAGGTTTCTAGTCCCCTCACCATAGCTAGGTCAAGTTGAATTTAAATGTATTGATCGAACACAGAAGGTGTAAACTTTACAGTGAAATGCTTACTTTTGAGCCCATTACAAGTAAAGAAGTAAGACAAGCCTTTCTCTGACACCTCCTGGTATAGAGGTCCTGGATGGCAGGGAGATCGGTGCCAGTGTTGTAATGGGCCGTACACACTACACTCTGTAGCGCCTTGCGGTCAGATGCCGAGCAGTTGCCATACCAGGCGGGGATGCAGCCAGTCAAGATGCTCTCAATGGTGCAGCTGTATAACTTTTTGAGTTCCATGACAAATCTTTTTAGCCTCCTGAGAGGGAAGAGGCATTGTCGTGCCCTCTTCACAACAGTGTTGGTGTGTTTGGACCATGATAGGTCCTTAGTGATGTGGACATGGAGGAACTTGAAACTCTCAACCCGCTCCATTACAGCCCCATCGATGTGAATGGGGGTCTGCTCGGCCCTCCGTTTCCTGTAGTCCACGATCAGCTCCACTGAGGGAGAGGTTGTTGTCCTTTCTGACCTCCTCCCTGTAGGCTGTCTCATTGTCGTCTATCAGGCCTACCACCATGGTGTATTCAACAAACTTGATGGTGTTGGAGTCGTGCATGGCCACGCAGTTGTGGGTGAACAGGGAGTACAGGAGGGGACTGAGTACGCACCCCTGAGGGGCCCCTGTGAAGTGGGTCAGCAAGGTGGATGTGTGTTTGCGTACCCTCACCACCTGGGGGCAGCCCGTCAGGAAGTCCAGGATCTAGCTGCAGAGAGAGGTGTTCAGCCCCAGTGTCCTTAGCTTAGTGATGAGCTTGGAGGGCATTATGGTGTTGAACGCCAAGCTGTAGTCAAGGAAGAGCATTCTCACGTGTGGAGTGCAATAGAGATTGCGTAATCTGTGGATCGTTTGGGGCAGTATGCTAATTGGAGTGGGTCCAGGGTTTCTGGGATGATGGTGTTGATGTGAACCAAGCCTTTCAAAACATTTCATTGCTACAGATGTGAGTGCTCAGTGGCGGTAGTCATTTAGGCAGGTTCTTTTGGCATTCTTAGGAACAGGGACTATGGTGGTTGGCTTGAAACATGTAAGTATTACAGACGGGCCAGAGAGAGGTTGAAAATGTCAGTAAATACACTTGCCAGCTGGTCAGCGCATGCTCTGAGTACGCATCCTGGTAATCTGTCTGGCCCTGCGGCCTTGAAATACTAACCTGTTTAAAGGACTTACGCACATTGGCTACGAAGAGCGTGATCACACAGTCATGCGGAACAGCTGTTGCTCTGATGCATGGTTCAGTGTTGCTTGCCTCGAAGCGAGCATAGAAAGCATTTCGCTTTTTTGGTGGGCTCCTGTCAATGGGCAGCTCTCAGCTGTTTTTTTTTTGTAATCCGTGATAGTTTGCAAGCCCTGCCACATCCAACAAGTGTCCGAGCTGGTGTAGTAGGAATCGATCTTAGTCCTGTATTGACACTTTGCCTGTTTGATGGTTTGTCAGAGGGCGTAGCGGGATTTCTTATAAGCGTCCGGATTAGTGTCCTGCTCCCTGCGAGCTGCTCTAGCCTTTAGCTCAGTGCAAATGTTGCCTATAATCCATGGCTTCTAGTTGGGATATGTACGTATGGTCACTGTGGGGACAACATTGTCGATGTACTTAATAATGAAGATGGTGACTGATGTGGTAGCATATTCCAGTCTGTGCTAGCGAAACAGTCCTGTAGTTTAGCATCTGCTTAATCTGACCACATCCGAATTGAGTGCATCACTGGTACTTCCTGTTTGAGCTTTTGCTTGTCAGCAGGAATCAGGACGATAGAGTTATGGTCTTTTTGCCAAATGGAGGGCGGGGGAGAGCTTTGTATGCATCGCTGTGTGTGGAGTAAATGTGATCTAGAGTTTAAATTCCTCTATTTGCACAGGTGACATGCTGGTAGAAATGAGGTAAAACGGATTTCAGTGGTCCTGCATTAAATTCACCGGACACTAGGAGAGCCGCCTCTGGAGCTTTTTCTTGTTTGCTTATGGCCTTATACAGCTAGTAGGGTGAGGTCTTTGTGCTAGATGTATTTTATCCATGTTCTTGTTCAGCCATGACTCCGAGAAGCATAGTGTATTACAGTTCTTAAAGTCCCGTTGATAAGAACATTGCCAATAGAACAGAGGGTAGTGACGATTTATTAATTCACCGCCGTAGTCTCATCAGGATGCACGTGTGTCGGCCTATATAGCGCCGTCTTCGCCTCCTTCAAGTGTCAGGGATTAGGGCCTGATCCAGGATATTCAATGACTTTCACCTGCGACTCATTGCAGTGGAAGTCCTCATCCAAATGGAGGTTAGTGATAGCTGTTGTGTTGTCCAGAAGCATTTTTCAATCAAAAGCTTGTTTCAGATGGCGGAAATATTAAGTACAAAAAAATTACGATCAGCGCCAAAAAATACACAAAAAAGCACAATTGGTCAGGAGCCCGTAAAATGGACACCATCGCATGAGGCCGGCCATCGCATGTTTGAAAATCAGCAGTTTGATAGCAGAGTAGGGCTTGATGAGTGTAAGAGTAGGGCTTGGAGGGAGCTTTTCTCCCTGGATGACAGGTCCAGGAAGGAAGGAACCTCTGGCCTTTATTTATAACACATAGTTTCATCTGTGGGATTTTCAAAGGGAGGAGGCTTTGGCTTTTTCCCATTCCATATCGTTTGCTTTGTCTTTTTTTTTTTTTTTTGAGTCTCTGACAATGTATTGGTTTCCGGAGCGACACATGTCTCTAGGCCCGCGTTCCCGAGGATGGTGTTTACTACTTAAAAGACTGCTGAAGTGTTATTGTTGGACACGGAGAGTGTGATGGGGTTTATGCGATTGTTTCTTGTCCTCTGACTACTTTCCAATAAGGTCCACCTAGAGAAGGATAGTGAAAAAAGACCTTGGCATTCAGACCTTGAAACAATTGTACGATGAAATGGGGTCTCTGGTGAGGCAAATCATTAGTCTTTCTGTAGAAAATATCCTTTGTTTTTTTCCTAGTGAAATTCCATGTGAGCTTTTTAACTTGGATTAGAACAACTGAGAGACAGTAATGATGTGTTGTTCTATTGTACGGGATAACAGATCAGAAACATCTGTATAGTTCATCCTTTGTTGAAAGGGGACAGAAGGTTAGTATTTAAATACAGACAGAGACACACACACACACACCTTGTCCCTTTGACGGCTGTCCCAGGCCTAGTCACCGTTGGCACCATCAACCATCACTAAGCCAAGACAGCGGGTGACGATTTAGCCGTTTATCAAAGGCCTCCATATAAATTGGAAGCTGTATCATCAGAGGACAAACAGTGGTGTCAGCTGACACTGTCAACCTATCAACCTCCCCCCTCAGGGGATAGGACTACCCATACACCACCCCTATACCCAATCACAGCCTTCCCACCAGGGACAGAGGAATCAAAGGAGAAGGGGAAGTTGACCATACATGCTGATCTTGGGTCAGTTTTGCATTTCCAACTCTAATGGCTAAGGTTAGGATTGGGGGAGAGGAAGCTGATCCTAGATCTGTACCTAGGGGAAACTTCACCCCGAAGCATCACAGAAAGGCCATTTCAACTTGTTAACTGCGCTCAACTTGTGTCACCTTTGTCACGGGTGTCACGCTCCTTGTCAAAGCTAAGGTAATTGGTTCCTCTCAGGCTTACAACACAATCAGCCTTCTTCTCCCCAGTGTGGGTCAGTTGACTGGTATAACTTACATTTCTCTTGCCCTCAGTGCTCTTTGGGGGGTTTATTAAGGTCTGAAGGTTTGTACGTATGAGTGATGGACTGTAGCTTCACGTAGCTTCTTATGCTTCACGAAGTCGTGGCTGAACGACAACGTTATCAACATACAGCTGGCTGGTTATACGCTGTACCGGCAGGATAGAACAGCGGTGTCTGGTAAGACAAGGGGCGGCGGTCTATGCATTTTTGTAAATAACAGCTGGTGCACGATATCTAAGGAGGTCTAGAGGTTTTGCTCGCCTGAGGTAGAGTATCTCATGATGAGCTGTAGACCACACTATCTACCTAGAGAGTTTTCATCTGTATTTTTCGTAGCTGTCTATTTGGCAAATCTGACGATAATTTTATCCTCCTGATTACTGCTTACAAGCTAAAATTAAAGCAGGAAGCACCAGTGACTCAATCAATAAAAAAGTGGTCAGATGAAGCAGATGCTAAGCTACAGGACTGTTTTGACAGCACAGACTGGAATATGTTCTGGGATTCCTCCGATGGTGTTGAGGAGTACACCACATCAGTAATTGGCTTCATCAATAAGTGCATTGATGATGTCATCCCCACATCGACCGTACGTACATACCCCACCCAGAATTGGATTACAGGCAACATCCGCACTGAGCTAAAGGCTAGAGCTGCCGCTTTCAAGGAGCTGGACTCTAACCCGGAAGCTTATAAGAAATTACGCTATGCCCTCTGACGAACCATCAAACAGGCAAAGAGTCAATACAGGACTAAGATCGAATCGTACTACACCAGCTCTGACGCTCGTCGGATGTGGCAGGGCTTGCAAATCATTACAGACTACAAACAGAAGCACAATCGAGAGCTGCCCAGTGACACGAGCCTACCAGACAAGCTAAACTACTTCTATGCTCGCTTTGAGGCAAACAACACTGAAACATGCATGAGAGCACCAGCTGTTCCGGAAGACTGTGTGATCACGCTCTACGCAGCCGATATGAGTAAGACCTTTAAACAGGTCAACATTCACAAGGTCTCAGGGCCAGATGGATTACCAGGACGTGTACTGTGAGCATGCGCTGACCAATTGGCAAATGTTTTCACTGACATTTTCAATCTTTCCCTGTCCGAGTCTGTAATACCAACATGTTTCAAGCAGACCACCATAGTCCCTGTGCCCAAGAACACTAAGGTAACCTGCCTAAATGACTACCGACACGTAGCACTCATGTCTGTAGCCATGAGGTGCTTTGAAAGACTGGTCATGGATCACATCAACACCATTATCCCAGAAACCCTAGACCCACTCCAATTTGCATACCGCCCCAACAGATCCACAGATGATGCAATCTCTATTGCACTCCACACGGCCCTTTCTCACCTGAACAAAAGGAACACCTTTGTGAGAATGCTATTCATTGACTACAGCTCAGCATTCAACACGATAGTGCCCTCAAAACTCATCAATAAGCTAAGGACCTTAGGTCTAAACACCTCCCTCTGCAACTGGATCCTGGACTTCCTGACGGGCCGCCCCCAGGTGGTAAGGGTAGGTAACAACACATCCGCCACGCTGATCCTCAACACAGGGACCCCTCAGGGGTGGGAGCTCAGTCCCCTCCTGTACTCCCTGTTCACCACTCATGACAGCATGGACAGGCACGACACCAACACCATCATTAAGCTTGCCGATGACACAACAGTGGTAGGCCTGATCACCGACAACAACGAGACAGCCTATAGGGAGGAGATCAGAGACCTGGCTGTGTGGTGCCAGGACAACAACCTCTCCCTCAACGTGATCAAGACAAAGGAGATGATTGTGGACTTCAGGAAAAAGAGGACCAAGCATGCCCCCATTCTCATCGGCGGGGCTGTAGTGAAACAGGTTGAGAGCTTCAAATTCCTTGGTGTCCACATCACCAACAAACTAACATGGTCCAAGCTCACCAATACAGTCGTGTACAAAACCTATTCCCCCTCAGGAAACTAAAAAGATTTGGCATGGGTCCTCAGATCCTCAAAAGGTTCTACAGCTGCAACATCGAGAGCATCCTGACTGGTTGCATCACTGCCTGGTACGGCAATTGCTCGGCCCCCGACCGCAAGGCACTACAGAGGGTAGTGCGTACGGCCCAGTACATCACTGGGGCTAAGCTGCCTGCCATCCAGGACCTCTACACCAGGCGGTGTCAGAGGAAGGCCCTAAAAATTGTCAAAGACCCCAGCCACCCCAGTCATAGACTGTTCTCTCTACTACCGCATTGCTAGCGGTACCGGAATGCCATGTCTAGGACAAAAAGACTTCTCAACAGTTTTTACCCCCAAGCCATAAGACTCCAGAACAGGTAATCAAATGGCTACCCGGACTATTTGCATTGTGTTTACGCTGCTGCTACTCTCTGTTTATCATATATGCATAGTCACTTTAACTATACATTCATGTACATACTACCTCAATTGGCCAGACCAACCAGTGCCCCAGCACATTGGCTAACCGGGCTATCTGCATTGTGTCCCGCCACCCGCCAACCCCTCTTTTATGCTACTGCTACTCTCTGTTTATCATATATGAAAAGTCACTTTAACCAAATCTACATGTACATACTACCTCAATCAGCCCGACTAACTGGTGCCTGTATATAGCCTCGCTACTATTATAGCCTCACTACTGTATATAGCCTCACTACTGTATATAGCCTCTCTACTGTATATAGCCTCGCTACTGTATATAGCCTCACTACTGTATATAGCCTCACTACTGTATATAGCCTCTCTACTGTTATAGCCTCACTACTGTATATAGCCTCGCTACTGTATATAGCCTCTCTACTGTATATAGCCTCTCTACTGTTATAGCCTCACTACAGTTATAGCCTCACTACTGTATATAGCCTCACTACTGTATATAGCCTCTCTACTGTATATAGCCTCGCTACTGTTATAGCCTCACTACTGTATATAGCCTCTCTACTGTATATAGCCTCACTACTGTATATAGCCTCTCTACTGTATATAGCCTCACTACTGTATATAGCCTCTCTACTGTTATAGCCTCACTACTGTATATAGCCTCTCTACTGTATATAGCCTCACTACTGTATATAGCCTCTCTACTGTATATAGCCTCGCTACTGTTATAGCCTCACTAATGTTATTTTTCATTGTCTTTTTTACTGTTTTTATTTCTTTACTTACCTATTGTTCACCTAATACCTTTTTTGCACTATTGGTTAGAGCCTGTAAGTAAGCATTTCACTGTAAGGTCTACACCTGTTGTATTCGACGCACGTGACAAATAAACTTTGATTTGAAGTACCAATTAAGGTCAATCCTAACTACTTAGTACCAATTAAGGTAAATCCTAAATACTTAGTACCTTAATAACAAATTATTTTACATAAAATCATAATATCTTACTACTATTTCTTCATATGCAGAATTACATCTCATCGCATACATAAAATACATGATGTCAGAAATTTTTTAAAACAAGAAGTAGTTTCTCTGTTAGGTAATTTCAGGTAAGCACCTCAGCTGGTGCGTATCACTCCACTCCTGATACCTTAGAAATATAATGAGTTTACCAGTCAAATTGCCAGGGTTAAAGCGTCCAAGCCCGTTCTATTCCTTTTATTTCTATGCCTGACACACTCCTGTCCTCCTCCACCCTGCATAGCGCTGCTTACTTCATTAAGAAAAGGTGCCAGTTGCCATTGGGCCCTGGAGAAATCAAACGAGGCAAATTACAGACTTTGTTTTTGTTTTAGGTAATCTGACAGGGGCGGCTGTTGTGGGACCTGGGGTGGGGGTGGGCAAGGGGCTGGAAGGGGAGGCACCGTGTAAACAAGATGGTGATGTCTGGGGGCGGGGGCGGGGGGGGCGCTCCAATGACAAATGGCTGATCGTGTCTGGGGATAGAGGCCAGTGAGGAAGTATATTGATTAGCCTTTTTTTACCCAAAGCATCCATCTTGGGAGCGGAGGGATGAGGGATGGAGGGAGGGAGGGGGGGAAATTAGCTGGAATCTACCCTCGCTGACGTACTGATTGCTCCGGGGGCCCTGAACAGAAAAAATGGCCCGCTCTGCTTGTTTATACCCTGGCACACACACACGCGTTCGCACAGACACACACATACACAGACATACATAAATACATGCATACATAACGGTCAAAATATCGGAAACATAAGCAAAGGAGGGATAGAAAATATATTGAAAGGTGTAGTTCCTGAGTTAATTAAGCAATTAAGATCCCATCTTAGGGTCATGTATTAAAATGCTGGGCAGGTCATTGTTTTGGCTACCATGGCTATGCCCCTGTAGGATGACAATGTCCCATTCCACAGAGCACGAGTGGTCACTGAATGCTTTGATGAGCATGAAAACTATATGACATGGCTGTTTGAGTCACCAGATCACAACCCAGTTGAAAACGTATGGTCGATTCCGGAGCGAAGCCTGAGACAGCGTTTTCCACCACAAATCAACAAAACACCAAATTATGGAATTTCTCATGACTGAATGGTGTCGCATATTTCCAATAGATTTCAAGACATTTGTAGAATCTAAGCCAAGGTGCATTGAAGCTGTTCTGGCTCGTGGTGCCCCAACGTCCTATTAGACACCATGTTAGTGTTACCTTTGTTACCTGTTACCTTTGTTACCTGTTACCTTTGTTACCTGTTACCTTTATTACCTGTTACCTTTATTACCTGTTACCTTTGTTACCTGTTACCTTTATTACCTGTTACCTTTATTACCTGTTACCTTTGTTACCTGTTACCTTTGTTACCTGTTACCTTTGTTACCTGTTACCTTTATTACCTGTTACCTTTATTACCTGTTACCTTTGTTACCTGTTACCTTTATTACCTGTTACCTTTATTACCTGTTACCTTTATTACCTGTTACCTTTGTTACCTGTTACCTTTATTACCTGTTACCTTTATTACCTGTTACCTTTGTTACCTGTTACCTTTGTTACCTGTTACCTTTGTTACCTGTTACCTTTATTACCTGTTACCTTTGTTACCTGTTACCTTTGTTACCTGTTACCTTTGTTACCTGTTACCTTTATTACCTGTTACCTTTATTACCTGTTACCTTTATTACCTGTTACCTTTGTTACCTGTTACATTTGTTACCTGTTACCTTTATTACCTGTTACCTTTATTACCTGTTACCTTTATTACCTGTTACCTTTGTTACCTGTTACCTTTATTACCTGTTACCTTTATTACCTGTTACCTTTGTTACCTGTTACCTTTATTACCTGTTACCTTTATTACCTGTTACCTTTGTTACCAACTGTACATACACTCCCCTAAATGTTTATATTTGGACATTGAAGCTAAAACTTTTAATTTGTAACTATACTCCAGCATTTTGGATTTGAAAACCAAATGTTTTATATGAGGCGACAGAATGTCACTTTTTACTTATCATACATAAAATAAGTGTTGAGTAAAAGTGACTTCAAAAGTGACACAGTACATTATTTACCATATTGAGTACAAAATAATCCAAAACACAAAAACTACCTGCAAATGCATTCAAGTTTCTACATCACAAGCTTGATGTAGTCATTGCATGCTAGGAATAAGGGACCAAATTCTACACTTTTGACTAAATTGAATACACTATGAGTGAATTTGTCCAAATACTTATGACACCTTAAAATAGGGGGACTAGTTAAATAAAGTGTTTTCATTTCTAAACGGTTAAACAGATATGTATGAAAATACCCTCAAATAAAAGGGGACATTATTTACTGTCGCATCAAATCCAAAATGCCAGTTTTAGCTTCACTGTCTAAATCAGAACGTGTACATACAATCACACACAAATCTCTTTTCTTTGTAGGTTTTTGTCATGACATTTTGATAAAACATCTGAAACTATTACGTAAAACCTATCAGCCTTAAAACGTCTCCCACTTCTTTAAAATTAACTATTTATTTATTTCCTTATTTCCCACTAGTTACTGTTTCTCTGTTTATTTCAGGTTGTGCCACAGGAATTAATACTTATTCCCAAATCAGCATATAATCTTACAATATCAATTTAATACATGATTGTTATTTTTGTGACTAATAATCGATGGTTTATACAGTTGAAGTCGGAAGTTTACACTTAGGTTGGAGTCATTAAAACTCGTTTTCCAACTACTCCACAAAGTTCTTGTTAACAAACTATAGTTTTGGCAAGTCGGTTAAGGACATCTACTTTGTGCATGACACAAGTAATTTTTCCAACAATTGTTTACAGACAGATTATTCCACTTATAATTCACTGTATCACAATTCCAGTGGGTCAGCGTCCCCCCTTTTTACAATTTCCACCTAATAACCAAGAGTAAAATCATTCAACATCTTTTCCCGCATTCTGTTTTGTGATGGTGGTGTGATGGTGGTGTGATTGGAGAAGTCCTGGGTCGTTAAGCCTGTGGCCTAGGGGCTTGTTTGTATTAATGGAATAGATCAATAGACCTCTCTTCCAACTGCCTTACAGTTGTCACGATTCACTTCTGAGGGGACAGACCAAGACGCAGCGATGTAGCCAGAATACATGATTTAATTATAATACACGGGACAGAACGAAAACAAAACAAGGAAACGATGAACAAGACGAGAGCCCTAACGCTAAATGCTAAACTATACACAAAGAGAACTAAACCTAACCACGACGGAAGAAACCTAACTAAACCTCGAACGGAGAAACCTAACTAGACAAGAACCCGACTGAACCTGATATAATCATGACATGAACATACAATAACCCACGAAACTAAGGTGCAATTCCCAAACATATAAATGGTTCCCAATTAGAGACAACGAGACTCAGCTGCCTCTAATTGGGAGCCATTAACCCAACATAGAACTAGACACCATAGAACTGTGAAAACCCCTAAACCAAAATGAACCCAAACGCTCTAGCCTGTAAACCCAGGCCTGGCGCGTTACAGTACCTCCCAAAGGCGCCGACTCGGACGCCGCCTCAAAAGTCTGTGGGGGGATCTAGGTGGGTTCCTTTTGTCCCAGGTGGGGGCCCGTGCTGGCCGTGCTGGTCTGATGTCACGCACCGGAGGCCCTGGACCCTTTCTTGGAACTCTGGTGCGTGGAGCAGAAGCTGGCCCTACCGACTCGTGATGCTCACTGGGACTCTGGTGCGTGGAGCAGGAACTGGCAGTACTGGACTTGTGATGCTCACTGGAACTCTGGTGCGTGGAGCAGGAACTGGTCGTACTGGACTTGTGATGCTCACTGGAACTCTGGTGCGTGGAGCAGGAACTGGCAGTACCGACTCGTGATGCTCACTGGGACTCTGGTGCGTGGAGCAGGAACTGGTCGTACTGGACCTCGTGATGCTCACTGGAACTCTGGTGCGTGGAGCAGGAACCGGCAGTACCGGACTCATGATGCTCACTGGGACTCTGCGCGTGGAGCAGGAACTGGTCGCATGGACTCGTGATGCTCACTGGAACTCTGGTGCGTGGAGCAGGAACCGGCAGTACCGGACTCATGATGCTCACTGGGACTCTGGTGCGTGAGCAGGAACTGGTCGTACTGGACCTCGTGATGCTCACTGGAACTCTGGTGCGTGGAGCAGGAACTGGCAGTACTGGACTTGTGATGCTCACTGGAACTCTGGTGCGTGGAGCAGGAACTGGTCGTACTGGACTTGTGATGCTCACTGGAACCTGGTGCGTGAGCAGGAACTGGCAGTACTGGACCTCGTGATGCTCGCTGGAACTCTGGTGCGTGGAGCAGGAACTGGCAGTACTGGACTTGTGATGCTCACTGGAACTCTGGTGCGTGGAGCAGGAACTGGTCGGTACTGGACCTGCGGATGCTCACTGGAACTCTGCGCGTGGAGCAGGAACTGGCAGTACTGGACTCGTGATGCTCACTGGAACTCTGGTGCGTGGAGCAGGAACTGGTCGTACTGGACTCGTGATGCTCACTGGAACTCTGGTGCGTGGAGCAGGAACTGGCAGTACTGGACTCGTGATGCTCACTGGGACTCTGGTGCGTGGAGCGGAACTGGTCGTGACTGGACTCGTGATGCTCACTGGGACTCTGCGCGGAGCGAACTGGCAGTGCCGGACTCGTGATGCTCACTGGAACTCTGGTGCGTGGAGCGGGCACTGGCAGTGCCGGACTCGTGATGCTCACTGGAACTCTGAGTGCGTGGAGCGAACAGGCCGAACTGGGCTCGGGACGCCGCACTCTGCGCGGGAGCGAACAGGCCGAACTGGGCTCTCTGAGCGCACGGGAGCTTGGTGCGGCGGAGCCGGAACAGGACGTGCTGGACTCTCTGAGCGCCGCGGGAGCTGGGTGCCGCGAGCCGAGCAGGACGTGCTGGACTCTCTGAGCGCACGGGAGCTGGGTGCGCGGAGCCGGAGCAGGACGTGCTGACTCTCGGAGCGCACGGGAGCTGGGCAAGCGGAGCAGGGACTGGACGGTAGAAACCACTACACGGACTGGGATCTTGGAACACGGAACTGGAATCTTGGAACGTGGAACAGGGATCTGGAACGTGGAACAGGGATCTTGGAACGTGGAACAGGGATCTTGGAACGTGGAACAGGATCTTGGAACGTGGAACAGGGATCTTGGAACGTGGAACAGGGATCTTGGAACGTGGAACCGGGACTGGACGGTAGAAACCTCCACCCGGACCTGGGACCTGATACGGAGAGCCGACATACCTCCAGCTAGCTCACTAACCCTGGCCTACGGGTGAGTGGAGCCGAATCTCTCGGACTGGGCTGTGGATGCGCACCGGAGATTCTGCCCGTAGGACCACAGGATAGCTTGGTCCCAAAAGGCGCACTGGAGGCCTGGCTCGCAGAGCTGGCACCACTCTCCCAGGTAGCACACAGACCTCGGCCCGACCCATGAGTGGCGCTGGGATCTTCGCACTGGGCTGCGGACACGTACCGGAGACACCGCACACGGAACTGGAGCAGGATATCCGGGTCCCAGGAGACGTACCGGGACTTAGTGCGCAGCGATGGCACCACTCTTCTGGCTGCACCTCTTATTTTCCCTCGACTGATGAGTGAGCGGGAATCACTCGTACCGGCCTCTGAATCCCTATAGGAAACCGTGCGCAACACTGCATAGCACGGCCTCCCTTCGCTGCGACGCTCTCCCTACGCTCTTCCATAACGCACGAGGAGTTGGCTCAGGAGTCCCTCCTGAACCGGCCAACCCCCTCGTGTGCCCCCAAAAGTTTCTTGGGGCTGCCTTACGGGCTTCCGTGCCAGGCGAGTTCCAATGAACTTTTCTCTCCGGGGTCCATACGCCATATAAGTCCTCATAGCTCCCACGCTCAGTCCTCGCACACCTGCGCTGCTCCTTTTCCCAAGAGCTAAGCTCCCGGGTCTCTCGCTGCTTGGTCTTTTGTTGGTGGGTTATTCTGTCACGATTCACTTCTGAGGGGACAGACCAAGACGCAGCGATGTAGCCAGAATACATGATTTAATTATAATACACGGGACAGAACGAAAACAAAACAAGGAAACGATGAACAAGACGAGAGCCCTAACGCTAAATGCTAAACTATACACAAAGAGAACTAAACCTAACCACGACGGAAGAAACCTAACTAAACCTCGAACGGAGAAACCTAACTAGACAAGAACCCGACTGAACCTGATATAATCATGACATGAACATACAATAACCCACGAAACTAAGGTGCAATTCCCAAACATATAAATGGTTCCCAATTAGAGACAACGAGACTCAGCTGCCTCTAATTGGGAGCCATTAACCCAACATAGAACTAGACACCATAGAACTGTGAAAACCCCTAAACCAAAATGAACCCAAAACGCTCTAGCCTGTAAACCCAGGCCTGGGCGTTACAACAGTAAAGGTGCTTAAGTATTTATGAATTAATTGACTTCCTCCATCCAAATAAGAGCCCATCATGTGAGTCGTGATGCGGACCGAGGTCACAGGCTCTCTGGGTATTGGGGGTAATAAATATGCACACTTTTTTTACCACAGAATAACCTATGGAGCTGGCAGCTACATACCTCAGCGTAATTTATGGGGGTGGAGCTGCCCAAGATGGAAGGATAAGGCCACTCCAAATAATATCACTCCATTATCTTACCTAAATAGTGTTTTTTTTACTTTATTTAAGCAGGGAGTCACCTTGAGACAAGGGTCTTTCACAAAGGAGCCCGGCATGTACAATTTTATAGACAAAATCAAAAATCGAATATAACATAACACAAGTAAAATACAGCACAACCCAAATATTCAAGAAAAACAGTTTACATTCCTCCGTTCTTCAGGTTTGGTAGCGCATGTTTTTATATTTTAACAGTAAAGTTAGGCAAGTCGGAAGCTTGTGTAGTACAGCTTTGTAAAGAAAATGGGAATAATTCAGTGATCTACGGGACGTTAATGAGGACCAGCCAACCTTTCGATACAGGATACACTGGTGAGTATTAAAACGGTCACCTGTGATAAAGCGAAGGACCCAAAGGTTTAAGAGTAGTGGCTGCTGCAATATGCTAAGTTGTTTCACAATAGCCAAGAACAGGCAGGAAAGTTGACTGTACAATCTGCTTCCTGCTATTTAGGGAGAGGCTAGATGTATAAAAAAATATTTTGCTTTTTAGCTAGATCATCCATATGTTTTTTAAACATTGAATCTTGCTCAATCCAAATGCCCAGAGAATTATAGGCAGGAATCCATCCATTGTCTCTCATGCATACTGTGGGGCGGCAAGTAGCCTAGTGGTTAGAGCGATGGACTAGTAACCGAAAGGTTGCAAGATTGAATCCCCGAGCTGACAAGGTAAAAATATGTCCTTCTGCCCCTGAACAAGGCAGTTAACCCACTGTTCCTAGGCCGTCATTGAAAATAAGAATTTGTTCTTAACTGACTTGCCTAGTTAAATAAAGGTAAAAAAAAGTCATGCCATCATTCATTCAATAAGAGTAGCAGCTGAAATGGTGCTACATCAGGCTGCTGCACATGTAGAATAGAATGAGGAGTTACAAAAGTTATTAGCTGAGAGTTGGCCAGTGTTGGAAAGGCAGGATCATTTGGAAATTAGACGTTAGTTATCTAAGTCAGAAGGATCTCTTCCTTAGTGCAGGGGGAGGACATGTGCCGCTTTCCAGATCCTAGGGATAACACCAGAAACAATTGTCAAGTGAAGAATTTAGGTTAATGATTCTGCAATAAGGTTAGGCAGAGAGCTGCAGTAAGAAAGGATCAGGAGAATCAGCTTCTGTGTTTTTTTTACATCGTTTTTTTTAGCAAGGCACTTATAGTACATCATAGTTATAAAATTGTTGAAGTAAAAATATAGAATGTGTATCTGGGAGTGCATCATTCTCTACAGGATGTTTAGAGGTGAATAAAGTTTCCAGAAACGATTCTTTCAAATAGATGGCCAGCTGAGGAAAACGTATTATTAAAAGCACCAATTTTGTCTATTATGGGACCAGAGTCATATTCCGCTGAGGCAATGAGGGGAGGTGGAGTTTTATTTCAGAGATTTGACTACTTTCCAGATTTCCACTATTTTCAGATAAACAGTTCAAGAAGTCCAGTGCCAGTCAAAAGTTTGGACACACCTACTTATTCCAGGGGTTTTCTTTATTTTTACTATTTTCTACAATGTAGAATAATAGTGAAGACATCAAAACTATGAAATAACACATATGGAATCATGAAGTAACCCCCAAAAATTACACAAATCAAAATATATTTTATATTTGAGATTCTTCAAAGTAGCCACCCTTTGCATTGATGACAGCTTTGCACCCTCTTGGCATTCTCTCAACCAGCTTCATGAGGTAGTCACCTGGAATGCTTTTCCAACAGTCTTGAGGAGTTCCCACATATCCTGAGCACTTGTTGGCTGCTTTTCCTTCACTCTGTTATAGACAGAAGCGTGCTACATTGCAGACCAATCCAAACTCATCTCTCGGCATGTCCAGCCCATCCATTATATCGGCCAATCAAATAAAACAATTCCATATGTCAGCTAAACATCCCCCTCCCCCAATGTCTTTGACTCTAAAGAATTTAAAATAATATTGATGTATTCAACTTATATAGCGCTATTCATTACATAAATACATCTCAAAGTGCTGTAAAGCAACAACAACAAAACATCTAGTAACTTAAAAACAACATCATTAATCGACGGTCAAGAGACTGAAGGTTGAGAAAGTTTATGGCTCAAGTGAGGTCAGCGGAGGGAGGAGGTCGCCAAAGGGGAGAGCCCGGGAGCAGGCAGGTAGCAACATCTAAAGCAACTCTCTGCCTAAGCAACCTCACGGCATCATGGCAACCACGGAATGGAAGTGTTAGGTGCATGTGTGTGCGTGTGTTTGTGTGCGTGTACACGTAGGTGTGTGTGTGTGTCCATTTTGACCGATCCATTCTGGTTTGGTGAAGGTCATCCTCATTGTGACAAATGCTGTAATAACTGTGCTGTTTTACACAGGTGAAAATGCAATTCCACATATGAAAGTGCGATTTTCATGTGGAGTATTTCACGCGAAACTGCATATCCGATTCTCACATGAAAGTTTTGAACATGTGAAAATGCAATTCCACATGTGAAAACATGGTATTCTCCTCATGTGAAAAGGTGGTGTTAACATGTGAACTCTAAATATAATACAGTACATGTGATGCTGGAGAGAAATGTTGCTGCCATTGTAGAATGTGACTTTAATATTACACAAATTACCATTCGGGGGGAAAATATACAAATATAAAAATGATTTTCTGTGGAGGATTGGACATATACATATAGTCTGTACTTTAAGCCATCTAAATCATGTGATGTCATCTATTTGATTTTGTACGCAGCCCCTGTGCTGAAGGCTCTTGGGTGGTATCGAGCTGATAGCCCAGTAGAAAGGGGAAACATGTTGAACAAGCTTCTTCCTTGCCACAGTCTAGCGACTGTGGGAGTAGGATGGGCAACCAACCACCCAGTGAAAACATTGTGGTCTGCCGCCACTTACGACGGGGCGGAGAAATTAGAGGCTACGGGGACTCTTTCTCGGAGTGGTGTTGTCTTTCTGCTAACAACACTGCCCCTAAAATTCATTATATAGCCTCTTAAAACAAGTTGATATAAAAAAATAAAATAATAATCTTCTTTCTGAAACGGGATCCTGAAACGGTCATACAAAAGGAATCTCCTTTTCCTCAAAAAGGAATTGCGTTTTCCCTTTTTTATTGGGAAAAATCTTTTATTTTTAATTTTTTATTCAGCACTAGCCACAAGGCCTGCCAGTGTCCAGCTGTGATATTAACTCTCGGCGATTTAGGTGAGACCACACCTTTAGCCCTCTAACCCAGACGCAGCACACAGACAAGAAAACCATGTGTATTTTTAGGGAAAACTGGCTTTCTAAAATGTATCTTATAGATGTGTGGTACGTTTTCTCCCTAGGACTAAATTAAATAACAGTGCACACCCTCCACAATTAATACCAGCCACCTACATTGAAAATGAAACTTGTGGATATGAATATTGTTAATAAATACTGAATACTGTTAATAAATGCTGAATACTGTTAATAAATACTGAATACTGTTAATAAATGCTGAATACTGTTAATAAATACTGAATACTGTTAATACATTCTGAATACTATTCATGTTCAATCCAGGATAAACTCAGTGTTCAGAATTTATTAACAGTGTTCATGTTCAATCCAGGATCAACTCAGTGTTCAGAATTTATTAACAGTGTTCATGTTCAATCCAGGATCAACTCAGTGTTCAGAATTTAATAACAGTGTTCATGTTCAATCCAGGATCAACTCAGTGTTCAGAATTTATAAACAGTGTTCATGTTCAATCTTTTAAGGGAAGTCATTGGGAGTTATCACACAGCCATGTTTCTTTTTAGGGACGTTATTGGGAGTTATCACACAGCCATGTTTCTTTTTAGGGAAATCATTGGGAGTTATCACACAGCCATGTTTTTTGGGGGGAAAGACAGGGGGAGTTTAATAAAGCTTGTGATCATAGGAGTCGATCCTTTGTGAGGATGAGAGTGTGTCATCTTTTCCCTGACTGGAGCACAACAGTAGAGATGGTGGATGAGAATATTTCCCTGATAAAGCAATGAAGTTTCATGATCATTTTCCAGTAGGCCTTCCTCCCACTTGTTCTGTGTGTGTAAATATAATGTAATATAATATAATGCAATATAATATAACATAATATAATATAGTGTAATGTAATATAATGTAATGTAATATAATATAATGTAATTTAATATAATGTGTAATATAAAGTAATGTAATATAAAGTAATGTAATATAAAGTAATGTAATATAATATAATGTAATATAATATAATGTAATTTAATATAATGCAATATAATATAACATAATATAATATAGTGTAATGTAATATAATGTAATGTAATATAATATAATGTAATTTAATATAATGTGTAATATAAAGTAATGTAATATAAAGTAATGTAATATAATATAATGTAATATAATATAATGTAATGTAATGTAATATAATATAATGTAATATAATATAATGTAATTTAATATAATATGTAATATAATATAATGTAATTTAATATAATATGTAATATAAAGTAATGTAATATAATATAATGTAATATAATATAATGTAATATAATATAATGTAATTTAATATAATATAAAATATAATACAAAGTAATGTAATATAATATGTAATATAAAATAATATTATGTAATATAATATAATTTAATATAATGTAATATAATATAATATAATGTAATATAATATAATGTAATGTAATGCTGATCGCTGACGTGTGGTGAGCGTTCTGGCACAGAAATGGCTGCCGTGCATCACCCAGGTGGGTGCTACACATTGTCAGTGGGTAAGGTGAGTTTCCCCCTACTATGTAAAGCTCCGTGAGTACCTCAGTTGGTTGAAAAGCGCTGAATAAATCCAATCAATAATAATAATAATTATTGTTATTATTATTGCTGTTATTTGTTATTATTATGTTTGCCGTTGTTTACAGTCTCTCATGCCAACAGATGTACAGTACACAGACACACACACACACAGACACACACACCTGTCATAAAGTGGTGGCCGTGGTGGGGTGTGTGCACACGCGTGTGTATATGTGAGCTTGTGAGTGTGTTCACGTGTGCGTATGAATGGTGGTGGGTGGGGGGTGTTCTATGCAACTCTCTCCGGCCTATCTGCATCCTCCTTAGTTTGCCTCCCATTTCCGTGAGACGGCTTAAAAATAACATCTGCTCCCCCGAATCTTTAGTTTCCTCTTCCCGGCACACCATGACATCGATCAGGAGCCTTCCTAGGATTCCTATCTCCTCCTGCGACAGACGACCAAGAGGAACTAGCATCAAAAAAAGAAGGACACAACGTTTTGTCTTCTTTTCATTTACATGTATAAAGCGGCTGGATTCTTTTAGCTGTGGAGACTTGAGAACATTCACAAGTTCTCGAGTGACTCATGCACCTGCTTTGGCCCACTTAGCTAGCACCTGAGATAAAGGGTTAATATTTCCTACAACTCGCCCACCCGCCCTGGAAAACCTGTGTTTACTTTCCTCGATGGCAACAGATAACAACAACTGCTCTGGGAACTGAGTCCATAAACTTCCATATCAATTCACAAGACAATTATCTCCATTTACACCAAAAGCAAACGAACTCTAACAAAGAAACGCATGGTAAGCTGTTTTGTGACGTCCTTTGTATAGCAACCATTGGTTTTGGGGCTGTGTGTGTTGACTTCTTTAGATCAGTGTGTCCTGTTTCTCACTTCAGTGTGAGTGGATTGGATGATGTTTGAAACATGGAAATCTCTGGTAATCCCAGAGTGTGGTCAACAAAATGAAAGCTGCTGGAGTCCATCACCACAGCTTGGTGTTTCGGGTTTGTTTCTCCGTTGGGGAGGAACCAAACGGAAGGCACCAAGGGAGAAAGCCACGCCAATGACTGCAGACTGCAAAATGCAGACAAGAACATGTGTTCTCTTTCTCAGGCCGCAGCCTGCCATGCTCAGTCCTGCCATTGGTTATTAATTGCTACTTCAACTATTTTTAGGTGGAAATGGTTAATAAATAACAGGAGTCCACCTGTGTTTCCTTTGAAATCAACCACAGACGGGTCGGGTGGAAGATATGCTGTGTAAAGGACTAATCCACATTTGCCTTGCCAGTCATTTTACATGACCCAGCAATAGAACTGTTTGAAAAGAAAGTCTGTGACCTTAAATCTTTCAAGGTTTTGAGGATGAGGAGGAGGATGCGCTCACATCTCGTTTTCATTCCATTACGAGACAGATTCAGACAACTTATAATATGCTGTATGAAAATAAAATCATAGCCGTAAAAAATAATTGTAATTCTGTATTGGTTCGATACGTTTGTTTTCCTGGAGATATGCTTCACTTTGCCAGTTCTCTGAAACACTCAGTAATAACCTATGTAGGTTATTCACGTTGGACCCACCTCGCCGGGATTTCTCACCCAGGATTGAGAGTCTTTTCCTGGAGCTGATCTAAGTCCTCTCCCCCCTGCTCGCCGGAGGCGGTGGCTCCCTGCGCTATGCTAGCTAGCTCCACAGATATTTCCTGAGGAAAACATATCACCCCAGGCTAGGCCCAGGATGCTGAGGCAGCACCTCCGCAATCCACAGCCTCTCTCTCCCCCTCACTCTGCTAGACTCCCAGCGCCCACGTCAGTCATAATCCCAGAAACACATACCGACCAACCCTTGTTGGAAATAATTAGAAATCAATACACTTAATTCTTGCTTTTACGATATGAAAATACTGGACTGTAGGAAAAAATCTATTTAAATAATAGGGCGCCCTTTAACACGTCGAAGACTGGGGAGTGTAGAGTAAAATACTCAAAGAGTGATGTATTTACTTTATGTATACGGTATATACAGTGATATGAATACTGCTTCTCTACACATGTTCATAACTGAAACAGGTGCTTCCTACTGTGCAAGAGGTTGACAGGGTTGAAAAAGCAGTAGCACAGGCTCTGAATTATGTAGGTTGAGATGTGCGGAAAAGAGACGGGGCCTTAGGCAGCCTTTCTTGTAGGACAATGGAAGTTGATTTGAAAATGTCCCTGTGATATTATTTAAAATGGTGTTCATGTTGTTAAGATACAACAGCTGAGACGACATGGTTTTAAGCCATTTCAGAAAAAAAGTTTTCTTCATGTGAACGCTCTAGTTTTAGAAGGTCTCATGTCGGCTGCTGGCTTCCAAGATTCAACATGTCAAATCTTAGCAAAAGACTTGAGACAAGAAAGATCCTTTTAGCCAATCAGAGAACAGTGCGCTGACGTTCTGTTTTAAGCCAAAGGAGCTAGCCAGCCAAGCAGACATCTAGCTAGCTATCTTATTGCAGTTGGCAAGCTTGCTGATAATTCTCTGTCAAGTAAAATAGTATGCCCTGTTTCTGGTGCATGCATTTCATGATACTCATTTGCTACAACACCATGCTACAACACCATGCTACAACAAGTGGCAACTTTGTTTCAAAGATTTATCAGGTCATTATCATGGAAATGGTCTCTGAATAGCCCCATTGTTAATCAGGGGCCTGTCGCACCAGTTGGTCATAAGTGGGTCGTCACTCTACGTCCAACGTAAAATTATTATTATTATTTTTTAAATTGAACCTTTATCTAACTAGGCAAGTCAGTTAAGAACAAATTCTTATTTACAATGATAGCCTACCCTGGGCCAAACCTGGACGACGCTAGGCCAATTGTGCGCCTCCCTATGGCTGACTCCCAATCACGGCCGGATGTGATACAGCCTGGATTCGAACCAGGGTGTCTGTAGTGACGCCCTCAATGTATGCGCTCTACACTAAAACGTATACCTGTTGCACCACCTGGGCGCAAGCCCTTCTATCTGCTACACCTGTATTGTTGGGAAAGACCCGTAACTAAGCATTTCACTGTTAGTCTACACCTGTTGTTTACAAATACAATTTGAATTGAATTGACAACAGTACGTTGCGTAACAGCACTCTTGATATGGGACGTGCTGTTCTATGAGCTAATAAAGGCAGCCTTTTCTGGGGGTCAAGAGTATCTGTCTGTGGCGCCCCCGTCCTTCTTCCTAAACCCCCACTACCGCTGAAGCTTCTTCAACATCGTTGCAAGCTGCACCCCCGTCCTTCTTCCTAAACCCCCACTACCGCTGAAGCTTCTTCAACATCGTTGCAAGCTGCACCCCCGTCCTTCTTCCTAAACCCCCACTACCGCTGAAGCTTCTTCAACGTCGTTGCAAGCTGCAGAGCAAAAGAAGACAAGATGATGTGTTTAATGTTGGAACGGAGTGACGGGGCCCTGTGGACTGATAGTAAAACAGGGAGGACATGTTAAACGTATTGATACAGACGTGTCAGGAAATCCCTTTAACCCCCATGCCTCCTTCTCATCCTCCCAGTTTCCACCGACAGAAGTAGCAGCAACTACAGACCCAAGGTCTGTCTGTGTTCCCCGTTCGAAATGTTAGTCAAAACAAAGTACTATTTTGACCCTTGGTTATTGTTGTTACTGTTGTCCCGTTGACAATTTTGATTCTTGTTACTTTCATATTGTAAATATCAAAAATTATCTTTGGCAATATGTACATTGTTGCATCATGCCTATAAAGCAAATTGAATTGAATTGAATTGAGAGAGAGAGAGAGAGAGAGAGAGAGAGAGAGAGAGAGAGGTTGCTAGTTCAAATCAAATCAAATCAAATTTGATTGTGTACATACAGTCGGTTGGCAGATGTTATTGAGTGTAGGGAAATGCGACAGGTTCTGCTGTATTGGAAATTTAAATAAGGAATTATGAAATGATAGTAGATGAATGATGAAGTCGAAATGATGCTATTTTCTGGTATACCGTATGCTGTACTGAGAAACCAGCTCCCCAGTTTAGACTGAATATGGTTCTGTAGCATTGCTTTCTGCAATTTTTTTTTTTTTTTTAAGTCTTCATTAACATACCTCTGAAAATAATATTTTGGTCTGGATTTTATAACCATATTTAAAAAAAAATATATATCATTATAAGAGTACACCTCTCCAAATGAGGACTTTATGAATTCTGGCAGCTTCCCTTTGGCATATCTGCTGCTCCTCTGATATTTGTCTCTTCAGCCTTCCCATCCATCACCACTGCCACCTGAAGAGGCCCCACACTGAACACACAGACAGACTGACTGACTGACTGACAGACTGCTTGCCAGTGAGAGTCATGCTACCTGCATTGATCTGGAGCCTGTTGGGAGTCAAGGTAAACAGGGCCATTATCACTGGGTCTATCTCAGTGCCAGTCAGACCACTTCACTTAGTTTGAGGAATGGCCCTGTCTGTCTCTCCCAATCTCTCCATTCTCCATCCAGGCAGTAATATCGGCTGGTTGATCCCCTGTCGTCCATGATAATTGGTTTAATTAAGTAATAAATGGAGATCTAATAACCTACATGGATCATAAGTTAGTCAACCGACAGGGGGTACATTGGTAAAAGTTTACAGGCCACGGTGTATAATAACAGAAGGGAATATAATACATGATATTCTTACAGGGTCTGTTTATAGTGAGACAGCATAGTCAGACAGGATAGCCAGACAGGCTAGTCAGACAGTGTATGTGTATAGTCAGACAGCATAGTCAGACAGGATAGTCAGACAGTGTATGTGTATAGTCAGACAGCATAGTCAGACAGGATAGTCAGACAGGATAGTCAGACAGCATAGTCAGACAGGATAGTCAGACAGGATAGTCAGACAGCATAGTCAGACAGTGTATGTGTATAGTCAGACAGCATAGTCAGACAGGATAGTCAGACAGGATAGTCAGACAGCATAGTCAGACAGGACAGTCAGACAGGATAGTCAGACAGCATAGTCAGACAGTGTATGTGTATAGTCATACAGTATAGTCAGACAGCATAGTCAGACAGGATAGTCAGACAGGATAGTCAGACAGCATAGTCAGACAGTGTATGTGTATAGTCAGACAGCATAGTCAGACAGGATAGTCAGACAGGATAGTCAGACAGCATAGTCATAGTCAGACAGTGTATGTGTATAGTCAGACAGCATAGTCAGACAGGATAGTCAGACAGGATAGTCAGACAGCATAGTCATAGTCAGACAGTGTATGTGTATAGTCAGACAGTGTTTGTGTATAGTCATACAGTATAGTCAGACAGCATAGTCAGACAGGATAGTCAGACAGCATAGTCAGACAGTGTATGTGTATAGTCAGACAGTGTATGTGTATAGTCATACAGTATAGTCAGACAGCATAGTCAGACAGGATAGTCAGACAGGATAGTCAGACAGCATAGTCAGACAGTGTATGTGTATAGTCAGACAGCATAGTCAGACAGGATAGTCAGACAGGATAGTCAGACAGCATAGTCATAGTCAGACAGTGTATGTGTATAGTCAGACAGTGTATGTGTATAGTCATACAGTATAGTCAGACAGCATAGTCAGACAGGATAGTCAGACAGGATAGTCAGACAGTATAGTCAGACTGTTACAGTCAGACGTATAGTCAGACTCTGTGTTTAGTCAGACAGTATATTCAGACATTATAGTCAAACAGGATATTCAGACAGGATAGTCTGATAGTATAGTCAGACATTAAAGTCAGACAGACGCTATAGACAGGCATTAGAGTCAGACATTATAGTCAGACAGGATAGACAGACAGGATAATCAGACAATATAGTCAGACATTATAGAAAGACAGTTTAGTCAGACAGCATAGTCAGACAGGATAGTCAGACAGGATAGTCAGACAGCATAGTCAGACAGTGTATGTGTATAGTCAGACAGCATAGTCAGACAGGATAGTCAGACAGGATAGTCAGACAGCATAGTCAGACAGGACAGTCAGACAGGATAGTCAGACAGCATAGTCAGACAGTGTATGTGTATAGTCATACAGTATAGTCAGACAGCATAGTCAGACAGGATAGTCAGACAGGATAGTCAGACAGCATAGTCAGACAGTGTATGTGTATAGTCAGACAGCATAGTCAGACAGGATAGTCAGACAGGATAGTCAGACAGCATAATCATAGTCAGACAGTGTATGTGTATAGTCAGACAGCATAGTCAGACAGGATAGTCAGACAGGATAGTCAGACAGCATAGTCATAGTCAGACAGTGTATGTGTATAGTCAGACAGTGTTTGTGTATAGTCATACAGTATAGTCAGACAGCATAGTCAGACAGGATAGTCAGACAGCATAGTCAGACAGTGTATGTGTATAGTCAGACAGTGTATGTGTATAGTCATACAGTATAGTCAGACAGCATAGTCAGACAGGATAGTCAGACAGGATAGTCAGACAGCATAGTCAGACAGTGTATGTGTATAGTCAGACAGCATAGTCAGACAGGATAGTCAGACAGGATAGTCAGACAGCATAGTCATAGTCAGACAGTGTTTGTGTATAGTCAGACAGCATAGTCAGACAGGATAGTCAGACAGGATAGTCAGACAGCATAGTCATAGTCAGACAGTGTATGTGTATAGTCAGACAGTGTATGTGTATAGTCATACAGTATAGTCAGACAGCATAGTCAGACAGGATAGTCAGACAGGATAGTCAGACAGTATAGTCAGACTGTTACAGTCAGACGTATAGTCAGACTCTGTGTTTAGTCAGACAGTATATTCAGACATTATAGTCAAACAGGATATTCAGACAGGATAGTCTGATAGTATAGTCAGACATTAAAGTCAGACAGACGCTATAGACAGGCATTAGAGTCAGACATTATAGTCAGACAGGATAGACAGACAGGATAATCAGACAATATAGTCAGACATTATAGAAATACAGTTTAGTCAGACAGTATAGTCAGACAGTTTAGTCAGACAGTATAGTCAGACAGTATAGTCAGACAGGATAGTCAGAGAGTTTAGTCAGAAAGTTTAGTCAGACAGTTTCTGTGTTTAGTCAGACAGTTTCTGTGTTTAGTCAGACAGTATAGTCAGACAGCATAGGCAGACAGTATAGTCAGACAGTTTAGTCAGACAGTATAGTAAGACAGTATAGTCAGACAGTTTCTGTGTTTAGTCAGACAGTATAATCAGACAGCATAGTCAGACAGTTTCTGTGTTTAGTCAGACAGTATAGTCAGACAGTTTCTGTGTTTAGTCAGACAGTATAGTCAGACAGTTTCTGGGTTTAGTCAGACAGTATAGTCAGACAGTTTCTGTGTTTAGTCAGACAGTATAGTCAGACAGTTTCTGTGTTTAGTCAGACAGTATAGTCAGACAGTTTCTGTGTTTAGTCAGACAGTATAGTCAGACAGTTTCTGTGCTTAGTCAGACAGTATAGTAAGACAATTTCTGTGTTTAGTCAGACAGTATAGTAAGACAGTTTCTGTGTTTAGTCAGACAGTATAGTCAGACAGTTTCTGTGTTTAGTCAGACAGTATAGTCAGACAGTTTCTTTGTTTAGTCAGACAGTATAGTCAGACAGTTTCTGTGTTTATTCAGACAGTATAGTAAGTCAGTATAGTCAGAAAGTTTAGTCAGACAGTAAATTCAGACAGTTTAGTCAGACAGTTTAGTCAGACAGTATAGTCAGACAGTTTCTGTGTTTATTCAGACAGTATAGTAAGTCAGTATAGTCAGAAAGTTTAGTCAGACAGTAAATTCAGACAGTTTAGTCAGACAGTTTAGTCAGACAGTATAGTCAGACAGCATAGTCAGACAGTATAGTCAGACAGTTTAGTCAGACAGTTTAGTCAGACAGCATAGTCAGACAGCATAGTCAGACAGTATAGTCAGACAGTATAGTCAGACAGTTTAGTCAGACAGTTTAGTCAGACAGTTTAGTCAGACAGTATAGTCAGACAGTTTAGTCAGACAGTTTAGTCAGACAGTATAGTAAGACAGTATAGTCAGAAGGTTTCTGTGTTTAGTCAGACAGTATAGTCAGACAGTATAATCAGACAGTATAGTCAGACAGCATAGTCAGACAGTTTCTATGTTTAGTCAGACAGCATAGTCAGACAGTTTCTGTGTTTAGTCAGACAGTATAGTAAGACGGTTTCTGTGTTTAGTCAGACAGTATAGTCAGACAGTATAATCAGACAGTATAGTCAGACAGCATAGTCAGACAGTTTCTATGTTTAGTCAGACAGCATAGTCAGACAGTTTCTGTGTTTAGTCAGACAGTATAGTAAGACAGTTTCTGTATTTAGTCAGACAGTATAGTCAGACAGTATAGTCAGACAGTTTCTGTCTTTAGTCACACAGTATAGTCAGGAAATATAGTTAGACAGTATATTCAGACAGTATAGTCAGACAGTATAGTCAGACTGTATAGTCAGACAGTTTAGTCAGACAGTTTCTATGTTTAGTCAGACAGTATAGTAAGACAGTTTCTGTGTTTAGTCAGACAGTATAGTAAGACAGTATAGTCAGACAGTATAGTCAGACAGTTTCTGTGTTTAGTCACACAGTATAGTCAGGCAATATAGTCAGACAGTATATTCAGACAGTATAGTCAGACAGTATAGTCAGACTGTATAGTCAGACAGTATAGTCAGACAGTTTCTATGTTTAGTCAGACAGTATAGTCAGACAGTTTAGTAAGACAGTATCTGTGTTTAGTCAGACAGTAAAGTCAGACAATATAGTCAGACAGTATAGTCAGACAGTTTTTGTGTATAGTCACACAGTATAGTCAGACAGTATAGTCAGACAGTTTTGTATAGTCAGACAGTATAGTCAGACAGTTTCTGTGTTTAGTCGCACAATATAGCCAGACAGTATATTCAGACAGTATAGTCCGACAGTTTAGTCAGACAATATAGTCAGACATTTTTGTATAGTCAGACAGTATAGTCAGACAGTATTGTCAGACAGTATAGTCAGACATTGTAGTCACACAGTATAGTCAGACAGTATATTCAGATATTGTAGTCAGACAGTATAGTCAGACAGAATAGTCAGACAGTATAGTCAGACAGAATAGGTAGACAGTATAGTCAGACAATTCCATCTCTTTCCTCCTTTTAGGTTCATGTGTTTGTGTGTCTGTCTGTGTGTGTGTGTGTGTGTGTGTGTGTGTGTGTGTGTGCGTGTGTGTGACATTTTGAGCTCTATTGCAGCTAAACGTCTTGCTCCATTTCCTGCCTTTAAAACCATTAATCTGCTTGCTACCTTTCACTTACTGTTATCAATTCACCAATCACCAAAGCCGTATGTCCTAAGAGAACACATAATTCTAGATCTACCTACTCTGAACAGTGGAAATGAACTAGATATATCTACTCTGAACAGTGGAAATGAACTAGATATATCTACTCTGAACAGTGGAAATGAACTAGATCTATCTACTCTGAACAGTGGAAATGAACTAGATATATTTACTCTAAACAGTGGAAATGAACTAGATATATCTACTCTGAACAGTGGAAATGAACTAGATCTATCTACTCTGAACAGTGGAAATGAACTAGATCTATCTACTCTGAACAGTGGAAATGAACTAGATATACTTACTCTAAACAGTGGAAATGAACTAGATATATCTACTCTGAACAGTGGAAATGAACTAGATACATCTACTCTGAACAGTGGAAATGAACTAGATATATCTACTCTGAACAGTGGAAATGAACTAGAAATATCTACTCTGAACAGTGGAAATTAACTAGATACATCTACTCTGAACAGTGGAAATGAACTAGATACATCTACTCTGAACAGTGGAAATGAACTAGAAATATCTACTCTGAACAGTGGAAATGAACTAGATATATCTACTCTGAACAGTGGAAATGAACTAGATATATCTACTCTGAACAGTGGAAATGAACTAGATACATCTACTCTGAACAGTGGAAATGAACTAGATACATCTACTCTGAACAGTGGAAATGAACTAGAAATATCTACTCTGAACAGTGGAAATGAACTAGATATATCTACTCTGAACAGTGGAAATGAACTAGATATATCTACTCTGAACAGTGGAAATGAACTTGATACATCTACTCTGAACAGTGGAAATGAACTAGATCTATCTACTCTGAACAGTGGAAATGAACTAGATCTATCTACTCTGAACAGTGGAAATGAACTAGATATATCTACTCTGAACAGTGGAAATGAACTAGATATATCTACTCTGAACAGTGGAAATGAACTTGATACATCTACTCTGAACAGTGGAAATGAACTAGATATACTTACTCTAAACAGTGGAAATGAACTAGATATATCTACTCTAAACAGTGGAAATGAACTAGATACATCTACTCTGAACAGTGGAAATGAACTAGATATACTTACTCTAAACAGTGGAAATGAACTAGATATATCTACTCTGAACAGTGGAAATGAACTAGATACATCTACTCTGAACAGTGGAAATGAACTAGATACATCTACTCTGAACAGTGGAAATGAACTAGATATACAGTGGGGTATTTAGTCAGCCACCAATTGTGCAAGTTCTCTCACTTAAAAAGATGAGAGAGGCCTGTAATTTTCATCATAGGTACACTTCAACTATGACAGACAAAATGAGGAAAAAAAATCCAGAAAATCACATTGTAGGATTTTTAATGAATTTATTTGCAAATTATGGTGGAAAATAAGTATTATATAAGGTTAAAGAGGTGAGGGGGACAGTGGAGGAAAGCCCTAAGGCCCAGCTGGATGGCTGGCTAACTGACTGACTGGCTGGCTGGCTGACTGGATGGCTGGCTGACTGACTGACTGACTGGCTGGCTGGCTGGCTAACTGACTGACTGGCTGGCTGGCTGGCTGGCTGGCTGGCTGACTGGATGGCTGGCTGACTGGCTGGCTGACTGGATGGCTGACTGACTGACTGGCTGGATGGCTGGCTGACTGGATGGCTGACTGGCTGGATGGCTGACTGGCTGGATGGCTAGCTGGCTGACTGGTATCTCGGGGTGCATGTGGCATTGGCAGGAAGCCCAGACTCCAGCAGCAGTAAGGGTGTGGGCTCTCCCTGGCCGCACAGATCCATTTTCCACATTCTTACTATCGCCACACCTTAATCCTTAATTGTCTGGCCACAGACAAAGTATTTTGGAGACCACACACCGCTGCAGCAAGCGTTTAGCTGCCGACCCGAAGTGTTTAAATTGGTCCCTGACCCAGTCATAACTTGGTGTTTCGTGCAGGACTCCATCCTAGACACGTCAGAGAAATCCTTTTCAGAATTTGCTTCTGACAAGAAAAACTGAAATTTGGAAATGTTTTGTTATTTTAATCACTATTATTCTGGAAAATGAATATGGGGACATTTGTTGTTTAAACACTTCGATATCACTTTCGTTTTAGATTTGACACTGTAAAATAGAAATAGAGACACGCTTGTTATTTTGCGTTTTGACACACTGAATGGCTTTTTAATTCTACTATTCTCATTCTGAAAGATCGCCCTGAAATATGAAGGCAATTATAATCATTTGCCATCCTCTCCAAGAGTAGAGTTGCTTAGTGAAGTGGGCACTCACATACAGTATATTATGGCTAATGGCGTAATTTTTCGCACCATCTATTTAAAATGAGCCCTACCATTTCAATTTACAGCACTCGGGAGTCTATAAAAAAATCTGGTGAGAACATCATTTTCCTGGATGTCAGGCGTTTCTTACCCCCTCCTCCTCCTCACTCTGCTGTTTCTGATCAATAAATGTCTATTTTCTCCCACACACAAGGTTTCCTATTCAATACAGCTGCCACTGGGTTTAAAAACATAGAAGCATTATCCATTTATTATTGGCTGTTACTATGATTTATCTGCCTAGATACCTGCCGTTGAAAACAGGTTCAGTTTATTTCCAGTATATGGTCAGTATTGACAGCTATTGGTGGATGGTCAATTCATCATGGTGCTAGGGGGCTGTGCAGGAGAAGATGCATGATGCCACTTAGTGAGGAAAGCCGCAGCTTTTCATAGCGTTGTGATGTGGACGTAATGGGAAAGATATCATATAAATATCAGAGTTCCAATTCAATTTGAAATTCCAATTCAATTCTTGAATTCACTCGTGAAGTGGAGAATTTAAGTTGAATTCAATTCTAATTTCAACAATCTTCAAGTTATGGAATTGGAATTTAATTGTAATTAGTCTGTTTGAACTGTTTTAAATGGAATTAAATTGGAATTGTAAAACAATTCTCAGTATATCTTTGGAATTTAATTGAAATGGTATTCAATATTAAGGGAATGAATGCACTTAGTAAAAAACATTTACTGCAGGATTTCAACTTATATTTCAATATTTCCAGTATAGCTAGACTGTCTGAACAGTGATATTATACGCTGTCTGAACAGTGATATGATACGCCTGAAAGCCTGAGGGAATTGAATTGGAATTGAAAGTGTGGAATTGTTGGGAGATAATATTGAATTGGTCATTGAATTCTTAGGATTTACCTAACATTGGAAGTGAGAGGAATTGAATTATCTCCGATTTCAAAGACTGACCTGGAATTTGAATTGAATTAAATGGAAAGTACAGGGAGAGGGAATTTAATTAGAATTGATTTTGATAAAGATAAAGATGGATTCATTAAAGGTGCTAGCAGTGCTAGCAATATCCTGGTACTGCTGCGATTCTTATAGTAATTGTACCTCTAATTCTGTGACGGTGATGGAAGTAAGGCTATTGTTATTGTCTGTAGTAGCCAAGACTACTTAGAGATAGTACTGTATAGCGAGTAGTAGCATTTGTTGTAGAATTAGCGCTTTTGATTTTGAGCTCTGTGTACTAGCTGAGTATGCACATTAGTCCACTTGAAAACAAAAGTCCACAGCAGATGGACCAAGCTGAAATGGGAAAATTGTGATGTGAATATTTCACACCATGAATTATGCTGACTCAAAAACAGTAGTGTGTGTGTGTGTGTGTGTGTGTGTGTGTGTGTGTGTGTGTGTATGTGTATATGTGCTTGCATGTATGCATGCGTGTGTGTGTGTATGGTGAATGATATGAGATACAATTGAAGGCAAACAAATGTGTATTCCCAGGAATATTTCAGGTCATGGATAGAAAAAGTGTCCCATTCTGAATGCATTTGTTTATCTGTTTACCTGTTTATCTGTTTACTGTCATATCCTGCTTTTTTACATTGATATAAACGCAACATGTCGAGTGTTGGTCTCATGTTTCATGAGCTGAAATAAAAGATCCCAGAAATGTTCCATACGCACAAAAAGCTTATTTCTCTCAAAATGTTGTGCATACATTTGTTTACATCCCTGTTAGTGAGCATCTCTCCATTACCAATATAATCCATCCACCTGACAGGTGTGGCATATCAAGAAGCTGATTAAACAGCATGATTACAGAGTTCCACCTTGTGTGGGGACAATAAAAGGCCACTCTAAAAAGTGCAGTTTTGTCACACAACACAATGCCACAGATGTGTCAAGTTTTGAGGGAGCGTGCAATTTTGAATGCTGACTGCAGGAATGTCCACCAAAGCTGTTGCCAGGTAATTGAATGTTCATTTCTCTACCATAAGCCACCTCCAACATCATTTTAGAGAATATGACAGTATGTCCAACCAGCCTCAAAACCGCTGACAGCGTGTGCGGTGTCGTGTGGGCGAGAGGTTTGCTAATGTCAACGTTGTGAACAGAGTGCCCCATGGTGGCGGTGGTGTTATGGTATGGTATGGGCAGGCATAAGCTATGGACAACGAACACAATTGCATTTTATCAATGGCAATTTGAATGCACAGAGATACCGTGAAGAGATCCTGAGGCCCATTGTGAGGCCAATTTTTGTAAAGGTATCTGTGACCAACAGATGCATATCTGTATTCCCAGTCATGTGAAATCCATAGATTAGGGCCTAATGAATTTATTTCAATTGACTGATTTCCTTATATGAACTGTAACTCAGTAAAATCTTTGAAATTGTTGCATGTTGCTTTTATATTTTTGTTCAGTGTATATAGGCAAGTAAATGTGAAAGTGCAGTTGAAACTCCTTTGACTAAACAGAAACGGTCCTACTGCAGAACTGAGAGAAAACAGAAACGGTCCTACTGCAGAACTGAGAGAAAACAGAAACAGGTCCTACTGCAGAACTGAGAGAAAACAGAAACACGTCCTACTGCAGAACTGAGAGAAAACAGAAACAGGTCCTACTGCCGAACTGAGAGAAAACAGAAACAGGTCCTACTGCAGAACTGAGAGAAAATAAACAAGATACTTCAGTGTCATGTTTATGATGTGCTTACAGATGTGTAATGTATGCTTTACCGACATGCATATTATGTAAGTATTTCCCCCAATGTTTCAAAGAGATGGGATTTCTGTGATCTTATTTGTTGAACATGGTCATCTACATCCTGCATATTGACATTACAATGCATATCTTGTATGATTTAGAAATAGAAAGGAGAACCGTATAAAGCTGTTGTAAACTCTCTGGGGATTTATGTAAGCCTGAAACATTGCTGTTTCGTTGAAATGTTTCCAATCCAGAGTTGTTATGCTCCGCTTGCCAATTCATGAACGACACTTAACCATTGCATATTTGTGTGTGTCTCAAATCAAATCAAATTTGATTTGTCATGCACAGCATGGGTGCTCTAGCTCCCTCAACACTGCAGTACAACGTTTGTGTGTGTGTGTGTGTGTGTGTGTGTGTGTGTGTGTGTGTGTGTGTGTGTGTGTGTGTGTGTGTGTGAGTGTGCGTGCTTGTGTGTGTGTGTGAACGTGTGTGAACGTCTGCACTAGTGTGTGTGTGTGTGTACGTGGGCGCGTGTATATGAGACACTCTGTGCGTGTCTTTCAGAATCCTGCCAAAAGCTAAACGCCAACCTCAGCCTCAAGAGAACTTGCTTGTCAGGTAGTTGGCTGCTGCAGACCCACGGTCCCACCACTTTACCTTGGAGGTCCTTTATTAACGTCACCTACTACATACCATATATCAACCAGATATCAAAGGCCTGTTAGAAAACTGTCTAGGAGTAGACCTCATGCTATAAATACCACACGCGGTTTCCCCTGTTGGTCCAACTTCCACTGTAACAGTGACCTCATACACACACTTTCCACTGTAACAGTGACCTCGTACACACACTTTCCACTGGTGGTTTTCTCTCAGAAACCAATTGCATGTAAGCAAATTCCCTGGTCACTCTCAGCGGTCTAAGGCACTGCATCTCAGTGCTAGAGTGCGTCACTACAGACACCCTGGTTCAAATCCAGGCTGTATCACAACCGGCCGTGTTTGGTAGTCCTATAGGGCGGCGCTCAATTGGCCCAGCGTCGTCCGGGTTTGGCCGGTGTAGGCCGTAATTGTAATTAAGAATTTGTTCTTAACTGACTTGCCTAGTTAAATAAAGGTTAAATAAAATTAAATACTACTCCGGAGAATATACAGAGTGAGAAAAAGATTTTGTACAAATATTGATGAAGTGAAAAAGCATGGGGATGTAAGTTTCCGCATCTTTTCCTAAACTTGCTTACCACGGGATGTTCTCCCTGATCAGTGGAAAAGATGCGGGAGATATTTTGATGATGAATGGGGCAGGCTGACAGATCACTCTTCCCCAGCCCTCCCTCCCTCCCCTTCCCCCACCCCTCCCTCCCTCCCTCCCTTCCCCTTATATGGGGCAGGAATGGTATGTGGGGCAGGAATGGTATGTAGGGCAGGAATAGTATATGGGGCAGGAATGGTATATAGGGTAGGAATGGTATGTGGGGCATGAATGGTATGTGGGGCAGGAATGGTATGCAGGGCAGGAATAGTATATGGGTCAGGAATGGTATATAGGGCATAAATGGTATGCAGGGCAGGAATAGTATATGGGTCAGGAATGGTATATAGGGCATGAATGGTATGTGGGGCAGGAATGATATGTAGGGCAGGAATAGTATATGGGGCAGGAATGTCTCCAATCGAGAGCTCGAAAGTCCGATTTTTATTTTTTGCATATCTTTGCATGGGGAATTTGTGGTCGTTGAAAACATTATAACACATACTTTTTAGTTTTCTCTTTCTTTTTACATTGTACCTATACTAGGAAGTCATTTTCTTCTGTCTGATGAAGCAGGAAGTCAAAAGTCCGTCCTCTCTCCTCTGTCCTTTCTACTCCGTGACCCGGAAACCAATAAGTGGTTGAGCGGCCCGAGGAGAGTGTCAGTTAGTAGTCAAATGGATGACAGTCCTCCCCTCCTCGATAGCCTCCTTTTGGCGAGGTAAGCACAATAATATTCTACCTGAGTTCTTCGCTGACGAGTTTTCAAATCTGGCACATTCTCAACTGTTGTTTTCTGGAAAGAGAAAAGCATTCAAACATTTAAAAACAATATGCTACTTATCCTTTTATTGACAAAATGTCTTGCACGACTAGATACATTTGTTTTGACTTTAGACATTGATTTTGGGATTCCACCCTGTAAACATAATTTGCCTGATGATGCGCGATTGGAGATGGAGACTCTCATACAAGCACATTTTCGTCCACTTTCCCTCTCCTCGATTGCCTTTGACCTATTTCAAAATGAGACCAGAGGACAGAGGATGCAGGAAGTTGAGCAAATCCAATTTAGAAAATGAAATTTCCTTCTGTCTAATGAAGCTGGAAGTCACTTCCTTCTGTCTGACGGAGCTGGAAGTCATTTCCTTCTGTCTGATGAAGCTGGAAGTCATTTCCTTCTGTCTGAGGAAGCTGAAAGTCATTTCCTTCTGTCTGAGGAAGCTGGAAGTCATTTTCTTCTGTCTGATGAAGCTGGAAGTCATTTCTTTCTGTCTGAAGAAGCTGGAAGTCATTTCGCTATATCGAAGCAGTCCATCTTGAGGTTTTGGTGAAGGCCCACTTCTGAGTTCACAGGTGTCCCTGCCACAAAACCACCTCAGACCCAGGCTTCGCCAAGAGAGGAGCAGCCTACGGGTGGTCCTCACACACACACACACACACACACAGACACACACACAGACACACACACAGACACACATACAGACACACATCTGCCCTGCTCTGAATATATAGAAACCTCTCGCCACCCTGTCAGGCCAAGTCTTTCAGACCGAATAAGGGTTCCTTCCAGCCCAATTTAACTCAACATCCCTAAAACCCCAGAATCCAAACTTCCTTCAGGCCCAGAACTCTCTGGCCAACCATCTCCATTCCCAGCGTAAAGAACAACATTGTATATGTTTTTCTAAACGAAATAGATGACGGTCACGGTCGCTTAATCGAAGAGGCATGTTCTATATTGGGATGACTTCCAAAAAATTTTCAGTGCCAGACAGGAAGCGAAAGAGAGCCATGAAGAGAAGGAAAGGGCTGGAGTAGACCTGAGTGATCCTTCACATAATACAGACTGATCCAGGCCAAAACAAACAGGAGTCATTCAACCTTCATGACATCTTCACGGCATCACGTCTAAGAATGGCCTTTTAATGCCAATGATAGAAGGAACTGTCTGTTGTAGTCTGCCATGCTCTATTCACAACGGGGACTAAGCATCATGTACAGATCAAGTGAAGGGCATTGGCATCGGACATTTCTCACAAGAAAGAAGTGTGTGTGTGTGTGTGTGTGTGTGTGTGTGTGTGTGTGTGTGTGTGTGTGTGTGTGTGTGTGTGTGTGTGTGTGTGTGTGTGTGTGCGTGCGTGCGCTTTACTGTAAGTGCTCAAACACTCACAGGGGAGTGAGAGAACTCCTGGGTCTCTAGGGTTTCACCTTTCGTCCAATGGGAGACCTGTTGGTCTAATGGGTTAATGATCGGCTGGTGAGTTAGAGTGCCATTATACATTTTGCTAACTGTATTTTTACACATGGCTATAATACACACACACACACATACCGTTCAAGGGAAAGTAGACATCTCTTGCTCTACAATAACATCATGTTATTCTATACATTTTAGAGGTACAAAGTGATGTGTCATAATGCTCTTTTTAAGCAATAAGGCACCTCGGGGGGTTGTGGTATATGGCCAATATACCACAGCTAAGGGCTGTGCCTAAGAACAGCCCTTAGCTGTGGTATATTGGCCATATACCACAACCCCCCCGAGGTGCCTTGTTGCTATTATAAACTGGTAACCAATGTAATTAGAGCAGTAAAAATAAATGTTTTGTCATACCCGTGGTATATGGTCTGATATAACACAGCTGTCAGCCAATCAGCATTCAGGGCTGGAACCACCCAGTTTATAAGTAGCTTTATACCATGGCATTTCCCTATAACGCACGGTATATATGCACTGTAGAACTCAACGGCTATGAAGTTAATTCTTACATGTTTTGTTTGAGCTGCTTTTGAAACATTATTGGTATTGTTGAATTAGATTTTCATAATAGCAAGCTAGAAGGAATGATTTGGTGAGCTAAACTAGCTAGTCTGTTTGTTTGGTTAGACCAGCAACCTCTGTAGCTATCTAGTAGACTTTCTAACTACTATACTTCAGTGGATGCTGAACACATTTCTACCTGCAAATTAACACATTTAAAGTGGCAAATGTGTTAAATGATAGCTATGGTATAAAAGCGATAGTCAACTTGGAGCTCTATGGATTCTCTGGAATCGTTAGTTTCACTACGCTAGCGCGTGTTGTGGAAGACACCTTCCACGTTGTTCATTATTTTCCACAGAACGCATATCCCCCGCGTTGATTATCCCTTACAGTGGGGCAAAAAAGTATTTAGTCAGCCACCAATTGTGCAAGTTCTCCAACTTAAAAAGATGAGAGAGGCCTGTAATTTTCATCATAGGTACACTTCAACTATGACAGACGAAATGAGAAAAAAGAAATCCAGAAAATCACATTGTAGGATTTTTAATTTATTTATTTGCAAATTATGGTGGAAAATAAGTATTTGGTCAATAACAAAAGTTTATCTCAATACTTTGTTATATACCCTTTGTTGGCAATGACAGAGGTCAAAAGTTTTCTGTAAGTCTTCACAAGGTTTTCACACACTGTTGCTGGTATTTTGGCCCATTCCTCCATGCAGATCTCCTCTAGAGCAGTGATGTTTTGGGGCTGTCGCTGGGCAACACGGACTTTCAACTCCCTCCAAAGATTTTCTATGGGGTTGAGATCTGGAGACTGGCTAGGCCACTCCAGGACCTTGAAATGCTTCTTCTGAAGCCACTCCTTTCGCGTTCGGGCGGTGTGTTTGGGATCATTGTCATGCTGAAAGACCCAGCCACGTTTCATCTTCAATGCCCTTGCTGATGGAAGGAGGTTTTCACTCAAAATCTCATGATACATGGCCCCATTCATTCTTTCCTTTACACGGATCAGTCGTCCTGGTCCCTTTGCAGAAAAACAACCCCAAAGCATGATGTTTCCACCCCCATGCTTCACAGTAGGTATGGTGTTCTTTGGATGCAACTCAACATTCTTTGTCCTCCAAACACGACGAGTTGAGTTTTTACCAAAAAGTTATATTTTGGTTTCATCTGACCATATGACATTCTCCCAATCCTCATCTGGATCATCCAAATGCTCTCTAGCAAACTTCAGACGGGCCTGAACATGTACTGGCTTAAGCAGGGGGACACGTCTGGCACTGCAGGATTTGAGTCCCTGGCGGCGAGTGTGTTACTGATGGTAGGCTTTGTTACTTTGGTCCCAGCTCTCTGCAGGTCAT
>CM059793.1:6442678-6495178 GCA_030435695.1 Brachymystax lenok tsinlingensis
TTTCTTTGGAACTCATATAGGAAGCAATGAACAATGACTGTTGCTTGACCCGCTAATGTTTCTAACAGTCGTCTTAACCTTTTTTTTTTATACTTGTCTGCGGCGGATGGAATCGGCGAGACAGGTCAGAGGAAAACATATGGAGTGTAATTAGAGGAAGGCACCCAGAAACACATTGAGAAACACCAGCAGAGCGTTCCTTCTGGCGGTAGAACACGCATGTCTACTGTGCACGCCGGGGACGGAGGCACTAAAAGTGCAGGGGTGCTGGGATGTAGACTTCACCGATGGTAAACATGTATACTGTAGGATTTCATCCCAAATGGCACCCTATTCCCTATGGGCCAGGTCAAAAGTAGTGCACTATATTTAAGTAATAAGGGACGAGAGGGTGTGGCATATGGCCAATATACCACGATTAAGGGCTGTTCTTAGGCACAACGTATCGCAGAGTGCCTGGACACAGCCCTTAGCTGTGGTATATTGGCCAAAAAAATCACGAACCTGGTGCCTTATTGCTATTATAAACTGGTTGCCAACGTAATTAGAGCTGTAAAAATAAATATTTTGTCATACCTGTGGTATACGGTCTGATATACCATGGCTGTCAGCCAATTAGCATTCAGGGATCGAAAAACCCAGTTTATAATATACTATATACTACTGCTGAGTGGTGCAGCGGTCTGAGGCACTACAGACCCGGGTTTGATCCCAGTTTGTGGCACAGGAGGCCGCGACCAGGAGACCCATGGGGCGGCCTAGAGTCGTCCGGGTTAGTGGACGATATTGGCCGGCCGGGATGTCCTTGTCCTATCACGCTCTAGTGACTCCTTGTGGCGGGCCGGGCATATCCACGCTGACTTCGGTCGGCAGTTGTACGGGGTTTCCTCCGACACATTAGTGCGGCTGGCTTCCGGATTAAGCGAGCAGTGTGTCAAGAAGCAGTGCAGCTTGGCAGGGTCGTGTTTCGGAGGATGCATGGCTCTCGACCTTCGCCTCTCCTGCGTCCGTATGGGAGTTGGGACAAGACTGTAACTACCAATTGATTAGAAACAGGGGGGTAAATAGTACAACAACAACAACAAAAGGGTGCACTAAATAGTGAATAGGGTGCCATTTGGGATACAAACAGCCTAGGTGTGTGTCTGTCTGTCTGTGTGTGTGTTTGTGTGTCTGCGTGTGTGTTGTGAGGTTAATCGTTTAGGTAAGCAAAGCGCTCTTACTCTGTTAGCTCCTTTGGCGTTATCAGCAGACGTCCACTTATGGTAGTCCGGACACAGAGAAAGGGTCAGTTGTACCAGAGGCGACTAAGCGACTTCGGGTCACCGGGAAGCCTTTCTTCAGTCAATAGGCCAGTCTTTGTTTGGCCACTTGTCCCACAAGGGTTTATCTCTTGACCCTCAATGTAAACACTATGTTGTTGACGGACTTAGCGTCTCGCTTGGTACGAAACGACTGACTTTACAGCCAATGTTAAGCCATGGAGCAATAAAGGCCAGTCACAAGAGAATAGAGAATGCTTGGTCAAAAAACAACCCAGCGCTGGGTAGCGTGGACAGAACACACGCCGTGTTCTATTTGACCTAGCCAGTTGGGTCACTAAGTTGGATTATTGAGCTATGATCCACTGAGTCAGATCAGTATACTGGAGATGTGGCTTAGTTGGGAAGTGGCTTTCAGATAGTTATTTTTGGCCACCTGTGAGAGTAAATATAATTCCGGTTAATCTGTTCTGTTGTATTGTCACCACATGTTAAGGTTGAGCACGGCAGGTAGCTCTAGTGGTTAGAGCGTTGGGCAGGTAACCGAAAGGTTGCTGGATCGAAACCCTGAGCTGACAAGGTAAAAAAAATCTGTCCTTCTGCCCCTGAACAAGGCAGTTAACCCACTGTTCCCTGGTAGGCTGTCAATGTAAATAAGAACTTGTTCTTAACTGACTTGCCTAGTTAAGTAAAAAAATCTGTACCTTCAATAAGGCTCACGCAAGACTATGAGTTCCTTAAGTGTCTATGCATATCCCAATGTTGGGATATTTACCACTTAGTTATAATATTTAAATATAAATAATAATCCCCTTTAGAAAAAAAGTACATCTGAGTTTACAATTCTTTGCGCATAAAAAGCGACTGCCCTAAAAAGTAACTTCTCATTTTGAAAACGGCTTATTTGGCATCGATATGAGTCAGAAACATTTATTCTACTATCAGAATTGACTACAAAGTGTAAAGAGGATAATTTTGGTCATGAAGTCAGTCTCGTCCAAAATTGAGATTTATACAAATTACATGTAACAGAATGAAGGGTACAGTAACCGAATGAAGGGTACTGTAATAGAATGAAGGATACTGTAACAGATTGAAGGGTATGGTAACAGAATGAAAGGTATGGTAACAGAATGAAGGGTACAGTAACCGAATGAAGGGTACTGTAATAGAATGAAGGATACTGTAACAGATTGAAGGGTATGGTAACAGAATGAAAGGTATGGTAACAGAATGAAGGGTACAGTAACAGAATAAGGGGTACAGAACAGAATTAAGGGTACGGTAACAGAATGAAGGGTACGGTAACAGTTTTCCTTTGGTTGGGTTTATTTCAATCCTTCCCACAGCTGGCAGCACCCACGTAATCATCAAGTTGGTGCACAGCTGCATGCAAACCAAATTGACCATGGGCATGTTAGGGACCATCAGTAAATTTCAATGACTTAAAAACCTCAAACCAACTACAAATTGTAGAAATTCATACAAATATTGAAAGCATTTAAATGAGACAACTAAAAGATGCAACATGAAAATATTGTCCCATTTACATTGTGTAATTTATTGGCGGTCCCTAATTAGTTATCAACTGTCAAACCAACTTTTCCACGATTGCACACCAGCCGGCTGAAGCTAATTGGCGAAAGAAGTTGGCTAGCACTAGCTAGGCTAGGCGACTTCAAGACACAAAACCTGGTTAGAGTGTTTCAAGTTATCTAGAAGGGGGAGTGACTGTAACTGTGATTCTTTTGGCAGAGTGAATGTACAAATGCTTAACATGTGCAAACACACACAAGAGACACTCACATTAAACCCCAAGACAACTCTCATATGGCTTCAGTCATTGTCACTGCATTTCTTAGTGACCAAGACAAAAAACTAGGCCGAATCAGTGCCCCTTTAAAAGCACCCCTAGACTTCAAGCCATGATTCTGCAACAGTGAAGCCAATGCACTGAACTGCATGATACTCCCCGCCCCCTTTTCAGTTCACCAAATATCGTCATCAAACGTGAAAGGGGAAATCTGCTGTTACAACTTTTTGGATTCAGAAATTAATGATAAGTACCCATTGATTCTTGAAGAATATAACGTATGAATGCCTCATGAGTTTAGTTCAACTGTCGTGCAAAATTTAAGCTTGTTATACTCCAATGTTTGTAAACAAAGTCAATAGCCTTATTGTTTCAACTGCTGATTGCCCCTTTAACAGTTACGTATGTTCACAGCAGAAATGGACTGGCGATAGGGCAGTCCAGGCAAATGCCGCTAGGCCGGTCCCAGTCCATTTTTAGGCCAGTGGGCTGGTCGCATTGGGTCTCATTCTTTGTTAAATAATGGGCCTGTTAAGAAATGTTATGATGGTTGTTGTGCGGGCTAATGGGCTGCTGTCCCATTTCACAGACACCGGCCCAAAATACTTCAGTGGACCGATCCATTTTCCCGGGGTTAACAGTCTGTCATGAGAAACTACATGGAATGTTGTGAAAACTAAAGTTACTTTTTTGTAACTTTTTTTACTATTTGGTTTTAAATATTCTTAAGTATCGAAAGTAAATGTAATTGCTAAAATGTACTTATGTGTCAAAGTTAAAAGTATAAATCATAATTCCTTATTAGCGGGAATCCACCCCCCGGTTACTCAACCCTGCAACTTGGAAGCTGCTGCACTATATACATAGACATGGAATCACTGGCCTTTTTAAGAATGGAACACGAGTCACTTTAATAATGTTTACATACTGCTTTACTCATTTCATATGTACATACTGTATTCTATTCTACTGTATTTTAGTCAATGCCACTCCGACATTGCTTGTCCTAATATTTATATATTCCTTAATACCATTCTTTTACATTTAGATATGTGTGTATTGTTGTAAATTGTTAGACACTACTGCACTGTTGGAGCTAGGAACAAAAGAATTTCGCTACACCCGCAATAGCATCTGCTAAATATGTGTATGTGGCCAATAACGTTGATTTGATTTGATTCATATTCTGAAAACCAGACGGCACCATTTTCTATTCTTTTTTTAATATATTTAGCCAGAGGGCACACTCCAACACTCAGACATAATTTACAAACAAACCATTTGGGTTTAGTGAGTCCACCAGATCAGAGACAGTAGGGATGACCAGGGCTGTTCTCTTGATAAGTTTGTGAATTGGACCATCCAGGCTTTATCACATCTGGCCGTGATTGGGAGCCCCAGAGGGCGGCGCAAAATTGTCCCAGCGTCATATAGGTTTGGCCGGTGTAGGCCGTCATGGTAAATAAGAATTTGTTCTTAACTGACTTGCCAAGTTAAATAAAATTTTTAAATACATTTTAAAAAATTATCCTGTATTGCTGCGCATTCAAAAAGCTTTTGGAGTAAAAATTACATTATTTTCTTTAGAAATGTAGTGAAGTAAAAGTAAAAGTTGTCAAAAATATAAATAGTACTTTACGCTTCTTTTAGTGTCAAAAATCCAGTAAAGCCAATCACCTGTTTACAAATGTTAAACGTTAATGTGGAGGAGATTTAGTTCAAAGTTTGAGGTTGTAGAATTGCCAAGCTGGCATTTTCTTTTGATCTCTCTTTTACCTCCTTGCCCTGTCTACACACCATGTCTCTTTTACCTCCTCTCCCTGTCTACACACCATGTCTCTTTTACCTCCTCTCCCTGTCTACACACCATGTCTCTTTGATCTCCTCTCCCTGTCTACACACCATGTCTCTTTTATCTCCTCTCCTGTCTACACACCATGTCTCTTTTACCTCCTCTCCCTGTCTACACACCATGTCTCTTTTACCTCCTCTCCCTGTCTACACACCATCTCTCTTTTACCTCCTCTCCCTGTCTACACACCATGTCTCTTTTATCTCCTCTCCCTGTCTACACACCATGTCTCTTTTATCTCCTCTCCCTGTCTACACACCATGTCTCTTTTACCTCCTCTCCCTGTCTACACACCATCTCTCTTTTACCTCCTTGCCCTGTCTACACACCATGTATCTTTTACCTCCTCTCCCTGTCTACACACCATGTCTCTTTTACCTCCTCTCCCTGTCTACACACCATCTCTCTTTTACCTCCTCTCCCTGTCTACACACCATGTCTCTTTTATCTCCTCTCCCTGTCTACACACCATTTCTCCCCCGTCTCTCTCTCCCTCTGTCTCTCTCTCTCTCTCTCTCTCTCTCCCTCCCTCTGTCTCTCTCTGTCTCTCACTCTCTCTCTACCTCTCTCTCCCCCAACCCGTCTGTATCTCTCCACCTCTCTCTCTCCCCACCTCTATCTGTCTCTTTCTCTCTCTCACTACCTTTCTCCCTCCGTCCTTCTCTCTCTCTCCCCTATCTATCTGTTTCTCTCTCCACCTTTCTCTCTCTGTCTCCTCTCTCTGTCTCTCCCTACCTTTCTCTCTCTCTCTCTCTCTCCCTCTCTCTCTCTCTCTCTCTCTCTCCTCACTCCTCCCGCTCTCCCTCTCTCCCTCTCTCTCTCTCCCCCTCTGTCTCTCTCTCTGCCCCTTCACCACCCCTCTCCTCTCTCTCCCTCTCGCTCTCTTCTCTTTCCCTCCACCTTTCTCTCTCCCTCCCTCTCTCTCTCTCTCTCTCTCTCTCCCTAGCTCTCTACCTGTCTCTGTCTCCCTCTCTCTCCCTCTCAATTCAATTTAAATTTACTGGCATAGGAAACATATGTTTACATTGCCAAAGCAAGTAATAAATATTTTTTTTTTAAATACAGTAAACATTACACTCACAAAAGTTCCAAAAGGATGAAGACATTTCAAATGTCATATTATGTGCAAATAGTTCAAGTACAAAAGGGAAGATAAATAAACATAAACATGGGTTGTATTTATAATGGTGTTTGTTCTTCACTTGTTGCCCTTTTCTTGTGGCAACAGGTCACAAATCTTGCTGCTGTGATGGCACATTGGTATTTCACCCAATACATATGGGAGTTTATCGAAATTGGGTTTGTTTTCAAATTCTTTGTGGGTCTGTGTAATCTGAGGGAAATATGTGTCTCTAATATGTTCATACATTTGGCAGGAGGTTAGGAAGTGCAGCTCCCTCTCTCTCCTTCTCTCCCTCTCTCTCTCTCTCTCTCTCTCTCTCTCTCTCTCTCAATTCAAATTCAATTTAAGGGCTTTATTGGCATGGGAAACATATGTTAAAGTTGCCAAAGCAAGTGAAGTCCCCCATCTCTCCCCCTCTCTCTCTCTCTCTCTCTGTCTCTCTCTCTCTCTGTCTCTCTCTCTCCCCTCTCTCTCTGCCCCTCCCCACCCCTCTCCTCTCTCTCTCTGGCGGTCTCTCCCTCTTTCTCTCTCCTACAGGTTAATCATTCCATCACAGAGCTAACCCTTATCTGTCTCTGTTTAACTTTATAACTGGATCTTATCAACCACATGACCACCCCGGGACCAATCCCGGCCCATCATTTTTGAATACTGTTGATTATTGCGTGTGTGTGTGTGTGTGTGTGTGTGTGTGTGTGTGTGTGTGTGTGTGTGTGTGTGTGTGTGTGTGTGTGTGTGTGTGTGTGTGTGTGTGTGTGTGTGTGTGTGTGTGTGTGTGTGTGTGTGTGTGTGTGTGCGTGTGTGTGTGCGTGTGTGTGTGGGGGTGAAAGGGGAGGGATGGAGAGATAAAGAGAGAGAGAGGGCAGAAGGAGGGAGGGAGGGAAGGGGATGGGATAGTTCACCAGGCAGAGTTCACTCAACTTCAGAGCAAGTGGACAGTAACTTTTTTATTTTATTTTTAACTCCTAAAGTCTCAGCCTTCTTCATTGCTCTGATTGCCACAATTACTACTCACAGAATGGAATAGGTTAAGAGTGCGGGTCGGTGTCGTAGGAGATAGATCAAACCAGAGCCGTGTTTTCCTCTCTGGAGCTGCTGATTGGCATGTCTTCATCCAGCCCTGACAGTGAAAGTGATCAGTGTGGCTCTACAGAGGACCTGACTGGTGCAAGTGAGTAGTGACTGGTGTGTTGTAACATGGCTCCATGCTAGGTGTCTGGTGCAGCGTCCCAGACAGGATTCAAGAGGCTCCTCTATAGGCTACACTCTCAGAGGTAAAGGTGCCTGGGAAGAACCTTTTGGGGTTCTAAAAATTACCACACGGGTAGAACATTTTCAGTTCAAAATGGTTCTTTGAGGAACCCCTGTGTAAAGGATCTTGTGTAAAGGATCTGTAAAGGATCTTCGAGGAACCCCTGTGTAAAGGTTCAAACCAGAACGTTTTTGCGATGAGAAGGAGTTTAATTCTGAACCTTTTTACTAAGATATTGTAGAGGTGACAGCCAATCAGAATATTTGAGGTGTGGCTTTCAGATTTTTGGTCACCTGTTAGAGTAAATGTAATTCCTGTTCCTCATGTTCCGTTTGTACACTTCCAATTTAAATATTTATGCATATTACACATTGTAACTTAATATGAATAATACTAACGTTGCTGATTATATAGTAATAAAGTCATAACTATTCCAACTTTGGGATTTGCATAGGCTCTTGAGCTACAAAACGGTCAGTGTTCAACCTTAACATGTGAAGACAATACAACAGAACATATGAACAGGAATGACATTTAATCTAACGGGTGGCCCCACCTCCAGTCCGGGGTTCCTCCAGGAATGTTGAAACATTAAAGGTTCCTTCAAGAACCCTTACAACTAACCAAAGGTGTAAATATGAACCATTGACTAGCAAAGGTTCAGGGTTCCTCAAGTCACCACTCATTCTAAGAGTCTACATCATTTCTCTATTAGACTCCTGCACTCTGTCATGTTCCCGTAAATACGAGGTTAACTTGCCGTTTTCTCAAACATTTTTGACTTGCATTGTTGAGTAACAGCAATGGCATTTGTTATGTTATGCAATGTTATGCTTGAAGATTATTTTAGACCAGGGATGTAGGCCTGCGGATCAATTTCTTAAAACTACACACACACACACACACACACAATAATTTTGTTGTTGTTGTTGTTGTTGAGTTAGAATAATGCAATTTCGAAATTTGGGTTGTGCAATTTTTCTCTTGTAAAATGTCAGTCACTGACAGTCAATCAATTAGTCCATGTCAGCTAAAAACAAATGTGATTGGTGAAGTAGTCTAGCCAGCTATCTAAACTTGATCAAATTACCGACCGGGCCCCCCATTTGATTTTGCTAGTCACTCTCACTCGGATATCATTTGCAAACATGTCTCTCCTCCCTATAGCAAAATGTGTAGAATTTCAGGAAATTAACTGTCATGGGGGAAGGGGCGCTAAAATATTTTGCTGGCAACAAAATTGCGTAACAGGTTGAGGCCTCATCTTTGATACAGCTTCAGCTTGCATTTGTTTTATTAACAATATCAGCGAAGATGGGGTGTATCTTTTCAATAGCGCTTAGTAGTCAAAGTAAAATCAAAGCAAATCAAATGTTATTGGTCGCATACACGTGGTAAGCATGTATTAATGCGAGTGTAGCGAAATGCTCGTGTTCAGTTGAAAGTAAATTATTCCAATCGAAACATTGACATCAGTAACATGTCAAAAGTATTCTGGCAATCTGTACGGAATGTATTGCCAAACATTTTACAATCAATTTCTCAGACATTTGGACGTGTTTGTAGGCGTATATGTGTGGGTGTAGGTTACAGTTCAAATGTTAACTCACTCGAAATAATTTCCCGAGTTGCCTTTATGATCGAAAATGATAAAGATTAGGCTGTCAGAGAATGAACATGCACGAGAAAAGCAACGAAATGCATGTTATTTACAATGATAAAACAAATCATAATTGCAACAATTATTAGCATTGCGTGTTTGATCGTTTCGAAATTATTTAAGTGTAGTTTTGGTTATATATATGTGATATAATGGATAGATGAAATCAGTTAGACCTGCGGGGTGCGTGTGCGCGTGCGTGTGTGTGAGTTTGCCCTGGCAAGTGCGTAAATGCATGTGAGTTTGCGTGCCTTATAGGGCCCCTCTAATGTATGTCTCGAGTTGACCTTGAATATGTAGCCTAACCTTTTGCTTGAAAAGGAACACTGTGCGTCATTTTTCAATCCATCCTCTCCATCCGTTGATTGACAGCTCTCAATAGGGCTCAGGTGATGACAAGAGTGAGTTATGTTGTGTTCCGCTGTGTGTGTGTGAGTGTGTGTGTGTGTGTGTGTGTGTGTGTGTGTGTGTGTGTGTGTGTGTGTGTGTGTGTGTGTGTGTGTGTGTGTGTGTGTGTGTGTGTGTGTGTGTGTGTGTGTGTGTGTGTGTGCGTGTGTGTGGGTGGGTGGGTGTGCGTGAGTGTGCGTGAGTGAGTGAGTGAGTGAGTGAGTGAGTGAGTGAGTGTGTGTGTGTTAAAATATCTAAATGTCGTAGTTGTGTATTTTAACATACACAAAAATCCTGATTTTTGTTTGGTTGTTTTAATTCAATGCTCACGTCAATTATGTTACGTGATTTGATCCGTCTTGTCCTGTAGGTTATTGAATTCTGTAAATATTAAGGAGAGAAATTAGATCATTTATAGAGGTAATTGAGTAAATGTGGTATTTTAAAAAACGGGCCTGGCATACTAGGCTACAGCTTTGCAAAGTGTTTTTCTCTAATATACAGTTTTGTCGCAATAGCTTGGAATTAATTCATCCAGTAGCCTAAAACGAATATTGTATTTCGTCTCAGTAAAATGGCACCTGTGATGGCATAGTTTTTCCCCCTACTAATTTATCAGCTACCTAATTAAAACTGTTAGACTATAATATGCGTATTACTCATTACTAGACCTGTTGGCATAACGACGTGCCTCCGCGTGAAGACCTATCCTCTGTGTCAAATATTTTCTTTTAACATTCAGTTGCATCACTTCAATTTTGTCCATTTGTTTTTCAGCCGATTTTAGAGTCCATCAGTAGCAGTAAAACAGTTGTGATTTGGACAGTGTGCATAACGCGTTAGAAATTATGTTGCCCGTCTCCGCACGCGATTGGAGCTAAGGGGTGTGATGTCATACCACCATGAGCTCCTGATTGGCGTTAAGCAGCGGTGTCAGTGGAGTAAACAAAGCAGCAAGGAGAGGTCTGAACTTCACATCCCACTCCATCACAGAAAGACCGAATCAGACTTTACGCGAAGGAGCGGCCGGCGTGAAAGTCTTTTCAAACCAGCCCGAAAGTTCCTGACAGTTCGCTAACTCCACTTTCAAAACCCGTGTCAAAGACGTGGATACGCCAGCGGGAGAGCAGTCAGCTGCCGAGGTGTCATCGTATTTTAACCCCAGTTCAATCCTCGTTGTCCGGGTAGATTTGTTATTTTAATCACAGAGAGAGAGCTAGAGAGAGAGAGTAAGAGAGAGTAAGAGAGAGAGAGAGAGAGAGAGAGAGAGAGAGAGAGAGAGAGAGAGAGAGATCTCGAAATCATTGCGCTCCACCCCTTAACTTCGCGGTAAATCCATGCTCGTGTATTAGGGTCAACGGCATTGCTCCATATTTCAATTTACCCAAGAGCAATTTCAGAATGAATTTACATTGTTCTCGCTGTTGCAGGCTACCCATCGGGTATGTAGCCTGACAGTCGATGTCAGTTTAAGCAGAGCCCGTTGCATTTTGGCCACACAGTGAGCGCGCAGGATTTGGGAAGCCACTTTTCTCCGGTGTGTTTGAGTGAGTGTGAGAACCCTGTGGTGTTCCTCTCCCGTCCAGGTGGTCAGCCGGACGGAGCTGAGTCTCCCGCTCAGCCCAGCGGAGCTGTCATGCTGCCCAAAGGCGACACGGAATCTCTAGGACTCGTTCGATCGCATGGAGAACAGGGGCACATGGCAAGAAATATGCAAGGTAAGAAATCTAGACCGATTTAGACGGCATTATTAGGCAATATTGTCGACCGCGCGGCGGTTGTGCGTTATCACTGGTGCGAAAGGTGTCATTGGTGAAGTTGTGCGTAATTACGGGCGAAAGACCTGACAGTGTAGGACATAAATAGCTTAGACAAACTCGTCGTGCATCTTGTTCAGTTGTCAACTTGGAATAGTTCATTTATTTGCTGATCATGCATTGTATATCACTATTAAGGTAGGCTGGGACGGTGAATATGTGGCATATGCGAATTCGCTCTACCCAAATTCCATAGGAAAGATCATTGTTGCTATCACCGACTTTCTCCAAATAGTGCATGGTAAATGATTCCATGGTGCACTTTATTAATGAATTAAAAGCACACCATTCACTTAGTCAGATATCATTCAGTTTTATCCATTGTGTTTTATTCCTGCCATAGGCTATTATGAAATTATAGGCTACGGTTGGTCTATTCATACAGGCCTAGCCACAGTCATCTGATGGGATTTTACTAGGCTAATGAGTAAACCATCATAAAGCTCACCTGATGTCTAACGTTAACTTAATATGCAAGATCTCACGTGCCAGTTGTTCCCAAAATGGAATCAACTCTTGGCCATTGTCTTTTAAACGTCGGTTTCAGCACCATGCAGAATTACGTCAGTGATATTTGGGATAAAATATTTTCTTTCACGTCACGTTTTTGTCAAACGTTTATATTAAAAGGGTGGCGAGTGTAGAACCTTTACTCCAGAACAGGATCGTGCAAATCAGATATCCTACAGTTTGCGAGTAAGACATTTGGCATACGACAAAAAAAACAAGTTTTAATGACATAAATGTGTAATTATTGAAAAGTACCAAGTTGGGTTAAATACATTTTGCTTGGAATCATTTTTGTTATGTTTACAAATTGTAACCTATAACCCGTAGTTTTGGGGGTTCCTTCTCATATTGCTGAACTAGCCTACTGCTTGATTTAATTTCCAAAAGTTAAAAGTTAGAAAATAAGATAAATTAAATTCTCATCGAAAATAGTTTTCTTTGCAAGCCTATCGAATTAATATTTCTAAATCCCCTTAACTTTGTCAATTGCACAGTTCGATTATCTTTGAAAAATTAAGTGTTGTTGTTGTTTTGATACAAATATCTGATAACTCAACCTTCAAGGCGTGAATGGAATTTTCAATCTATATTTAGCACGGGTAGTTTCTCTGTCTTGCGTGCAAAAGAAAATTACATTTTCCAATCCATTTAAACATGGGCCTAGCTTATTTCAAATATCAAACTTTAAACAAAAAATAGTTTTGAGGCTGCGTGTTTCTCAGAGGCCCGACATAAGATTCGATAGCTAAGTTATAAGTGATATCCTTAGGTTACAGAAAAACTTTCTGAACTTGTCCAAAAATCTGACCGAACGGTCTAGAGTACGCTACTGTGTAAACTATCCCATGGGTTCTGCTCTCCTGTCATCAAAGTATGAGGCCTGACATTTTCATGAGGGAATTTTTGTGCTGGCGGATATGTTTGTAAGATTATTATTATAATATGTATTTTTTAACCTTTATTTAACTAGGCAAGTCAGTTAAGAACAAATTCTTATTTACAATGACTTTCTTTCAACTTATTATACAGGGCTTGTAAACGCTGCGAGATCAGAGGGTCAATGGAGAAAAACATGATCAGCAGAGACACAGGCAGAAAGACGCATTTTGAAAGTTACATTATTTAATCTAGAAAACAACAGTCTAATTCGGGAAAATGATTCGGGAAATCATTGATCATTTTTCCAGTCTGCTCTGAAATTCATTGTGATTATTCTGTTTGATGTTTGCTGCCTTTTAAGCACAATAAATTATTTTCTTACCATTGTAAATGTCATTTCAGCTGTTTGCTAGCACTGTTATTTATCCGCGTATCAACGCAATTATTTTCATCAGCATTCAATGCCGGTAAAATGTAGGCCTAGACTAAAGCAGGTGCTTATGTAAAGTCAATTAAAACGTGTATGTGCAGACCAGAGCAGACACGGGAAGAGTAGCTGAAGGCGATTCAATTGATTCTTTCACCTGTTAGCACAACAGGTTGCACTGTAGTCTATGTCTTCATTTGCCTGTGGGCGGGAACATTTACTCCTCGAATGCTTACCTCTAATATCTTACCATTTCCGGGGAGAATTCACGACTTAATATCATGAATATTTATGAAGCTCAGTTTCATATGTTTGCCGTGTCTGCGACTGGCGAGCAAGAGTGCAGCAAAGCCGGAGAATTAAGGTTATTTTCTTTCAGCTCCATCAAATAACATTATTCATCCAAATAAGGAATAGTTTTGTCAAATTTCCTTTTTGGATCAAAGCTTTAAAATTATATATATATTTTTTCCAAAAAAATTTGATGGATTTAAAAAAATATATTCCATAGCCTAAGGTCATTGTAAAGTCAGTCAGATATATAAGTTAAAGACAGCAGTAGGCCTATCAGATCAAAGTCTTCTTCTTCGTTTTCTCATGTGTGTCATGTGTTGCAGCCCCCCACTATAAAATGATGGACTACTCGTATGATGAAGACTTGGATGAGATGTGTCCGGTTTGTGGAGACAAGGTTTCTGGATATCATTATGGGCTCCTCACATGTGAAAGCTGCAAGGTTTGTTCTTATTTTTGATATTTTCTTTCTAAATATATATTTTTTGAACCTTTCCTCAGATTGTCTTTGTGTGATTCTCTTGAACATACAGCCTATGCTTAGCGTATTAGCCATAGTAAACTCCTACATTTGTTTGCAGGAGTTCCAAGTAGACTATAGATAACCAAATGGTTTTGTAAAATCTCTAAATGTCAATTTGTGTATAGCCCACATAGCCTACACTGTAGATTTAATCAATTTTTTTCTGAGCTTAAGATGCAACACGTTTACTCTGAGGATACCTTCAATAGCAACATTGCTTCATTTGAAGTGTTGTCATCTTACAATTGAATGCAATGGTAGAGAGTGTGTAGTTTTTGAAGCGTTTTTTTTCTCTTAAACTCTGCATACCGAGGATCTCACTAGATTCAGTCTTGTTAGAGAGGCCTGTTAGAAGAGTTGTAAATGAATCCTATTGTTTTAGCTGAAATATCAGTTTTTAACTCAGATACTCAAACAGTATTCTGACCCTGGATCATTTAAAGGTAACCTATGTGAATGATCTCAAATGGGTGTCTTCAACGAAATCATCTCGTCTTTGCGATAAGGTGGCTAATTTTCCACCAGCACAGTTCTAAACAGGATCTGTTTATCAGGAACATATTGGAGTTGTCTTTTAATGTACTGTGTAGTTATTTCAATGGAAGCTGTGTGTTTTGGACAGGAGAAAGATCGGAGTGTTTTCTATCCCTTTCTCACCAGTCTAGCACACTGCCTTGGGTCTGAGACACGAGGTATCAGGACTCAATGTCTAAACACACAATGTAATACAGTGTTGGTCTGCTTTAAACCTGTACAGGCACACACGCACACACACACACACACGCACACACGCACACACGCACACACGCACACACGCACGCACAGGCACGCACAGGCACACACAGGCACACACACACACACACACACACACACACACACACACACACACACACACACACACACACACACACACACACACACACACACACACACACACACACACACACACACACACACACAGGCACACACAGGCAAGCAGGATGCACACACACACACATACACACAGATACACGATTACACACAGATACACACAGATAGACAAACACAAACTTGTATTCTAAGTCCACATGAAACCACACTGTACCTGCATGTTGAAACCAACAAAAAAATCCACAGAACCATAAATGGTCATGGCTTCCTCACTGGCGATTTTGGAGGCTCCAAATCTTTGTTTGTCACACGCTATGTAATCAACAGGTGTAGACTAACAGTGACATGTTTACAAAGGCTCAATCAAGCGGTCTCTGTGTTAAGTAAAAATATGTTCACTTCGTCATTCAGTTTAACCCAGACACACACACAAACACACACCTGCACACACACCTGCAAACACATACACTATCACTGACTTGAAAGAGTGCAATACATTTAAACTGGTCTATATATTCAATGGAAATACCATTTATTCAGTAGACAGTATATCCAGTGGGTCAGTAGACTGTATATGAAGTGGGTCAGTACAATGTATATCCAGTGGGTCAGTAGAATGTATATCCAGTGGGTCAGTAGAATGTATATCCATTTGGTCAGTAGACTGTATAGCCAGTGGGTCAGTATAATGCATATCCAGTGGGTCAGTAGAATGTATATCCAGTGGATCAGTAGAATGTATATCCTGTGGGTCAGTAGACTGTATATCCAGTGGGTCAGTAGAATGTATATCCAGTGGGTCAGTAGAATGTATATCCAGTGGGTCAGTAGACTGTATATGAAGTGGGTCAGTACAATGTATATCCAGTGGGTCAGTAGAATGTATATCCAGTGGGTCAGTAGAATGTATATCCATTTGGTCAGTAGACTGTATAGCCAGTGGGTCAGTATAATGCATATCCAGTGGACCAGTAGAATGTATATCCAGTGGATCAGTAGAATGTATATCCTGTGGGTCAGTAGACTGTATATCCAGTGGGTCAGTAGAATGTATATCAAGTGGGTCAGTAGAATGTATATCCAGTGGGTCAGTAGAATGTATATCCAGTGGGTCAGTAGACTGTATATGAAGTGGGTCAGTACAATGTATATCCAGTGGATCAGTAGAACCTATATCCAGTGGGTTAGTAGACTGTATATCCAGTGGGTCAGTATAATGCATATCCAGTGGGTCAGTAGACTGTATATCCAGTGGGTCAGTAGACTGTATATCCAGTGGGTCAGTAGAACGTATATCCAGTGGGTCAGTAGACTGTATATCCAGTGGGTCAGTAGAATGTATATCCAGTGGGTCAGTAGAATGTATATCCATTTGGTCAGTAGAATGTATAGCCAGTGGGTCAGTATAATGCATATCCAGTGGGTCAGTAGAATGTATATCCAGTGGATCAGTAGAATGTATATCCTGTGGGTCAGTAGACTGTATATCCAGTGGGTCAGTAGAATGTATATCCAGTGGGTCAGTAGAATGTATATCCAGTGGGTCAGTAGAATGTATATCCAGTGGGTCTTTAGACTGTCTAACCAGTTGGTCAGTAGACTGTGTATCCAGTGGGTTAGTACACTGTATATCCAGTGGGTCAGTAGAATGTATATCCAGTGGGTCAGTAGGATGTATTTCCAGTTGGTCATTAGAATGTATATCCAGTGGGTCAGTAGACTGTATATCCAGTGGATCAGTAGAACCTATATCCAGTGGGTTAGTAGACTGTATATCCAGTGGGTCAGTATAATGCATATCCAGTGGGTCAGTAGACTGTATATCCAGTGGGCAAGTAGACTGTATATCCAGTGGGTCAGTAGAATGTACATCCAGTGGGTCAGTAGAATGTATATCCAGTGGGTGAGTAGAATGTATATCCAATGGGTCAGTAAAATGTGCATCCAGTGGGTCAGTAGAATTTATTTCCAGTGGGTCAGTAGAATCTATATCCAGTGGGTTAGTAGACTGTATATCCAGTGGGTCAGTATAATGCATATCCAGTGGGTCAGTAGACTGTATATCCAGTGGGCAAGTAGACTGTATATCCAGTGGGTCAGTAGAATGTATATCCAGTGGGTCAGTGGACTGTATAGCCAGTGGGTCAGTATAATGCATATCCAGTGGGTCAGTAGAATGTATATCCATTGGGTCAGTAGACTGTATATCCAGTGGGTCAGTATAATGCATATCCAGTGGGTCAGTAGACTGTATATCCAGTGGGTCAGTAGAACGTATATCCAGTGGGTCAGTAGACTGTATATCCAGTGGGTCAGTAGAATGTATATCCAGTGGGTGAGTAGAATGTATATCCAGTGGGTCAGTAGACTGTATATCCAGTGGATCAGTAGGACCTATATCCAGTGGGTTGGTAGACTGTAGTGGGTCAGTATAATGCATATCCAGTGGGTCAGTGGACTGTATATCAAGTGGGTCAGTAGAACGTATATCCAGTGGGTCAGTAGACTGTATATCCAGTGGGTCAGTAGAATGTATATCCAGTGGGTCAGTAGAATGTATATCCAGTGGGTGAGTAGAATGTATATCCAATGGGTCAGTAGAATGTGCATCCAGTGGGTCAGTAGAATGTATATCCAGTGGGTCAGTAGAATCTATATCCAGTGGGTCATTAGAATGTATAACCAGTGGGTCAGTAGACTGTATATCCAGTGGGTCAGTAGAATGTATGTCCTGTGGGTCAGTAGACTGTATATCCAGTGGGTCAGTAGACTGTATATCCAGTGAGTCAGTAGACTGTCTATCCAATGGGTCAGTAGAATGTATATCCAGTGGGTCAGTAGACAGTATTTCCAGTGGGTCAGTAGACAGTATATCCAGTGGGTCAGTAGACTGTATATCCAGTCGGTCAGTAGAACACATATCCTGTGGGTCAGTAGGATATATATCCAGTGGGTCAGTAGACTGTCTATCCAATTGGTCAGTAGAATGTATATCCAGTGGGCCAGTAGACAGTATAGCCAGTGGGTCAGTAGACTGTATATCCAGTGGGTCAGTAGAACACATATCCAGTGGGTCAGTAGAATGTATATCCAGTGGGTCAGTAGAATGTATATCCAGTGGGTCAGTACAATGTATATCCAGTGGGTCAGTACAATGTATATCCAGTGGGTCAGTACAATGTATATCCAGTGGGTCAGTAGAATCTATATCCAGTGGGTCAGTAGAATGTATATCCAGTGGGTCAGTAGAATGTATATCCAGTGGGTCAGTAGAATGTATATCCAGTGGGCCAGTAGACTGTATATGAAGTGGGTCAGTACAATGTATATCCAGTGGATCAGTTGAACCTATATCCAGTGGGTTAGTAGACTGTATATCCAGTGGGTCAGTAGACTGTATATGAAGTGGGTCATTACAATGTATATCCAGTGGGTCAGTAGAATGTATATCCAGTGGGTCAGTAGAATGTATATCCATTTGGTCAGTAGACTGTATAGCCAGTGGGTCAGTATAATGCATATCCAGTGGGTCAGTAGAATGTATATCCAGTGGATCAGTAGAATGTATATCCTGTGGGTCAGTAGACTGTATATCCAGTGGGTCAGTAGAATGTATATCCAGTGGGTCAGTAGAATGTATATCCAGTGGGTCAGTAGACTGTATATGAAGTGGGTCAGTACAATGTATATCCAGTTGATCAGTAGAACCTATATCCAGTGGGTTAGTAGACTGTATATCCAGTGGGTCAGTATAATGCATATCCAGTGGGTCAGTAGACTGTATATCCAGTGGGTCAGTAGACTGTATATCCAGTGGGTCAGTAGAACGTATATCCAGTGGGTCAGTAGACTGTATATCCAGTGGGTCAGTAGAATGTATATCCAGTGGGTCAGTAGAATGTATATCCATTTGGTCAGTAGACTGTATAGCCAGTGGGTCAGTATAATGCATATCCAGTGGGTCAGTAGAATGTATATCCAGTGGATCAGTAGAATGTATATCCTGTGGGGCAGTAGACTGTATATGCAGTGGGTCAGTAGAATGTATATCCAGTGGGTCAGTAGAATGTATATCCAGTGGGTCAGTAGAATGTATATCCAGTGGGTCAGTAGACTGTATATGAAGTGGGTCAGTACAATATATATCCAGTGGGTCAGTAGAATGTATATCCAGTGGGTCAGTAGAATGTATATCCAGTGGGTCTTTAGACTGTCTAACCAGTTGGTCAGTAGACTGTGTATCCAGTGGGTTAGTACACTGTATATCCAGTGGGTCAGTAGAATGTATATCCAGTGGGTCAGTAGGATGTATTTCCAGTTGGTCATTAGAATGTATATCCAGTGGGTCAGTAGACTGTATATCCAGTGGATCAGTAGAACCTATATCCAGTGGGTCAGTAGACTGTATATCCAGTGGGTCAGTATAATGCATATCCAGTGGGTCAGTAGACTGTATATCCAGTGGGCAAGTAGACTGTATATCCAGTGGGTCAGTAGAATGTACATCCAGTGGGTCAGTAGAATGTATATCCAGTGGGTGAGTAGAATGTATATCCAATGGGTCAGTAAAATGTGCATCCAGTGGGTCAGTAGAATGTATATCCAGTGGGTCAGTAGAATCTATATCCAGTGGGTTAGTAGACTGTATATCCAGTGGGTCAGTATAATGCATATCCAGTGGGTCAGTAGACTGTATATCCAGTGGGCAAGTAGACTGTATATCCAGTGGGTCAGTAGAATGTATATCCAGTGGGTCAGTGGACTGTATATCCAGTGGGTCAGTAGAATGTATATCCAGTGGGTCAGTGGACTGTATAGCCAGTGGGTCAGTATAATGCATATCCAGTGGGTCAGTAGAATGTATATCCATTGGGTCAGTAGACTGTATATCCAGTGGGTCAGTATAATGCATATCCAGTGGGTCAGTAGACTGTATATCCAGTGGGTCAGTAGAACGTATATCCAGTGGGTCAGTAGACTGTATATCCAGTGGGTCAGTAGAATGTATATCCAGTGGGTGAGTAGAATGTATATCCAGTGGGTCAGTAGACTGTATATCCAGTGGATCAGTAGGACCTATATCCAGTGGGTTGGTAGACTGTAGTGGGTCAGTATAATGCATATCCAGTGGGTCAGTGGACTGTATATCAAGTGGGTCAGTAGAACGTATATCCAGTGGGTCAGTAGACTGTATATCCAGTGGGTCAGTAGAATGTATATCCAGTGGGTCAGTAGAATGTATATCCAGTGGGTGAGTAGAATGTATATCCAATGGGTCAGTAGAATGTGCATCCAGTGGGTCAGTAGAATGTATATCCAGTGGGTCAGTAGAATCTATATCCAGTGGGTCATTAGAATGTATAACCAGTGGGTCAGTAGACTGTATATCCAGTGGGTCAGTAGAATGTATGTCCTGTGGGTCAGTAGACTGTATATCCAGTGGGTCAGTAGACTGTATATCCAGTGAGTCAGTAGACTGTCTATCCAATGGGTCAGTAGAATGTATATCCAGTGGGTCAGTAGACAGTATTTCCAGTGGGTCAGTAGACAGTATATCCAGTGGGTCAGTAGACTGTATATCCAGTCGGTCAGTAGAACACATATCCTGTGGGTCAGTAGGATATATATCCAGTGGGTCAGTAGACTGTCTATCCAATTGGTCAGTAGAATGTATATCCAGTGGGCCAGTAGACAGTATAGCCAGTGGGTCAGTAGACTGTATATCCAGTGGGTCAGTAGAACACATATCCAGTGGGTCAGTAGAATGTATATCCAGTGGGTCAGTAGAATGTATATCCAGTGGGTCAGTACAATGTATATCCAGTGGGTCAGTACAATGTATATCCAGTGGGTCAGTAGAATCTATATCCAGTGGGTCAGTAGAATGTATATCCAGTGGGTCAGTAGAATGTATATCCAGTGGGTCAGTAGAATGTATATCCAGTGGGTCAGTAGACTGTATATCCAGTGGGTCAGTAGAACACATATCCAGTGGGTCATTACAATGTCTATCCAGTGGGTCAGTAGAATCTATATCCAGTGTGTCAGTACAATGTATATCCAGTGGGTCAGTATAATGTATATCCATGGGTCAGTAGAATGTATATCCAGTGGGTCAGTAGACTGTATATCCAGTGCGTCAGTACAATGTATATCCGGTGGGTCAGTAAAATGTATATCCAGTGGGCCAGTAGAATGTATATCCAGTGGGTCAGTAGACTGTATATCCAATGCATCAGTAGAATGTATTTCCTGTGGGTCAGTAGACTGTATATCCAGTGGGTCAGTACAATGTATATTCAGTGGGTCAGTAAAATGTATATCCAGTGGGTCAGTAGAATGTATATCCAGTGGGTCAGTAGACTGTCTAACCAGTGGGTCAGTAGACTGTATATCCAGTGGGTCAGTAGAACACATATCCAGTGGGTCATTACAATGTATATCCAGTGGGTCAGTAGAATCTATATCCAGTGGGTCAGTACAATGTATATCCAGTGGGTCAGTATAATGTATATCCATGGGTCAGTAGAATGTATATCCAGTGGGTCAGTAGACTGTATATCCAGTGTGTCAGTACAATGTATATCCGGTGGGTCAGTAAAATGTATATCCAGTGGGCCAGTAGAATGTATATCCAGTGGGTCAGTAGACTGTATATCCAATGCGTCAGTAGAATGTATTTCCTGTGGGTCAGTACAATGTATATTCAGTGGGTCAGTAGAATGTATATCCAGTGGGTCAGTAGAATGTATATCCAGTGGGTCAGTAGAATCTATATTCAGTGCGTCAGTAGAATGTATAACCAGTTGGTCATTAGACTGTATATCCAGTGGGTCAGTAGAACACATATCCAGTGGGTCAGTACAATGTATATCCAGTGGGTCAGTAGAATGTATATCCAGTGGGTCAGTAGACTGTATATCCAGTGGGTCAGTAGAATGTATATCCTGTGGGTCAGTAGACTGTATATCCAGTGGGTCATTAGACTGTATATCCAGTGGGTCAGTAGACTGTCTATCCAATGGGTCAGTAGAATGTATATCCAGTGGGTCAGTCGACAGTATTTCCAGTGGGTCAGTAGACAGTATATCCAGTGGGTCAGTAGACTGTATATCCAGTCGGTCAGTAGAACACATATCCTGTGGGTCAGTAGGATGTATATCCAGTGGGTCAGTAGAATGTATATCCTGTGGGTCAGTAGAATGTATATCCAGTGGGTCAGTAGACTGTATATCCAGTGGGTCAGTAGAATGTATATCCTGTGGGTCAGTAGAATGTATATCCAGTGGGTCAGTAGACTGTATATCCAGTGGGTCAGTACACTGTATATCCAGTGGGTCAGTACAATGTATATCCAGTGGGTCAGTAGACTGTCTATCCAATTGTTCAGTAGAATGTATATCCAGTGGGTCAGTAGACAGTATATCCAGTGGGTCAGTAGAATGTATATCCAGTGGGTCAGTAGACTGTATATCCAGTGGGTCAGTAGAATGTATATCCTGTGGGTCAGTAGACTGTATATCCAGTTGGTCAGTAGACTGTATATCCAGTCGGTCAGTAGAACACATATCCTGTTGGTCAGTAGGATGTATATCCAGTGGACCAGTAGAATGTATATCCTGTGGGTCAGTAGAATGTATATCCAGTGGGTCAGTAGACTGTATATCCAGTGGGTCTGTACACTGTATATCCAGTGGGTCAGTACAATGTATATCCAGTGGGTCAGTAGACTGTCTATCCAATTGTTCAGTAGAATGTATATCCAGTGGGTCAGTAGACAGTATATCCAGTGGGTCAGTAGAATGTATATCCAGTGGGTCAGTAGACTGTATATCCAGTGGGTCAGTAGAATGTATATCCTGTGGGTCAGTAGACTGTATATCCAGTGGGTCATTAGACTGTATATCCAGTGGGTCAGTAGACTGTCTATCCAATGGGTCAGTAGAATGTATATCCAGTGGGTCAGTCGACAGTATTTCCAGTGGGTCAGTAGACAGTATGTCCAGTGGGTCAGTAGACTGTATATCCAGTCGGTCAGTAGAACACATATCCTGTGGGTCAGTAGGATGTATATCCAGTGGGTCAGTAGAATGTATATCCTGTGGGTCAGTAGAATGTATATCCAGTGGGTCAGTAGACTGTATATCCAGTGGGTCAGTACACTGTATATCCAGTGGGTCAGTACAATGTATATCCAGTGGGTCAGTAGACTGTCTATCCAATTGTTCAGTAGAATGTATATCCAGTGGGTCAGTAGACAGTATATCCAGTGGGTCAGTAGAATGTATATCCAGTGGGTCAGTAGACTGTATATCCAGTGGGTCAGTAGAATGTATATCCTGTGGGTCAGTAGACTGTATATCCAGTGGGTCATTAGACTGTGTATCCAGTGGGTCAGTAGACTGTCTATCCAATGGGTCAGTAGAATGTATATCCAGTGGGTCAGTCGACAGTATTTCCAGTGGGTCAGTAGACAGTATATCCAGTGGGTCAGTAGACTGTATATCCAGTCGGTCAGTAGAACACATATCCTGTGGGTCAGTAGGATGTATATCCAGTGGGTCAGTAGAATGTATATCCTGTGGGTCAGTAGAATGTATATCCAGTGGGTCAGTAGACTGTATATCCAGTGGGTCAGTACACTGTATATCCAGTGGGTCAGTACAATGTATATCCAGTGGGTCAGTAGACTGTCTATCCAATTGTTCAGTAGAATGTATATCCAGTGGGTCAGTAGACAGTATATCCAGTAGGTCAGTAGACTGTATATCCAGTGGGTCAGTAGAACACATATCCAGTGGGTCAGTAGAATGTATATCCATTTTTTCAGTAGAATGTATATCCAGTGGGTCAGTAGAATGTATATCCAGTGGGTTAGTAGAATGTATATCCAGTGGGTCAGTACAATGTATATCCAGTGGGTCAGTAGAATCTATATCCAGTGGGTCAGTAGAATGTATATCCAGTGGGTCAGTAGAATGTATATTCAGTGGGTCAGTAGACTGTCTAACCAGTGGGTCAGTAGACTGTATATCCAGTGGGTTAGTAGACTGTATATCCAGTGGGTCAGTAGAATGTATATCCAGTGTGTCTCATCTTGTGTGGTTATATTTTCATGTCACAAGGCTGGAACAAGCAATGCAGGTTGTACATTAAAAACAATGTTGAAATATTGATCGTTTTACTTTTAAATTGGGCAAGTTTGGATCGGGAATACGTCAATACCTTCTCCACGTTAGATTTTTCCTGCTACTTCTGAACATTTATTCAATGGTACCAGTTAAAACGAAGTGAACTATAAATGATGGATATAATGTATTTGGATTTGTACTCTAATTCTCGTGTTGTTTTATAATTAAGATAACATGACAATTGTTGTGTTCATGCATCTGTCTGAACACTTACCCAAACCACATATTTATATATTAGTAAAAATCATTGTTTCTATGTGAGTAAATATTCAAAGCAATAGGGGAAGGAATTATGATAATCCTATAGCAAGAATTAGAATGTTTTATACCAAAGTATTGTATCCGATATTTGTTTTTGTGTTTTGTTAGGGTTTTAAGCTTTCTTTATATTGATATCTGAATTTTCACCATTCATTTAATTAATTCATCGCCATTTACATATTACTAATTTTCTGGTCATCTGTCGAAATGTTCCGTGTCTGTCTGTGCGTGTGTTTGTGTTTGTGTTTGTGTGTGTGCGCACACGTGTGTGTGTGTGTTTAAACTATGTGTATACTGTACATGATCATATGTCAGTTTTTTATGCACACAAAATTCTCTTTGTGTTGTGTGAACACAATTTTGGTTGTGTTTTCTGTGCCTCCATTCTGTGCCTCCATTCTGTCTCTCCATTCTGTGCCTCCATTCTGTGCCTCCATTCTGTGCCTCCATTCTGTGCCTCCATTCTGTGTGTGTGAGCTTGCACGCTCAAGCATGTGTGTGTGAATCGGGCAATTATAAACGCCGGGGTCATACGTGTTGACATGTAAATTCTTCTCCGTAGGGCTTCTTCAAGCGCACGGTTCAGAACAACAAGCGGTACACATGCATAGAGAACCAGACATGTGCCATCGACAAGACACAAAGAAAACGCTGCCCTTATTGCCGCTTCCAGAAGTGCCTCACTGTTGGCATGAAGCTGGAAGGTAAGGTCTCCTCTTATTAATGAGGTTATAAGACAACAAGAAGGTCCTAGTATAGGCCAACTAAGTTAGGGACAGGATTTGACTTATGTTGGTGCATGACAGACCTGGGTTCAAATAGTATTATTTTTCTCTTTCCAAAATGTTTTTTTTTTTTGTGTAACTTTTGGGACTTCTCTATTGGTTCCATTGTGCGACGCGAGTTCAGTCACACCCAGCTAAAGTTGTTGAAAGTAAATTAAATCTCTTTTAGCCCTGAGTCTGGTACATACACAGGGGTCAGTGTATTCTCACATAACAAATCAGATCATGCTCAAACGAGTCGGAATTTGTCACCGACCGCATCGATGCGGTCTTATGTAGCAACATTTGAAAAAGCCACAGAGCTACAAAATGGTACATCATACACTGCATTTGAGGAACAATGGGAAAGTAATTATAATTTAAAGTTGTAGCCCCACTTTTGGAATGTTTTGGTACACCTACTGGAGAGCTCTTCTTTGTCTACACCCATTCAGCATCGTTCACACCCTCTTAAGCTTTAGCCCCGCCCATCTCTTTAAGGCATGACATGTGAGGCCATGTGCTAAACAGAGTGAGTACTGTAGTAAAGATTTCAAAACTAAAAGTGGTAAAAGTAGTAGCCTACAATAAGCCTGTATCCTAATGTGACCTTGGTGCAGGTCATGTTGTTCTTCACGTTACCGTCTCCGTTAAACACTATCAAATTAAATCTACGTTTATTTTGTCACATGCACAGGATACAGAAGATAAACGGTACAATGAAATGGTTACTTGCATATTAGCAAAACTAGAAAGTGTCAATATAAAAAAAAATAACAAAACGTATCAATGCCAGTAGAGAAATAACAAAAGAAATACAGGATGTAGAAGAACAATATCAATAACAACAGCAGTGATACTGGTGGTAGATGAGGTAGTTACGTATATGCATTATATGCATACAATCAAGGGTAAGTGGCTGAGCAGCAGGATATTTTTTATTTAGTAGCAGAAACGTATGGTAAGTGTGTGTGTTTGTGGGTTAGGAGAGAGTCATATGAATGTGCATAGAGGCACTGCAGATAGTCTGAATGACTGGGAACACGCCCCACTGTGATGAACTGATCTGTCCGCACCACGCATGAGCAAGGGAATCTATAGTCGGAGAGCATGTTTCTGTCCTGCCCTTGACTTTGGTGCAGGGCATATCATGTCCATGCCCTCTTTGTGACAAGACTCCCTGATCTTCTCAAAATATAAGTTTGTCTAGCTGTGTCCAGTCCAGGTGGTGCTTGTACAGGCAGACCATCTATGGGAGGAAGGACGTCAGTGTTGCGCAGCAGCTGAAACCTGGTCCAAACTGAGTCTGAACGCTCATTGGTGACAACAACACCAGGCACCAGAGCATCGAAGCTGTAAAACAGGAAAATAGACAAAAAAATGAAGACATTACAACCTTGCATAACATCAATTCACCTCCCAAGTTTAGATAAGAAGAATAACCTCATACAATGCAATGAAAATGATATTCACCTGAAGTGCTGGTACTGCTTGATCTGTGGCAGAGGCCTGAAGTACGGAGTCAGGTGTTGTTTGCCAGTCATAGCTTTCCACCAGCATTATACAATAGATGGCCGTAATCACCGCCAGACACACCTGGCTAACTTGATAGGTCGTGTAATCATCTAGCGAAGTGGAGTCTTTTGTTGAGACATGTAGCTAGCTAGCTAGACAAATAAATATAATCCCAACCCATTGTACAAGCAATACAAACCGATTGTCATAGCTATCTTAAGCTAACTAACTAGGTTCAATGTAAGTTAGATAGCTAATATTAGGTTAGAACTAGCAATGGAAATGGATTTCTGAGGTAATATTACTGCACAGATTATACTAGTAACGTTAGCAAGCTAGCTAACAACACGCTTTAACTTGGTCTTTTGTTTAGACATGTAGCTAGCTAGCTAAAAAAGGAACCATAATCCCAATCCATAGAATACTAGAATACTAGCTAACTAGCTAAAAAAGAAACCATAATCCCAATCCATAGAATACTAGCAATACAAACCAATTATCATAGCTAGCTAAGGCTAACCAAATAGGTTTAATGTTAGCTAGTCACAAAGAAGGCATGGACATGATATGCCACGCACCAAAGTACAGCTTGTACAGCTTGCTTGGCCCACGTTGTGTCAAGTCACTCTGGTTCACACTGACCGTGTACAATGCTATGAGAATCATCAGATCCTTCTCCCTTAGTTTGAAGATGTAATCCGGATACAGGTGTTTTATACAACAGCCTTCTGTGTTCTATTTTCGACTCCCTCTGCATTTGCAATCAAACGCCAGAATTGTATTCATCTCCTTATCATACTCTGCTTCCACCGGCCATTCCACGTATTTTAAAACTCTGTCAACTTCTTCCGTGACCACAACACTGTTGATTGCCAATTCTTCCCCATCACTGTCATCAGAAGACTCTACACTGTCTGGTTCAATTAAAATGTTTTGACCGAAATCAGGGATTTCGTCATCGTATGATTCATTTTCAGAGTCAGAGAGAGTCAGCATGGCACGATCGTACTCCAGTGATAGCGCCTGGTGTAATTGAGAGCAGTAGCAACACATTTGCAGTTCTTCATGGCTAACGTTATATCTTTAAAAAAAAATGCTGTAGTAGAAAGGATTATCTACACATAATGAGCAGCTCATTTTGAAGACAGAAAATGCTACACGGCAGACCAATTAAAACTCATCTCTCTGCATGTCCAACCAATCATGGCTAGCTGGAAGGTTTCTGTCTTTTTACGTGGCTAAACCAACTAGGCTAAAAATGTAACAACTGTATTTGTATTGTAAAAAACAACAACATACAAATGCCTTTCGTGTGAAGTAGTGACGTGCGACATATGCCTAGTTTCCTGAAACGAGTCACATATAGCGTGGGCACCAACATAAAGGTAAAGATGTGGAAATTGTCCAGTCCATTATCTTTGGTGTTTTGTAAGAGTTACTTGGAACGCAACGGCCCTATTCAAACAAAACTGTTATCTTGAAGTTTTGGGGCAAAGGAAAAACAAACACATTTGAATTGGTATCAACTCTTGTTTTAAAAGGTTTCTAAAGGCTTATACTGTTGTTGTATAGAACTAAGTTGAGTTAGAAGTTTCCCTAAACCACAGACAGATAGGTTAGGATTAGGGGATGTAAAGGTTAGGATTAGGGGGATGGACAGGTTAGGATTAGGGGGGTGGATAGGTTAGGATTAGGGGAATGTAAAGGTTAGGATTAGGGGGATGGATAGGTTAGGATTAGGGGAATGTAAAGGTTAGGATTAGGGGGATGGATAGGTTAGGATTAGGGGGATGTAAAGGTTAGGATTATGGGGATGGAAAGGTTAGAATTAGGGGATGGATAGGTTAGGATTAGGGGGATGTAAAGGTTAGGATTAGGGGGATGTAAAGATTAGGATTAAGGGTGTGAAGGTTAGGATTAGGGGATGTAAACGTTAGGATTAGGGGATGAATAGGTTAGGATTAGGGGATGTAAAGGTTGGGATTAGGGGATGTAAAGATTCAGATTAGGGGATGTAAAGGTTAGGATTAGGGACGGACAGGTTAGGATTAGGGGGATGTAAAGATTAGGATTAAGGGGATGGATAGGTTAGGATTAGGGGGATGGACAATTTAGGATTAGGGGATCGATAGGCTAGGATTAGGGGGATGGACAGGTTAGGATTAGGGGGATGGACAGGTTAGGATTAGGGGGATGGACAGGTTAGAATTAGGGGGATGGACAAATGCTGTATCTGACCATGTATCAGTGATCATGGCCAAATAAACCTACTCTGTAGAAATAATCCTAACGTCCTGCATGTAGACAGATGGGGCGAGAAGTGAAAAGCAACATTGTATTGTTTTACCCCTGAAACACATTTATTTTGCCTGGACCCTCAGTCTTGACCTCTTTCTTATTCAACCACCACCTTTACACAACCATCCCGTATCTACGTGTACTTTTAGCCATTTTTAAGATAGCACTTATTTTTTTGTTGAGTCTTTTTCCTCTTAACCCGCAGGAGTGTGGTTTTAATTACTATTAATTGTGAATGGCCAGAGGGCAGAATCTCCTCGCCTGTCATTTTACAGCTTACTACGGCGTGATGTGTTTTCATATGCTAGCAGCTGGGCGGAGGGGCCCCGCAGCACTCTGTCTACTCCAGCCCAGGGGCAGAGCCAGGCAGGCAGGCAGACAGGGAGGCAGGGTGGAGTGTTGCCACAACCTGTAAAGATCACGGAGGTAGAATCCTGCTCTCCCAGACACAGCTTTCCAGGAAAACACATAAATATGTTATATATGTATTCACACGGATCTATTCAGTCCTTCATTTGGGGATTTTAAAAAAGTGTTGAATTGCAGTTAAGTCCGTTTTGAATAGTTAAACATTGACTCCCTTTGAAAACGACCCACAGTATGTGGCATCGATATGAGTCTGAAACTATTATTCTAATGTTAAAATTGACTACAAAGTCTAAATAGGATAATTTTGGTCATAAAGTCTCGTCTAAAAACAGAGTTTGGAACATCTGTGCGTCACAACGGGTAAATAAAAGTTGGGTTTTGATTTGACGATGTCCATTTGCCCACTAACATGTGATGGAACAGCTCCAGTGATTTCCCTATATCCAATAGCATAGACAGTGAGAAAGACCTGCCCAGCATCTCTGACTTTGTTTCCACAATACAACACATAACACATTTGTTTTACTTGAGAAATACTACACCAAACACATTAGTTAAATTTGCCAACTAAAACATCCTCTGCAAATACATCAAAATGAATTACAGATTTCTTGATTTATCTTAAATTCATTCCGGAGATTTTGAGGAAGTGAAATAGGCTACCGCTTCAACAGTGTCTCATGAGGGACAAATATCATTAACCAAATGCAAAATCAGTCAGGAAACACACCTCCAAGTCTGAAATACTGTTTTTCTAAGGAGCAACAGAAAAACACGTGCCAATCGGTGTCTTCAGTGGCTCTTTAAAAGGTAGGATACAAATCACATCAAATCACATTTTATTTGTCACATGCGTCGAATACAACAGGTGTAGACCTTACAGGGAAATGCTTACGTACAAGCCCTTAACCAACAATTCAGTTTTAAGAAAACACTTTTTTTTTTGAGTAAGAGATAAGAATAACAAATTATTAAAGAGCAGCAGTAAATAACAAACATGTTTGGTTTGTTTGTTTTGCTTGTCTCATATTTTGGTAAGCTGTTCCTGTTACTGGTAAAGTCAACATCCAGTACAGTGTTGGACAGCCAGTGATATCGGGGTGACACGGACAGTATCATGAGTTTGACATTCAGTCACACACACACACACACACACACACACACACACACACACACACACACACACACACACACACACACACACACACACTTTCTTAATTTCTCCTCTGCTTCTCTACAAGAGCGAACATATTATCTAAACTACAGGAACATAAATTAAATGAAACCTGTACACAGACTGGGCCCCACACTGACCCTCAGCAGCTGGGTCTACCTCATCCATACCTCACCATACCTTATCCGTACCTCACCATATCTCATCCGTACCTCATCCATACCTCATCCTATCACACACACACACACACACACACACACACACACACACACACACACACACACACACACACACACACACACACACACACACACACACACACACACACACACACACACACACACACAGAGAGATTGGGGCGGCAGGTAGCCTAGTGGTTAGAGCGTTGGGCCGGTAACCGAAAGGTTGCTAGATTGAATCCCTGAGCTGACAAGGTCAAAATCTGTCGTTCTGCCCCTGAACAAGGCAGTTAACCCACTGTTCCTAGTTCATCATTGTAAATAAGAATTTGTTCTTAATTGACTTGCCTAGTTAAATAAAGGAAAAATAAAAATCTATCCTGGAGGAAAATGAGTTCCAAATATTAAGTGAAGACTGTTATTTTATCAAATCAACTTTCTGTAATTATTATTATGTGATTAAACTAATCATGTAAATGTAATAAACTAGGAAGTCGGGGCACCAAGGAAATCTTCAGATTACAAAGTTATAATTTTCCTAATATAACTTTCAGATATTTTAATATCTGATCAATTAGTCTTCTTTTAATGAATTATTATTTACCTTACTTCAGTCTCATTCCAAACGTCGTAAATTGTTGGGTATCTGCACGAACCCAGCCTTTACTATGAATCATCCATACACCAATTGGCTTAATCATTTATTTACTAACCAACAAAAAAAATCACAGAAATACATAAACAAACAAACAGTAGATATTGGTTACTAACAAAGCATAGGGAAGATTCCTTAGTGGGGTTAAGCCGATATGACGGCTTGGTGGACAAAGGGAAGTGGGCGTGGTCTGAGAAAGGCGGGAAAGACAAAAGGAATCGCTGCACACAGTTGATAATTATATGAATGCACATGAATGCTCACTCATTCGGGAATAATTGCAATCAATATATTTTTACGCCCATGTGTCGTTGTGATCTTCTCTGTTGGAATCGTCAGTCCGTCTGCTGGAGAGTCAGTTCATCCGAGTCTCTCTCTTTCTGATTCCCTGAAGATCAAGTCTTTCGTGGTTAGAATGGATACTTCAGAGTACCATTCAGAAATGTTCTCATAGAATAGATGTTTCGGCGGTTGTTGGTATTCTCGTCCCAGGATAAAATAGTTTCTAGCTGCAGACTAGTAATTCATATCTAAGATTTGCTCTTATTCTGGGATCGAAAGTCTCAGTGTTTAACCGTTTCCAGCCGTGTAGCCAATGCTCCACGTGGTGTAGTATTCTGGTTTTAGGACTCAAACCTGTGCCACCTCAGCTTACACCGAGGTATGCGTGGTCTGAACTATTCACAATCACAGCTCACGCTGTGGGTTTGCTCAGTCTGAAGAGGATTTTCTTAGGAGGGGGTTTTATTCGTAACCATAGAAAAGGTGGTTCCATGACGCCAGATCATGTCTGTGCTCACGGGTGCGTGCCAATGACTTAGTTAAACTTGAAAGGGAATACAATTCTCTCACATTAAAGGTTTAACATCACATTACATAATTTCACAAATAGTTTAATCTTTACTCATTCATTTTATACAAGAATTAGATGCAAACCTTAACAGAGGCACCTGTATAAACAGAGTAAGGGTAATATGGCTGTATTGTCTTTCATGAGGTCACGAACATAAAAGAAAACGGACCGGGTCGTAGCTGGCTTCCCCACCGACCGTTTACTCATTCTCCAAAATATGGATATTGTTAAGTTCTAAAATTCTGTGATGTAGTAGAATTTGGCGGAAGTTCCTATGTTATACTGTGAAACTCTCCGAATGAAAAGGGGGAGAGAGTCTCCACCAGGAATTTACGACCTGAGATAACAGAACCTGGGTGTAGGAGAGAGTGAGAAAGGGGGAAGATAAGATCTATACACAGAAAGGGCCACGTCATGACATCCCTGATAGATGGTTTACCTTTGGACTAATGTGCGGTCAGGGTTCATGATCTGATTTCAGATTCACTTTTCCTGAGTGTGAATGGGGGATGTACAGATGCCACTGTTCTTTTCCCTTGAAAATGTGCATTGGCACTGGTTTTAGCACTGATGAGTGTTAAAATGAGTGTTAATATTAATGAGTGTTCAAATGTACCAAACATATACAAATTTCGTAATTCTTTCGTAAAACTTTGTTTCTATGTGGGAATTGTTTGTTCTTGTTTTATTGCCCAACGCTATAATAAATTGCTTCTGTAATCCAAGAACCTGGTAAACTGTCTGATCCAGGTACCAACAGTATAACATGGTAAACTGTCTGATCCTGGTACCAACAGTATAACATGGTAAACTGTCTGTTCCAGGTACCAACAGTATAACATGGTAAACTGTCTGATCCAGGTACCAACAGTATAACATGGTAAACTGTCTGATCCTGGTACCAACAGTATAACATGGTAAACTGTCTGATCCTGGTACCAACAGTATAACATGGTAAACTGTCTGATCCTGGTACCAACAATATAACATGGTAAACTGTCAGATCCAGTTACCAACAGTATAACATGGTAAACTGTCTGATCCTGGTACCAACAGTATAACATGGTAAACTGTCTGATCCTGGTACCAACAGTATAACATGGTAAACTGTCTGATCCAGGTACCAACAGTATAACATGGTAAACTGTCTGATCCAGGTACCAACAGTATAACATGGTAAACTGTCTGATCCAGTTACCAACAGTATAACATGGTAAACTGTCTGATCCTGGTACCAACAGTATAACATGGTAAACTGTCTGATCCAGGTACCAACAGTATAACATGGTAAACTGTCTGATCCAGTTACCAACAGTATAACATGGTAAACTGTCTGATCCTGGTACCAACAGTATAACATGGTAAACTGTCTGATCCTGGTACCAACAGTATAACATGGTAAACTGTCTGATCCTGGTACCAACAGTATAACATGGTAAACTGTCTGTTCCAGGTACCAACAGTATAACATGGTAAACTGTCTGATCCTGGTACCAACAGTATAACATGGTAAACTGTCTGATCCTGGTACCAACAGTATAACATGGTAAACTGTCTGATCCTGGTACCAACAGTATAACATGGTAAACTGTCTGTTCCAGGTACCAACAGTATAACATGGTAAACTGTCTGATCCTGGTACCAACAGTATAACATGGTAAACTGTCTGATCCTGGTACCAACAGTATAACATGGTAAACTGTCTGATCCAGGTACCAACAGTATAACATGGTAAACTGTCTGATCCTGGTACCAACAGTATAACATGGTAAACTGTCTGATCCTGGTACCAACAGTATAACATGGTAAACTGTCTGATCCTGGTACCAACAGTATAACATGGTAAACTGTCTGTTCCAGGTACCAACAGTATAACATGGTAAACTGTCTGATCCTGGTACCAACAGTATAACATGGTAAACTGTCTGATCCTGGTACCAACAGTATAACATGGTAAACTGTCTGATCCTGGTACCAACAGTATAACATGGTAAACTGTCTGATCCTGGTACCAACAGTATAACATGTTAAACTGTCTGTTCCAGGTACCAACAGTATAACATGGTAAACTGTCTGATCCTAGTACCAACAGTATAACATGGTAAACTGTCTGATCCTGGTACCAACAGTATAACATGGTAAACTGTCTGATCCTGGTACCAACAGTATAACATGGTAAACTGTCTGTTCCAGGTACCAACAGTATAACATGGTAAACTGTCTGATCCTGGTACCAACAGTATAACATGGTAAACTGTCTGATCCTGGTACCAACAGTATAACATGGTAAACTGTCTGATCCTGGTACCAACAGTATAACATGGTAAACTGTCTGATCCTGGTACCAACAGTATAACATGGTAAACTGTCTGTTCCAGGTACCAACAGTATAACATGGTAAACTGTCTGATCCTGGTACCAACAGTATAACATGGTAAACTGTCTGATCCTGGTACCAACAGTATAACATGGTAAACTGTCTGATCCAGGTACCAACAGTATAACATGGTAAACTGTCTGTTCCAGGTACCAACAGTATAACATGGTAAACTGTCTGATCCTGGTACCAACAGTATAACACTGTCTGTTCCATGTACCAACAGTATAACACTGTCTGTTCCAGGTACCAACAGTATAACACTGTCTGTTCCAGGTACCAACAGTATAACATGGTAAACTGTCTGATCCTGGTACCAACAGTATAACATGGTAAACTGTCTGATCCAGGTACCAACAGTATAACATGGTAAACTGTCTGTTCCAGGTACCAACAGTATAACACTGTCTGTTCCAGGTACCAACAGAATAACACTGTCTGTTCCAGGTACCAACAGTATAACACTGTCTGTTCCAGGTACCAACAGTATAACATGGGAAACTGTCAGATCCAGTTACCAACAGTAGAACCTGGTAAACTGTCTGATCCAGGTACCAACAGTATAACATGGTAAACTGTCTGATCCTGGTACCAACAGTATAACATGGTAAACTGTCTGATCCTGGTACCAACAGTATAACATGGTAAACTGTCTGATCCAGGTACCAACAGTATAACATGGTAAACTGTCTGTTCCAGGTACCAACAGTATAACATGGTAAACTGTCTGATCCTGGTACCAACAGTATAACATGGTAAACTGTCTGATCCTGGTACCAACAGTATAACATGGTAAACTGTCTGATCCTGGTACCAACAGTATAACATGGTAAACTGTCTGATCCTGGTACCAACAGTATAACATGGTAAACTGTCTGTTCCAGGTACCAACAGTATAACATGGTAAACTGTCTGATCCTGGTACCAACAGTATAACATGGTAAACTGTCTGATCCTGGTACCAACAGTATAACATGGTAAACTGTCTGATCCAGGTACCAACAGTATAACATGGTAAACTGTCTGTTCCAGGTACCAACAGTATAACATGGTAAACTGTCTGATCCAGGTACCAACAGTATAACATGGTAAACTGTCTGATCCTGGTACCAACAGTAGAACCTGGTAAACTGTCTGATCCAGGTACCAACAGTATAACATGGTAAACTGTCTGATCCAGGTACCAACAGTATAACATGGTAAACTGTCTGATCCAGTTACCAACAGTATAACATGGTAAACTGTCTGATCCAGGTACCAACAGTATAACATGGTAAACTGTCTGATCCAGGTACCAACAGTATAACACTGTCTGTTCCAGGTACCAACAGAATAACACTGTCTGTTCCAGGTACCAACAGTATAACACTGTCTGTTCCAGGTACCAACAGTATAACATGGTAAACTGTCTGATCCAGGTACCAACAGTATAACATGGGAAACTGTCAGATCCAGTTACCAACAGTAGAACCTGGTAAACTGTCTGATCCAGGTACCAACAGTATAACATGGTAAACTGTCTGATCCAGGTACCAACAGTATAACACTGTCTGTTCCAGGTACCAACAGTATAACACTGTCTGTTCCAGGTACCAACAGTATAACACTGTCTGTTCCAGGTACCAACAGTATAACATGGTAAACTGTCTGATCCAGGTACCAACAGTATAACATGGGAAACTGTCTGATCCTGGTACCAACAGTATAACATGGTAAACTGTCTGATCCAGGTACCAACAGTATAACATGGTAAACTGTCTGATCCTGGTACCAACAGTTGTTAGAGAATGCAATAATAGGACAGTAATAGCACACTGCAATGCGTGTTTGATTGAATCCTAATTGAATCCCACACAGATAAAAGGAATGTTTGAACCTATACCCCAGCTCCAGTCTTATACCCCAGCTCCAGTCTTATACCCCAGCTCCTGTCTTATACCCCAGCTCCTGTCTTATACCCCAGTTATATACCCCAGCTCCTGTCTTAAACCCCAGTTATATACCCTTGCTCCTGTCTTATACCCCAGCTTCTGTCTTATACCCCAGTCCTATACCCCAGTTCCTGTCTTATACCCCAGCTCCTGTCTTATACCCCAGTTATATACCCCAGCTCCTGTCTTATACCCCAGCTCCTGTCTTATACCCCAGCTCCAGTCTTATACCCAAGCTCCAGTCTTATATCCCAGCTCCTGTCTTATACCCCAGCTCCTGTCTTATACCCCAGCTCCTGTCTTATACCCCAGTTCCTGTCTTGAACCCCAGCTCCTGTCTTATACCCCAGCTCCAGTCTTATACCCCAGCTCCAGTCTTATACCCCAGCTCCTGTCTTATACCCCAGCTCCTGTCTTAAACCCCAGTTATATACCCCAGCTCCAGTCTTATACCCCAGCTCCTGTCTTATACCCCAGCTCCTGTCTTATACCCCAGTTATATACCCTTGCTCCTGTCTTATACCCCAGCTCCTGTCTTATACCCCAGCTCCTGTCTTATACCCCAGTTATATACCCTTGCTCCTGTCTTATACCCCAGCTCCTGTCTTATACCCCAGTTCCTGTCTTGAACCCCAGCTCCTGTCTTATACCCCAGCTCCAGTCTTATACCCCAGCTCCAGTCTTATACCCCAGCTCCTGTCTTATACCCCAGCTCCTGTCTTATACCCCAGCTCCTGTCTTATACCCCAGTTATATACCCCAGCTCCAGTCGTATACCCCAGCTCCAGTCTTATACCCCAGTTATATACCCCAGCTCCTGTCTTATACCCCAGTTATAAAAAAACCCAGCTCCTGTCTTATACCCCAGCTCCAGTCTTATACCCCAGCTCCAGTCTTATACCCCAGCTCCTGTCTTATACCCCAGTTATATACCCCAGCTCCTGTCTTATACCCCAGCTCCTGTCTTATACCCCAGCTCCAGTCTTATACCCCAGCTCCTGTCTTATACCCCAGCTCCTGTCTTATACCCCAGCTCCTGTCTTATACCCCAGTATTAAACCCCAACCCCCAGGCCTAACCCACAGTTAAGGCCCCATGCTTGTACCCCAGGTCCGAATGTATCCGTACAACACGCATGTAAACAACCTTGTTTAAATAGACACAAGTAGGGTGAAAGAGAAGGAAAATAAATGCTATCAAAATAGCCCCAGTATTTATGATGTGAGTTCCAGGTTCAGACCTAATTGTGATTTCCCAAAACAGCCCCAGTATTCATGATGTGAGTTCCAGGTTCAGACCTAATTGTGTTTTCCCAAAATAGCCCTAGTATTCATGATGTGAGTTCCAGGTTCAGACCTAATTGTGTTTTCCCAAAACAGCCCCAGTATTCATGATGTGAGTTCCAGATTCAGGCCTTATTGTGTTTTCCCAAAACAGCCCCAGTATTCATGATGTGAGTTCCAGGTTCAGACCTAATTGTGTTTTCCCAAAACAGCCCCAGTATTCATGATGTGAGTTCCAGGTTCAGACCTAATTGTCTTTTCCCAAAACAGCCCCAGTATTCATGATGTCAGTTCCAGGTTCAGACCTAATTGTGATTTCCCAAAACAGCCCCAGTATTCATGATGTGAGTTCCAGGTTCAGACCTAATTGTGTTTTCCCAAAACAGCCCTAGTATTCATGATGTGAGTTCCAGGTTCAGACCTAATTGTGTTTTCCCAAAACAGCCCCAGTATTCATGATGTGAGTTCCAGGTTCAGTCCTAATTGTCTTTTCCCAAAACAGCCCCAGTATTCATGATGTCAGTTCCAGGTTCAGACCTAATTGTGATTTCCCAAAACAGCCCCAGTATTCATGATGTGAGTTCCAGGTTCAGACCTAATTGTGATTTCCCAAAACAGCCCCAGTATTCATGATGTGAGTTCCAGGTTCAGACCTAATTGTGTTTTCCCAAAACAGCCCCAGTATTCATGATGTGAGTTCCAGGTTCAGACCTGATTGTGTTTTCCCAAAGGGCCCCAGTATTCATGATGTGAGTTCCAGGTTCAGACCTGATTGTTTTTTCCCAAAGGGCCCCAGTATTCATGATGTGAGTTCCAGGTTCAGACCTGGTTGTGTTTTCCCAAAGGGCCCCAGTATTCATGATGTGAGTTCCAGGTTCAGACCTGATTGTGTTTTCCCAAAGGGCCCCAGTATTCATGATGTGAGTTCCAGGTTCAGACCTGATTGTGTTTTCCCAAAACAGCCCCAGTATTCATGATGTGAGTTCCAGGTTCAGACCTGATTGTGTTTTCCCAAAGGGCTGACTATTAGTTTTCAGCTCATTAATTACCCTGTTGCTCTGTCATTAATAGTTCAAGTCACTACAATAACATATCACAGATACACAGGAGCTGTGTTCCAAATGGTACCATTTTTCCCTTCATACTGTACCAGCCTGGTCAAAAACAGTGCACTATATAGGGAATAGGGTGCCAGCCCTGGTCAAAAACAGTGCACTCTATAGTGAATATGGTGCCAGCCCTGGTCAAAAACAGTGCACTATATAGGGAATATGGTGCCAGCCCTGGTCAAAAACAGTGCACTATGTAGTGAATATGGTGCCAGCCCTGGTCAAAAACAGTGCACTATATAGGGAATAGGGTGCCATTTAAAACGCAGACATTTTTTTGTTGTCAATTTTTTTCAAATGCCATGTTAATTGCTGGGATGGAGTGGAGGGCTTGACCACCTCCAGCATGTTGGGGTGTCGGTGGTGTGTGGTGGCTGACAAGGATGCGTGTGTGTGTGTTTGTAAGTATGTGTACTAGGCTTCTGTTTGTCATTGTGTCTGTGTGTGTGTAGGTGTGTCAGTGTGTGGGTGTGTCAGTGTGTGGGTGTGTCAGTGTGTAGATGTCTGTGTGTAGGTGTGTCAGTGTGTGGGTGTGTCAGTGTGTGGGTGTGTCAGTGTGAAGGTGTGTCAGTGTGTGGGTGTGTCAGTGTGTGGGCGTGTCAATGTGTGGGTGTGTCAGTGTGTAGGTGTGTCAGTGTGTGGGTGTGTCAGTGTGTGGGTGTGTCAGTGTGTGGGTGTGTCAGTGTGTGGGTGTGTCAGTGTGTGGGCGTGTCAGTGTGTGGGCGTGTCAGTGTGTAGGTGTGTCAGTGTGTAGGTGTGTCAGTGTGTGGGTGTGTCAGTGTGTAGGTGTCTGTGTGTCAGTGTGTGGGTGTGTCAGTGTGTAGGTGTGTCGGTGTGTAGGTGTGTCAGTGTGTAGGTGTGTCAGTGTGTAGGTGTGTCAGTGTGTAGGTGTGTGTGTGGGTGTGTCAGTGTGTAGGTGTGTCAGTGTGTGGGTGTGTCAGTGTGTAGGTGTGTCAGTGTGTAGGTGTCTGTGTGTAGGTGTGTCAGTGTGTGGGTGTGTCAGTGTGTGGGTGTGTCAGTGTGTAGGTGTGTCAGTGTGTGGGTGTGTCAGTGTGTGGGCGTGTCAATGTGTGGGTGTGTCAGTGTGTAGGTGTGTCAGTGTGTCGGTGTGTCATTGTGTGGGTTTGTCAGTGTGTGGGTGTGTCAGTGTGTGGGCGTGTCAGTGTGTGGGCGTGTCAGTGTGTAGGCGTGTCAGTGTGTAGGTGTGTCAGTGTGTGGGTGTGTCAGTGTGTAGGTGTCTGTGTGTCAGTGTGTCAGTGTGTGGGTGTGTCAGTGTGTAGGTGTGTCGGTGTGTAGGTGTGTCAGTGTGTAGGTGTGTCAGTGTGTAGGTGTGTCAGTGTGTGGGTGTGTCAGTGTGTGGGTGTGTCAGTGTGTAGGTGTGTCAGTGTGTAGGTGTGTCAGTGTGTAGGTGTGTGTGTGTGTGGGTGTGTCAGTGTGTAGGTGTGTCAGTGTGTAGGTGTGTCAGTGTGTAGGTGTGTCAGTGTGTGGGTGTGTCAGTGTGTGGGTGTGTCAGTGTGTAGGTGTGTCAGTGTGTGGGTGTGTCAGTGTGTGGGCGTGTCAATGTGTGGGTGTGTCAGTGTGTAGGTGTGTCAGTGTGTCGGTGTGTCAGTGTGTGGGTGTGTCAGTGTGTGGGTGTGTCAGTGTGTGGGCGTGTCAGTGTGTGGGCGTGTCAGTGTGTGGGCGTGTCAGTGTGTAGGTGTGTCAGTGTGTAGGTGTGTCTGTGTCTCAGTGTGTCAGTGTGTGGGTGTGTCAGTGTGTAGGTGTGTCGGTGTGTAGGTGTGTCAGTGTGTAGGTGTGTCAGTGTGTAGGTGTGTCAGTGTGTGGGTGTGTCAGTGTGTGGGTGTGTCAGTGTGTAGGTGTGTCAGTGTGTAGGTGTGTCAGTGTGTAGGTGTGTGTGTGTGTGGGTGTGTCAGTGTGTAGGTGTGTCAGTGTGTAGGTGTGTCAGTGTGTAGGTGTGTCAGTGTGTGGGTGTGTCAGTGTGTGGTGTGTCAGTGTGTGGTGTGTCAGTGTGTGGGTGTGTCAGTGTGTGGGCGTGTCAATGTGTGGGTGTGTCAGTGTGTGGGGTGTGTCAGTGTGTCGGTGTGTCCAGTGTGTGGGTGTGTCAGTGTGTGGGTGTGTCAGTGTGTGGGCGTGTCAGTGTGTGGGCGTGTCAGTGTGTGGGCGTGTCAGTGTGTAGGTGTGTCAGTGTGTAGGTGTGTCAGTGTGTGGGTGTGTCAGTGTGTAGGTGTCTGTATGTAGGTGTGTGTGTGTGTGGGTGTGTCAGTGTGTAGGTGTGTCGGTGTGTAGGTGTGTGTGTGTGTGGGTGTGTCAGTGTGTAGGTGTGTCGGTGTGTAGGTGTGTCAGTGTGTAGGTGTGTCAGTGTGTAGGTGTGTCAGTGTGTGGGTGTGTCAGTGTGTAGGTGTGTCAGTGTGTAGGTGTGTCAGTGTGTAGGTGTGTGTGTGTGGGTGTGTCAGTGTGTAGGTGTCTGTGTGTGGGTGTGTCAGTGTGTGGGTGTGTCAGTGTGTGGGTGTGTCAGTGTGTAGGTGTGTCAGTGTGTGGGTGTGTCAGTGTGTGGGTGTGTCAGTGTGTAGGTGTGTCAGTGTGTAGGCGTGTCAGTGTGTAGGTGTCTTTGTGAACAGCTCTGGGGTGATTGTGCAAAAGACCCTGCGGAATGTATGTGTGTAAATGTGTTATTTTTGTACACTGGTTTTATTTTCAGTTTTAACACTTTCCAGTGTTTTGAATAAGGGGGTAAATCATTTTCAGTATTAAAACTTTTTCAATGTTGATTTTGACCTCACTCCTCATTTGGACTAACAACATGCGTAGAGAAATGATCACTTGCCTTGTTGTCTGGTACGTATTAGTATTACATAGGTTCATAAAAGTTACTGTTTCAGATCAATGAGTAACTAGCGTTTTACGACCTGTCAAGTGACAAAACGTGCCATGCTTGTAAAAGCTACCGTGTTGTTACAAGGCTGTAATTCCCTGCTCTGAGACATCCGAGGTCTCTGAGTGCAAAGGTCAACACAAAGTTTAATTGTCATTGATGTAATCTGTTTTCTCCAGATGCGAGTTGAAAGGTGAACTGTGTTATCTCTGTGATTAATCAATGCAAATAGTTTGTAGTGGGTTCCGTGTCGAGAAACACATGGGACCAGTGGTGGAAAAAGTACCCAAATGCCATACTTGATTAAAAGTAAAGATGCCTTAAAAGAAAATTACTCAAGTAAAAGGGAAAGTCACACAGTAAAATACTACTTGAGTAAAAAACTAAAAGTATTTGGTTTGAAATCTATTTATGTAACACAAGTAAAAGTAATTGCTAAAATATACATAAAAAGTACATACTTTCTTTAGGAATATAGTGAAGTAAAAGTAAAAGTTGTAAAAAATATAAATAGTAAAGTAAAGTACAGATACCCTAAAAACGGCTTAAGTAGTACTTTAAAGTATTTTTACTTAATTACTTTACACCACTGCATGGGAGTCATGAATGAGGCCATAGGTCTCAAACTCCTGGCCCATGAGCTGCCTATTTACACTCAGAGAACTCGGGTTTGGAAACTACTGGCTTAACTAGAATGCCATGGCGTTCATGAATCGCTCATTTATTCCCCCCCACCTGCAAATCATCCTCAGAGAATATGTTCCTAGATGATAATGTGTTCCTAGTCAGTTTACTAGACGATAATGTGTTCCTAGTCAGTTTACTAGACGATAATGTGTTCCTAGTCAGTTTACTAGACGATAATGTGTTCCTAGTCAGCTTACTAGATGTGATGATGTCACTAACATCCTACTGTCTTTCCTCTCCTGTCTGTCTGTCTGTCTGTCTGTCTCACCGTCAGCTGTGAGGGCGGACCGCATGCGCGGCGGCCGCAACAAGTTTGGCCCCATGTACAAGCGCGACCGGGCCCTCAAGCAGCAGAAGAAAGCGCTGATCCGCGCCAACGGCCTGAAGATCGAGGCCATGACCCAGGCGATGCAGGCCGTCCCCACCGACCTCACCATCTCCTCGGCCATCCAGAACATCCACCAGGCCGCCTCCAAGGGCCTGGAGCTCAGCCACCACGGCCACCCGCACCACGCCGCCCTGCCCCACACAGACTACGATCGCAGCCCCTTCGTCACGTCTCCCATCAGCATGGCCATGCCCCCCCACACTGGTTCCCTCCAGGGCTACCAGGCGGCCTACGGCCACTTCCAGAGCACCCGCACCATCAAGTCAGAGTACCCGGACCCATACACCAGCTCGCCCGAGTCCATCATGGGTTACAACCGTACATGGATGTGTACCAGACGGGCTCGCCGCCCAGCTTCCCACACCTCATTGTGGAGCTGCTGAAGTGCGAACCTGACGAGCCCCAGGTGCAGACCAAGATCCTGGCCTACCTGCAGCAGGAGCAGGCCAGCCGGGGGAAACACGACAAACTCAACACGTTCGGCCTCATGTGCAAGATGGCCGACCAGACGTTGTTCTCAATCGTGGAGTGGGCCCGGAGCAGCATCTTCTTCCGCGAGCTCAAGGTACGTGAGGCACTGAACACAGACGCCATGTTGGATTTGGCACACACACTGTATAAGTATGTATTGTTTGTTCACATACAGGAATATCATTCAGAGGCCTTAAGTTACATAGCACACATAGAAAAACACTAGTCAAACACATTTAGGTTAATTCGATTCGATCAGATCCGCTTTAGCTGATGATTTGACGGTGTCGTTAGAGCTGTTAAATCCACAAGCGGCTCCCGACATTAAACCTAAAGAAGAAAGCCATTGTCCTTGGCTGCACAGAGTCACATTAAGAGAAATCACATGCAGTCTTGTTTACAAGTTTGAACACTCGATTAGGCTGACAGAAATCCTCAATATTTTATTTAATGATTTTCAATTTGAGCGTCATTATTTCAATATAGGCTACACTTTCTCACTCTGAACTTCTAACGCGAGTGGGACGGGTGCGGCTTCACGACAACGATCACAAGAGCAGCTGCTCGACAGCTCCAACTAAAGGTTCTTTACGGATCCACCTGTACCGGAATACCCAAGACCCGATCCGGGACCCGAGTGGGTCTGGATACAAAATTTTAAATAATGTCACGGGTATGGGTAGGACCTGATATGATTGTCACGGGTCTCGGGTATGTGTCATTTTAACTGACTTGTCCGGGAAGGACCCGTACAGATCCGGCCACATGCGGCAGTAGAGAGAGAGAGAGAGAGAGAGAGAGAGAGAGAGAGAGAGAGAGAGAGAGAGATTCATACTGCTGCCCTTTGCTTTTCACCAAAGTGACGCGCGTAGCTTCTCTCGGTTCCAAGCAGTCAAGACAGGTGCTATGCAGTCATGTTAGATGATAAATAACCTAGCTATGGCAGCTATTAGTGTATTATAGCAAGAGGTTGGTTGCGGTCTCTCGTCTCTCCCTCTCTCCTCCAGGTTCCTGTGTCACTCGCTCACACTCACAGTAGCCTACACACACAGAACTGCCCCTGCTAGAGGGTTTACCTCTCTCTACCTCCTCTCTCTCGCGCTTTATCAGCTCTGGTTAATAAAGTAGCTTAATAATGGATTTTTCTGCTGTTTCTCTCACTCGGACCGGGTCTGGATCCAACGAAGTCTATACTGAACGGGTTTAGTTGTCCTCGGGTCCGCTTGGAACGGGTCTCTATAGTTTTTATTTTTTATTAACACATATTGGGCTGGAAAAGCTCCGGGTCCATTTTGGAACTGGTGTAACTTTTTGGACCCGTAAAAGTCTCTAGCTTCAACACCGGCAAAACATCAGCAATGGGGTGTCTGCTATCGCCGGTTACCGCTTGATATGATTGGATCTAGGCCTTACAGTACATCTCTATTCTATATACAGTTTCTGTTGTTTTCACAAAATTTCACATACATTTTTAGTTGATGAAGTTGCTAAACTATTGATGGTGTGAATGAAAATAGATATGTTAGTTAGCCAATTAGAATATACAAATGTCATGCAGATTACACGTGTCAAACGTATGTTTACATTTGAGTCATTTAGCAGACTCTCTTATCCAGAGCCACTACAGTAGTGATTCATTTAGCAGATTCTCTTATCCAGAGCCACTACAGTAGTGAGTCAATTAACAGACTCTCTTATCCAGAGCCACTACAGTAGTGAGTCATTTAGCAGACTCTCTGATCCAGAGCCACTACAGTAGTGAGTCATTTAGCAGACTCTCTTATCCAGAGCCACTACTGTAGTGAGTCATTTAACAGACTCTCTTATCCAGAGCCACTACAGTAGTGAGTCAATTAGCAGACTCTCTTATTCAGAGCCACTACAGCAGTGAGTCATTTAACAGACTCTCTTATCCAGAGCCACTACAGTAGTGAGTCAATTAGCAGACTCTCTGATCCAGAGCCACTACAGTAGTGAGTCAATTAGCAGACTCTCTTATCCAGAGCCACTCATACTCCGTACTGGTCCCCTGTGGGAAATTGAACCCACAACCCTGGCGTTACAATCGCCATGCTCTCCCACCTGAGCCGGTCAGTATACCTATCTGCCCTATTTGTGTGGCCTTGCATAATTCATCCTTCGTTTTGTTGAAACATTCAATGTTTTGTTATCCCTAATGGACAGTTTACCACACACATATACTGTATACACACACACACACACACACACACACACACACACACACACACACACACAAGCCCGTGAACTCACTCCTCGTCAAACCCACCCAAATCTTTTATCTTCACCCGCCTTCAATCTTTCCCTGTTATGTGTCTGCTCGACACTAATGCCATGTGTACAGAGACGAGAGGGAGGGCTGCGGTGTAGAGCTATAGCCGTCTAGCTCTCGTCCCTGATCAAAATTCAGTAGCCAGCCCTGTTTTACGCGCTGTGACACGCTCCGGGTGTGGGTTAGGAAAACTTTGACCGTCATTCAAAGCAGCGGGGTCCTTTAATCATCTTTGAGATTTAGAATCTATATAATATAATATGTAAATAGTATCGTAGAGCCACAATGCATTTCACCAGAGCAGCACGGGTCAGTGGAAACACACTGAGGAATATACAGTATGTCTGTATTGCTGTTAACGATAATGCACTGAATGAATGAATGATATTCTAACCCATTTAGTAATAATGCATGCCTAATTGAATTATTAACCTTCTCTACTGAGCAAATAAACCTTGGAGCGAACAAAAAAAACCACGCTGCAAACATTCTCTGTTCCTCTCAGGGACAAAACAAATGAGGGACTAGTCAGGTTTTTACAGGAAGACTCAATGCTCATTGACGTTTCATCACGGTCTGTTCTGAAAGCTCTGTTTTCAGTAAGGATGCTGCAGCAGACGGTTTTCCTGGCCCATTTGGAGCCAGAGTAAAGTTTTGTTGACATCGTACACTATGATGCTGCCTACCAAAAACGACTCTAGCCCAGCATTGAGTCTTCCTGTAAAAGCGTGATTATTCCTCATTTTTTTGTCCCTGAGAGGGGACAAATGTTTGCAGCGTGGTTTGGTTCGCTCCAAGGTTTATTTGTTCAGTAGAGAAGGTTAATATATGGAGAGCAACATAAAAAGCTCTGATGAGCATGTGGATCACCTGGGTTCTTTAGTTCTCTCTCTCTCTCTCTCTCTCTCTCTCTCTCTCTCTCTCTCTCTCTCTCTCTCTCTCTCTCTCTCTCTCTCTCTCTCTCTCTCTCTCTCTCTCTCTCTCTCTCTCTCTCTCTCTCTCTCTCTCTAATTCTCTCTCTCTCTCTCTCTCACTCTCTCTCTCTCTCTCTCTCTCTCTCTCTCTCTCTCTCTCTCTCTCTCTCTCTCTCTCAATAATTTGCTTTATTGGCATGACGTAACAATCAAATTTGTCAACGAGACAACAATAACAACAATAATCAAGGGTCTGTCAGACCTTATGGCAGGCAGCAATGTAGTGCGCTGCCAACCCACAGCTCTCTGCGTCCTCCCCCAATAGGACGGGTAGCCTATTCTCATCAGAGAGGTCTTTGAAACCTTTTTTAGGGAAATTACATTCTCTAATTGTTTTATATTTTTGACATTTTGTCAGGAAATGCAGCTCTGTTTCAGGTTATGCTGTTGTGCAGTGGTTGCACAGCCTTTCCTCTACAGGGAGACAGGTTTTCCTATGTCTACCCTTCTCAATGGCAAGGCTGTGCTCACTGAGCACGTAGTTAGCCATGGTGTACTGTCGATTTAGGGCCAGATAGCACTGCATTTTGCTTTGTGCTCGTGCTTGTGTTTCCCAATAAGCAATGTAGTTTTGTTTTGACTGTGTTGTAATTTGTTTTATTCTGATTGATTGGATGTTCTGGTCTTGAGCTGGATGAGTGCTCTTGGCTCTCCTGCAATGCTCTTGGCATTGCAGGGCTTGGTAAAGATATGAGAGGGGGTCACTGTGTTTTAGATGTTTTTATTATTAGTGGATATTGGCCTAATTCTGCCCTGCATGCATTGTTTGTAGTTTTCCTCTGGACATGTAGAAGAATCCTACTGAACTCTGCATGCAGGCTTTCAATGGGTTTCAACTTTCAATAACTTTGTAGAACAGTCCTGTATGCCAAATAGAATCAAATGCTTTTTGGAAGTCGATAAAGCAAACTTATATTTTGGTATTATTTGTTGGACATGTTATCTATCCAATTTGGCTTTTACTCAAGACATTGTGCTTATTAAGGAAGTTTAGAACTCTTACATTTATAATAGTACAGAAAACCTTCCCCAGGTTACTGTTCACACAAATGCCTTTGTAATTGTTAGGGTCAAATTTGTCTCCGTTCTTAAAGATTGGGGTTATGAGTCCTTGATTCCAGATGTCAGGGAAATGACCTACACTCAGGATCAAATTAAACAGTTTTAATATAGCCAATTGAAATGTTGCACTAGTGAGTTTAAGCATCTCATTTAGGATGGCATCAGGTCTGCATGCTTTTTTAAATTTGAGGGCCTGAAGTTTCTTATAGAGCTCCTGGTCAGTAATTGGGGAGTCCAATGGATTTTGATTGTCCTTTATAGCTTTTTCTAATCCATTCCATTTCTCATTAATTTGGCATTGTTCTGCGTTTGAGTCAATTTGAACGGTGTTGTAGAGTGTTTTAAAATGGGTTGTCCATATGTCACCATTTTGTATCGCTAATTCCTCTTGGTTTTTTTGTTGTTGTTTTTTTTCAAATTTTGCCAGAAGTTGTTTGCGTTTATGGACTCCTCAATTAGTGTCAGCTGCTTGCTGTTGTACTGTGCTTTCTTGGTTCTGAGTGTACGTTTATAGAGTGTTAAAGTCTCACAGTAATGAAGCCGTAATTAAGCATTATTTGGGTCTCTGTGCTTTTGTTTGGATAGTGTTCTAAGTTTTTTCCTTATAATTTTACAATCTGCTTCAAACCAGTGGTCTTTTTTTTTTTTTTTTTTTTTAATCAATTTCAGTTGTGCTTCTTTTGCCATTTGCCTGAATATATAGTAGGTTATGTTTTTTACTGCTAGATTAATGCCTTTACTGCGAGTGAATGCGGTATCCATAAAGTTATCTAAGAGTGTTTGGATATTTTGGTTACAGGTTGCTTTCTGGTATTCTTCTGTGCTGTTTTGGGCTCATCTGTATGAATTTCTGATGTTGTATAGCTTACTGGGCTGTGAATGTGTGGTTGTTTCCATGTCTGTTCTTTTGAGGAACAACGTAATTTGGCTGTGATCAGACAGAGGTGTTAGTGGCTTGACGGTGAACGATCTGAGAGAGAAAGGGTCAATGTCTGTAATCATATAGTCTACTGTGCTGTGGCCAAGAGGTGAGCAATAGGTGAACGTCCCCATAGAGTCCCCCTGTAACCAATGTCAAAGTCAGCAGAGTCCCCCCTAACCTACAATTGACAACGTACGGACCCAGGCTTCAACAGAGCTGCAACAGACCCATTCCATTTTTGTTGATGGTGCTGTCACTGTTGTTTCTATCGGGGAGATGAAGACAGTTAGAAACAGTATGGCCTGTAATAAAGCTGTCCCCTTGTGTGGTCATTAGATCAGGTAGTGTTCCTGTGCGCCTATTTGTGTCCCCACAGATGAGCACACTCACACTGCTTTGCTTTAGCTGTGTTTCTGTGACGGCACAATGACCTCTCTGTAGCCGGTGGGACAGTGAGTGACAATGTCTTCCTTACACCATGTCTCCTGCAGAATGATGACCTCAATATCTTTCAGATGCATGTTGAACTCCGGTGCTAAACTCTTCAGTCCAAAGGTTGATCAGTTTAGGCCCTGAATGTTCCACATGCTGACAGTGATTTCATTTTGCAAAAAGAAAGAATAGCATACAGAAATACAGTAACTACTAACTATTAAGTTGTTAAGAGTGAGATAAACAGGATAACAGCAAAAAAAATTATGTTGTATATATATATATATATAAATATACAGTTGAAGTTGGAAGTTTACATACATTTAGGTTAGAGTCATTAAAACTCGTTTTCAGCCACTCCACAAATTTCTTGTTAACAAACTATAGTTTTGGCAAGTCGGTTAGGACTTCTACTTTGTGCATGACACAAGTAATTTTTCCAACAATTGTTTACAGATAGATTATTTCACTTATAATTCACTGTATCACAATTCCAGTGGGTCAGAAGTTTACATACACTAAGTTGACTGTGCCTTTAAACAGCTTGGAAAATTCCAGAAAATGATGTCATGGCTTTAGAAGATTCTGATAGGATAATTGACATCATTTGAGTCAATTGGAGGTGTACCTGTGGATGTATTTCAAGGCCTACCTTCAACCTCAGTGCCTCATTGCTTGACATCATGGGAAAATCAAAAGAAATCAGCCAAGACCTCAGAAAGAAAATTGTAGACCTCCACAAGTCTGGTTCATCCTTGGGAGCAATTTCCAAACGCCTGAAGGTACCACGTTCATCTGTACAAACAATAGTCCGCAAGTATAAGCACCATGGGACCAGGCAGCCGTCATACCGCTCAGGAAGGAGATGTGTTCTGTCTCCTGGAGATGAACGTACTTTGGTGCAAAAAGTGCAAATCAATCCCAGAATAACAGCAAAGGACCTTGTGAAGATTCTGGAGGAAACAGGTACAAAAGTATCTATATCCACAGTTAAACGAGTCCTTTATCGACATAACCTGAATGGCCGCTCAGCAAGGAAGAAGCCACTGCTCCAAAACCGCCATAAAAAAGTCAGACTACGGTTTGCAACTGCACATGGGGAGAAAGATTGTACTTTTTGGAGAAAAGTAATCTGGTCTGATGAAACAAAAATAGAACTGTTTGGCCATAATGACCATCGTTATGTTTGGAGGAAAAAGGGGGAGGCTTGCAAGCGGAAGAACACCATCCCAATTGTGAAGCACGGGGGTGGCAGCATCATTTTGTGGGGGTGCTTTGCTGCAGGAGGGACTGGTGCACTTCACAAAATAGATGGCATCATAAGGAAGTAAAATTATGTAGATATATTGAAGCAACATCTCAAGACATCAGTCAGGAAGTTAAAGCTTGGTCTTAAATGGGTCTTCCAAGTGGACAATGACCTCAATCATACTTCCAAAGTTGTGGCAAAATGGCTTAAGGACAACAAAGTCAAGGTATTGGAGTGGCCATCTTAGTGTATGTAAACTTCTGACCCACTGGAATTGTGATACAGTGAATTATAAGTGAAATAATCTGTCTGTAAACAATTGTTGGAAAAATGACTTGCGTCATGCACAAAGTAGATGTCCTAACAGACTTGCCAAAACTATAGTTTGTTAACAAGAAATTTGTAGTGGTTGAAAAACGAGTTTTAATGACTCCAACCTAAGTGGATGTAAACTTCCGCCTTCAACTGTTTATATTCCTGTTCATTGAACAAGTAAACTTTTAGTACAATAGGTGTGTGTGTGTGTGTGTGTGTGTGTGTGTGTGTGTGCGTGTGCGTGTGCGTGTGCGTGTGTGTGTGTGTGTGAGCATGCATGCATCCGTGTGTGTTTAGTGTTTAATCCTACAGGGTTCTCTTGTCCTCTGACAACCTCCGCGTAGCTGCGCTGGTTCTGCTGTTGGGCCCTGTGGAGTGGAGGGGGGACAGGTCTGGGCCATGGGGCTTCCTCTCTGGTCTGGTAGAGGTGGTGGTCTGGTGCGGGGTAGTAGGCTGGGCCCGGTCCAGTCTGGCTAAGCCGATGGAAGTGGTGATGCTCTGGTGGTGGGTGGGGCCTGTGGGGTGTGCTGGGTCTGGTGGGGCGTTGAAGGGGCCTGGGGCTCCTTGGTGGTGCGGTGGTCTGGTAGGGGTCTCTGGGTGGTCCTCTGTCCAGTGCGGCATGGAGTGTTTGTCTACCAAGTGCCTCGTCCTTTAGAGACTTGGCAAACATCCCTACTGTCTGCTTCCTCAGGTGGGAGTGTTCGTGCAGGTGCTCTGGGGGGATTGTTGGGTGGTGAGCAACGTGCACGTTCGGTAGTAGGCCACACCCTCTGGTGATGTCAGCGTTGACTTTCTGAATGGTACCGGGATAAAAGTCTTTGAGGGGCAGCAGAGTGGAGATGGTGATGTGGGAGTTGAGGAACCACTCAGAGGCCCTCTCTGCTACTCTGTTGACCAGGCTGCCTACTCTCTCCTGCTCCTCTCGCAGGTTGTTGGTGCCGGTGTGAATAATAATGTGGCCCGGTGTGCCAAAGTCAGGCTGGGACAGGATGTGGAGTGCATCCTGTGTTTTTGGGAACCATATTTTGGACATCTTGTAGTGAGGAAAGAGTTTATCATCTTGGATTGAATTTCCCATTTGAGTCAATGAAGATGGCCACCTTGGTGGGTTTTACCAGAGTAGTGGGTTTAAAGGGGTAGGGGGTAGGGGGCAGAGAGCTTCTCTCTGTTGTAGGTGTCCCCATGTGAGCATCTTTGTTGACTGGGGGTGTCGGTATGGGGTGGGGGGTAAAGGTGGGTCAGTGGGGTGTTAGGGGTGGTGAGGAGATGCAGCTTTAGTATAGGTGTGTCTCTCTCCCTCTCTTTCTCTCTCTCTTTTTCCTTCTTTATCTCTCTCTCTCTCAATTCAATTCTCTCTCTTTCTGGCTCTCTCAATTCAATTCTATTCACTCTCTCTCTTTGTCTCTCTCTCTCTCTCTCTCTCTCTCTCTCTCTCTCTCTCTCTCTCTCTCTCTCTCTCTCTCTCTGTTTCGGTCCTCTGAATTTTAAAGGAGGGAAAAATGAATGTAATATTCAACACAATCCAATTATAGACATGGGGCAATAGCTCTGGAAAACACATGTTGACATTTATCAGACGGCCAAGCGCTATTGAAATGTTCTATATCTGAATTAGCATCAAATTAAAAACATTAGTACAGTACTTCACTGAGTATATGTAATGGAGAGTTGGGTGTGGTTGGAGAATCTACTGAATGATCATTGTGCAGTGAGTGGAGCATACCTCTCCAAACTCTCCATTCAGATTTAATTTCCTATGTCCACTTGTAGATGTCGCCTCTTGTTCGCTTCAGAATAAAATATAATTATGTCAGAGCTAATGATGGTCTGTATTACTCCTGAGCTTAATTGGAACAGAGCCTAGAGAATGGTAGAGAACAACCCGGGTTAACGTGGGGGGCTGATTCCTGTACCCATAATCCTCTATCTGCCGCCCCTTCTGGAGTGGTACAGGGCCACACGGTAACAGGCGGGGTAGAAAGGGGATAATTCACTGATTGGCTGAATTGACTGAGTAATTAGGGGTGACACACTACCTCATCTCGCCTCTCTAGCGCCTCTAAAGGGCAGACTAAATCAGCTATGTGCTAGCAGACAGCACTGACAGCTTTCTCTAGAGCCCTCCCTCCTCTTCTTTCTAATTAGTAGATACTTGTACAGCTATTATTGAGCTGAAATCTTAGTGTTGGTGATGGAAAAAAGCATTGGGT
>CM059793.1:6505178-6545178 GCA_030435695.1 Brachymystax lenok tsinlingensis
ATTTAGGGCTGGCAATCCCCACAGACGGGCCGAGAAAGAGACGTCGGGGAGAGATTCTAGAATTGGCCCAGTCTGCTCATCCACTTGTTGCTTTGATGGATAAAAGGCTCGTCATGAACAACCAGTTCCTGGAGCAAAAGATGATAGACTCATCCGCCTCAGAGTCTTCTCTTCTGCTCTCCCGCCATTTGGTTTTCCCACCTCTTCCTCCCTTTCCTCCTCTTCTGTTTCCTCTTCATCTTCCCCCTCCTCCTCCACTTCCTCCTCCACCTCCCCTTTCTACTCCCATTTCCTCCTCCCCCCTTCCCCTCCTCCTCCACTTCCTCCTCCACCTCCCCTTCCTCTTCATCTTCCTCCTCCTCCTCCTCCTCCTCCTTGTACTCTTCAACTGCTTCTGTAGAGAAGGTGAAGAAATAAACAAAAGAAAGTTAAACATTGCCGGAATTCTGCTTCTCTGTTAGTGTGAGTGAAGAGAGCAGGTCCATGTTAGGATTGGAATTCTGCTTCTCTGTTAGTGTGAGTGAAGAGAGCAGGTCCATGTTAGGATTGGAATTCTGCTTCTCTGTTAGTGAAGAGAGCAGGTCCATGTTAAGTCTTATTTATGGACGATCAAGGTAAAAGCCTTTTTTATTGGCAGGTCAGGGTGCTGGTTAAGGTGTGGAGCCGGTGGACGCTCTGCGATGCTGTTAGCGAGGGACCCGCGCTCTGCTCCTGTGCCGTTTCACAACGACGCCTGCAACTAGGCACGCAAAATCAGTGGGGCAAGACGGGTGGCGGCGAAATTGGTAAACAAAGTGGATATTGGGAGTTGATTTAGCCAGCTAGTCCACTAACTAATCAACTCAACTGCTCGGATGCTAATGCTAACTACGGCGGCGTCTCAAACTAAAAAGCCCCTACGTTCTTCTTCTCCACGTCTCACTCTGTCGTTATTATGAGGAAGCATTGGAATAAATAACCCATACGCATTGGAACCCACTTTCTTCCATCAGAACATTTCACACAAGCTGTCGTTGAACAAGCGGCTCCCAGTAATGCAATGCCTGCGTCCCAAATAGCACCCTATTCCTTATATAGTGCACTACGTTTGACCAAGGGCCCATAGGGAATAGGGGGTGCCATATGGGATGCAGCATTGTTATTTGCAGGTCAGCTGGTAATGTGTTGTCACAATGCAATAAATATACACACAAAGCGCTGGTAAACACAGCCGTTGATCTTCCCTGCCACCTCCAAACTAAACTCACTACACCAATGCATGTGGTCATACGTCATGTAAATGATAGACTTTACAATAACTTTCACGAATAAACACTTATAAAGGTCTAATAACTAATAAAATACAAATTTGAAAATAATATACGCTATCTATAAGTAGTTTATCAATGCTCAGTCATGAAAGTTATTAAAGTGTTACAGAGTTATCTATCCTTCACATTGGCCTTGTTTTCCATTTAAAGATGCGTCTCATGTTTCTCAATATGTCCAACCTGCGTAACTACAACAGGGTTTCATCGCTCTCTTACAGTCTCTATGATTCGCTCTCCGTTGATTAGCCCTGGCCTTAATTATCTGCTTGTAATCTGGGATGCTGGCTGGAGGTTGGCTGAGGTCTGTCGCCATCGTCACAAAACCTGTCAACAGTTGTCCTCGATGTCTATTTTTGCTTATTTACGGCCGGCTATTCTGGACACAGTGGACTGAGAAGTCTCCCTAGAGAGAGAGAGAGAGAGAGAGAGAGAGAGAGAGAGAGAGAGAGAGAGAGAGAGAGAGAGAGAGAGAGAGAGAGAGAGAGAGAGAGAGAGAGAGAGATGGGATGAAAGGATACAGAGAGCATGCAGGCTTACAAGAGGGGTTGGGGTGGGTGGAGTGAACTATTTACACAACGTAGGGGTGATTAGATTTGCACTTTGCTGAATGACGTGTGCTTCGTAGGGGGTAACGCTAGACGCGAGCGTTAATTATGCCTAGCGAGAAATTCACGAGGCCCACCATGCACCTTGGAAATGTCTTTAGCATTACGGACCGATAAAGCCCACCATACACCTTGAAAATGTCTTTAGCATTACGGACCACTAAAGCCCACCATGCACCTTGAAATTGTCCTTAGCATTACGATCGATAAAGCCCACCATGCACCTTGAAAATGTCTTTAGCATTACGGACCGATAAAGCCCACCATACACCTTGAAAATGTCTTTAGCATTATGGACCGCTAAAGTGGAATAAAATCACAATTTTCCTCTCTCTCTCTCTCTCTTTCTCTATTTGTCGGTCTTTCTCTCTCTGACTCTCTCTTTCTCTCTCTCTCTCTATATATATATATGTTTGTCGGTCTTTCTCTGTCAAATCAATTCAATTTCAATTTAAGGGGCTTTATTGGTATGGAAAACATATGTTTACATTGCCAAAGCAAGTGAAATAGATAATAAACACAAGTGAAATAAGCAATAAAAATGAACAGTAAGCAGGACATTCACAAAAGTTCCAGAAGAATAAAGCCATTTCAAATGTCATATTATGTGCAAATAGTTAATGTACAAAAAGGATAATAAATAAAAATAAATATAGGTTGTATTTACAGTGGTTGCATTTACAATGGTGTTTGTTCTTCACTGGTTGCCCTTTTCTTGTGGCAACAGGTCACAAATCTTGCTGCTGTGATGGCACACTGTGGTGTTTCACCCTATAGATAGGGGAATTTATCAAAATTCTTTGTGAAAATATGTATCTCTAATAATGGTTGTACATTTGGCAGGAGGTTAGGAAGTGCAGCTCAGTTTCCACCTCATTTTGTGGGCAGTGTGCACATAGCCTGTCTTCTCCTACGGCGGCCTTTCTCAATAGCAAGGCTATGCTCACTGAGTCTGTACATAGTCAAAGCTTTCCGTAAGTTTGGGCCAGTCACAGTGGTCAGGTATTCTGCCACTGTGTACTCTCTGTTTAGGGGCAAATAGCATTCTAGTTTGCTCTGTTTTTTTGTTAATTCTTTCCAATGTGTCAAGTAATTATATTTTTGTTTTCTCATGATTTGGTTGGGTCTAATTATGTTGCTGTCCTGGGGCTCTGTGTGGTCTGTTTGTTTTTGTGAACAGAGCCCAAGGACCAGCTTGCTTAGGGGACTCTTCTCCAGGTTCATCTCTTTGTAGGTGATGGCTTTGTTATGGAAGGTTTCGGAATCGCTTCCTTTTAGGTGGTTGCAGAATTTTTCTGGATTTTGATAATTAGTTGGTATCGGCCTAATTCGGCTCTGCATGCATTGTTTGGTGTTTGACGTTGTACACAGAGGATATTTTTTGCATGCAGTCTCAATTTGGTGTTTATCCCATTTTGTGAATTCTTGGTTGGTGTGCGGACCCCAGACCTCACAACAATTGGTTCTATAAATTATCCTTGTTTGGAACACCATTGTTTTTGTCTTACTGAGATTTACTGTCAGGGCCCAGGTCCGACAGAATCTGTGCAGAAGATCTAGGTGCTGCTGTAGGCCCTCCTTGGTTATTCACCCTGCACACCCTAATGTCGACAGGGCCATTCCATTGATAGAGGTGAACCGGGTTCTGGTAAATGTAGAGATTTATTTTTCAAGTGGCCCCAGCCTACCAGTCTGGATAGATGGACACGTTGTTCCAGACGTACACACACACACACACACACACACACACACACACACGCATGCATGAACACACACACAGACGCACACATATACACTCACACAACTGTAGCGTCCTTCAGTCTCTCAACAGAGTTACAGCATGTAAGTGCGAGATTCATCACAATGGCCTGTTGATAAGGAGGCGCTACAGTATTCAAATAAAACAAAATAAAATTGTATTGGTCACATACACATGGTTAGCATATGTTAATGCAAGTGTAGTGAAATGCTTGCTTCACAAGTGATACAACCGTTCACAGCCTAGTCATTCAATGTCATCTCACTCATGTTTTTGTTTAGACATCCAATAGATAGATTAATTAGTTTAATTCAGATGTTCTTTTTATATCAAAGCCCCAATCCAAATGGCTTCTCGAGTGGCCCCAGCTGTTAGGTGCCAGAGCCACACTAATGGGAACGTACTGTACATCGCCTCTTCAGACTGACTGAAGCATCTGTCTGCCAGGCTGCCTCTCCTCTGGACTGAATTATATAGGAGGCTAGTCTATACCAATGTATTTTGTGTGTGTTATCCATAGGAGGATCGCAGTCCTCCCTCCCACGCACACACAATATCGACAGCGCCTCTTACCATACAGTAGCTTATAGCCATACATCTCGGAATCAAGTCAAGATAGAATAGAATTCAAATCAAAATGAGCTCCCCCCTCCTCCCCAACAGATCACTCAGGACCTGCCTGCTCTGGCTTAATGCTGAGTATTGTCTGGTACGTTGAGCACTGTTGATCAGATCAATACTACCCAGTCCCAATAGTCTTACAGAACACAAAGTCATTTCACATGTGGAAGGCATTATTTTCTCACTGTATTTTAGATGTGTGGGTGGGAGGGTTGGGGTGGTGGAGCGTGGGGTGGATTTGTGGGGGTGGGGGTGGGGACGGGGGTGCGTGCACGTTTCAGGGAGGGTTACTTTTGAGAGCTCCTGCTCCCCTGGCTTCATGTATATTAGGAGCCTAATGTTCATGTGAATAATTGATTAGCCCTCTGTTTTTTGATAATTAGTTGATAGCTTCTTAGCTTTAAGCCCTCAAGATCCGATGTAGCAAATTCAGAGGTAATTTTTGTACCATGTTATGAATGTATCAAACAACAGTGCTTTAACACAAAAGCTCACAACAGTCTTAAGACATGCTGTACCAACTGGCTTTTCTTAACCTCATGTTTTCTGGATTACTCTGCCCCGTGTTTGCCTGGTCCCACATCTGTTTGTTCTGTATAGCTTATAACCTAGCTTCTATTGGTCGTGGCATACCAACAGATAACCTGGTCCCAACAGAGACCAGGTTACAAACAGTTTGCCTTCTCTGGAATGTGATTCTTCATGATCTTATCCTGACATGTCATTCCACCAATCAAAGACTCCTAGATTATTTAATTTATTTAAAGGTGCAATATGCAGAAATCGCTCCACCATTTCCTGGTTGCTAAAATGTAAATAGTTAGCCTAATTTCAGTTTATGTGACAATAAAGCAAGTACAGTGTAGAGAATTATTGTACCATCTAAACCGCTGTGAAATATATTTTCAATAATACAATTTTCAGCTGTTTGAAGCTGTTGTACAAAACGGAAAGTAAAACCACGACCTAGTCAACAATAAGTACACCAATATATAAATACGTTTATTGAAATGAATGCCTCCCATTTCTTGGTACCGTTTATTTGTAACGACGGTACCGTTTGTATGTAGCGACGGTAACGTTTGTATGTAGCGGCGGTATCGTTTGTATGTAGCGACGGTAACGTTTGTATGTAATGACGGTATCGTTTGTATGTAGCGACGGTATCGTTTGTATGTAGCGACCGTACCGTTTGTATGTAGCGACGGTAACGTTTGTATGTAGCGACGGTACCGTTTGTATGTAGCGACGGTAACGTTTGTATGTAGCGACGGTAACGTTTGTATGTAATGACGGTATCGTTTGTATGTAGCGACAGTAACGTTTGTATGTAGCGACGGTATCGTTTGTATGTAGCGACGGTACCGTTCGTATGTAGCGACGGTAACGTTTGTATGTAATGACGGTATCGTTTGTATGTAGCGACAGTAACGTTTGTATGTAGCGACGGTATCGTTTGTATGTAGCGACGGTATCGTTTGTATGTAGCGACGGTAACGTTTGTATGTAGCGGCGGTATCGTTTGTATGTAGCGACGGTAACGTTTGTATGTAATGACGGTATCGTTTGTATGTAGCGACGGTATCGTTTGTATGTAGCGACGGTAACGTTTGTATGTAGCGACGGTATCGTTTGTATGTAGCGATGGTATCGTTTGTATGTAGCGACGGTATCGTTTGTATGTAGCGGCGGTAACGTTTGTATGTAGCGGCGGTAACGTTTGTATGTAGCGACGGTACCGTTTGTATGTAGCGACGGTACTGTTTGTATGTAGCGGCGGTATCGTTTGTATGTAGCGACGGTAACGTTTGTATGTAATGACAGTATCGTTTGTATGTAGCGACAGTAACGTTTGTATGTATCGACGGTAACGTTTGTATGTAGCGACCGTACCGTTTGTATGTAGCGACCGTACCGTTTGTATGTAGCGATGGTATTCTGTCCAGCGTGTATTCAGTCAATTCACTGTCCATTTTGGATATGTGGTAACTTTGACTGTAGCCCCGTTAAATATACGCTATGGAAGTTAAGTTGTTAATTATTCGCGTAAAAAGTGTTGCCTGAAATCTTGGCTGTATAGTTCATGTACATATATAATGATTTCTTAATTCATTAAACCACATAAATCTTTAATTTTGGGTGATTGTTTTTTTGGGCCATTGGTGTGGGAAGGTGTGCTTCTTTCTGGAAAAATTTAGCCTCTTTAAGTCAATGCAAAAATCTACTTCTTATCACACATCACATAAAAGTAGTCCACTAACATGGCTTACTAAGCATGGCTAATAATGGCTGTAGGTAGCCTAGTGGTTAGAGCGTTGGACTTGTAACGAGGGCTGCAAGTTCAAATCCCCGAGCTGACAAGGTAAAATCTGTCGCTCTGCCCTGAACAAGGCAGTTAACCCACTGTTCTCGGGCGCCAAGACGTGGATGTCGATTAAAAGGCAGCCCCGCACCTCTCTGATTCAGAGGGGTTGGGTTAAATGCGGAAGACACATTTCGGTTGAAGGCATTTGGTTGTACAACTGACTAATAATGGTGACTTTGACTTTGACTGTACATGGGGCCAGATATCCTTCCACCTGAAATGCATCTCTACTTTCTCCAGCGGATCCATATCAACGCGGAGGTGTGATGAGGCGAGGTCCGTACAGGAAGGACCTTATTAGAGCTCCACTTTTTTTATTTTTCCCTTTGCCATTGTGGTTGGAGGAGCTCCAATCGAACGCAGTGTGTTCTTAAGGTCAGAGGTCTGCCCTCCAGAGTCTGTTAATGCGGTCACCGTGGGAACTGATCAATCTCCTTGCCTCAGCAGTATCGATCGCAATCTGACGCTCTGTGAGACACACACATACACACACACACACACACACACTCCCCCTTCTCTCCCCGGCCACTCAGAGAGGCAGACGGTCAACTCTACCCAAAGGAGCCAGTCCGAAGCCTCGGCCACTGATTCTTTATTCATCCTAATATTAAGTTGCATCCCCATCAATGTAAATTGTTGTTTTGAGGGTGAAATTTCAACCACAGGAGTGTCATTATTGTTACCAATTTTCAACATAGACAAACCTTGTATAAAATATGTTGAATTTGTGCCTTTAAAACAACGTCAGATTTTCAACGTTATATCCACTATAAACAAAAGGCTGGGCAGCACCTCCTACTGGAGAGTCAGTCTATCTACAGACAGAGTTTTAACCAAGCCCAGCTTAGCTTTGATATTTGTCACTGACTACTACCAATGTGCTGTCTTGATTATTGAGAGATCACTTAATAACAAAATAGTGTACAAAACATTAAGGACACCTTTCTAATATTGAGTTGCACCGCCTCAATTCGTCGGGGTATGGACTCTACAAGGTGTCGAAAGCATTCCACCGTCCGAATGGCACACACACACAATCCATGTCTCAATTGTCTCAAGGCTTTAAAATCCTTCATTTACCTGTCTCCTCCACTTCATCTACTCTGATTGAATTGGATTTAGAATTTTTGACTTGTCCGCTACAAAGTGAAAGTTGTGTGGTTTTCTGTTGATCTTGTTTAAAGGTTAGAACATAAAACATATAATCTATCTGACCCATTGTCAGAGGGGGTATGAGTTATCATCTATCTGACCCATTGTCAGAGGGGTATGAGTTATCATCTATCTGACCCATTGTCAGAGGGGGTATGAGTTATCATCTCTCTGACCCATTGTCAGAGGGGTATGAGTTATCATCTATCTGACCCATTGTCAGAGGGGTATGAGTTATCATCTCTCTGACCCATTGTCAGAGGGGTATGAGTTATCATCTATCTGACCCATTGTCAGAGGGGGTATGAGTTATCATCTCTCTGACCCATTGTCAGAGGGGTATGAGCTATCATCTATCTGACCCATTGTCAGGGGGGTATGAGTTATCATCTATCTGACCCATTGTCAGAGGGGTATGAGTTATCATCTCTCTGACCCATCCCATTGTCAGAGGGGGTATGAGTTATCATCTATCTGACCTATTGTCAGAGGGGGTATGAGTTATCATCTCTCTGACCCATTGTCAGAGGGGTATGAGTTATCATCTATCTGACCCATTGTCAGAGGGGTATGAGTTATCATCTCTCTGACCCATTGTCAGAGGGGTATGAGTTATCATCTCTCTGACCCATTGTCAGAGGGGTATGAGTTATCATCTCTCTGACCCATTGTCAGAGGGGTATGAGTTATCATCTATCTGACCCATTGTCAGAGGTGGTATGAGTTATCATCTCTCTGACCCATTGTCAGAGGGGTATGAGTTATCATCTCTCTGACCCATTGTCAGAGGGGTATGAGTTATCATCTCTCTGACCCATTGTCAGAGGGTATGAGTTATCATCTCTCTGACCCATTGTCAGAGGGGTATGAGTTATCATCTATCTGACCCATTGTCAGAGGTGGTATGAGTTATCATCTATCTGACCCATTGTCAGAGGTGGTATGAGTTATCATCTATCTGACCCATTGTCAGAGGGGTATGAGTTATCATCTATCTGACCCATTGTCAGAGGGGGTATGAGTTATCATCTATCTGACCCATTGTCAGAGGGGGTATGAGTTATCATCTCTCTGACTGATTGTCAGAGGGGGTATGAGTTATCATCTCTCTGACTGATTGTCAGAGGGGGTATGAGTTATCATCTATCTGACCCATTGTGTACAGTAGGCTTAATATTTATATTGCTGTTTTCAGACATACAGTAATATCTGTATAGGGTTTATTTTGGCCCAGGTCCCAGTTTTTCAAAAGTTATCTAAACTGGGCCCTGGGGATAGGCCTGCATACGTTCACCAAGGTTACCTGATATAAGATTTAGAATACTTCTAAACAGGTGCAAGGGGGGAAGGGGATTTCAAGCATGTGTGTGATCTACCTACCATATGCCCTGGTATATTCCACACTGAATGGTCTGGCTCCAAGACTAGGATATGGAAGAGAGAGAGAGAGAGAGAGAGAGAGAGAGAGAGAGAGAGAGAGAGAGAGAGAGACAGAGAGAGAGAGAGAGAGACCATGGAACACAAAGCTTTTACTATCTCATCCTGGAATATACAAGGTCTGAGGTCATCTGCCTTTGGCCTAAAGAGCAGGAACCCAGACTTCAAAGAAATTGGAAGTACACACATTGTCATCTTACAAGAAACATGGTTACCCTCTAGGTTACAGAGAGCTGGTAGTCCCACCCACCAAACTACCAGGTGTGAAACAGGGAAGAGACTCAGGGGGTATGCTAATTTGTTATAGAGCAAACCTAACCCACTCTATTAAATTTGTCAAAACAGGATCATTTTACATCTGGCTAGAAATGAATAAGGAAATGATCTCAACAGAGAAATAAGTCCTGATATGTGCTCCCCAAAAAATAATCCCCATACTTCCTCAGTAAAAACAATGTGCTGAGCAAATGTCAAATTGGCTTCTTACCAAATTACCATACAACAGACTACGTATTCACCCTAAGGTCCAGTTGCCAGAATCACAAATTCTATCTAGAGACCATTGCCCTAGAGCACACAAAGAAACTATACATACCACTGCCTAAACATCAACACCACAGGTACAGTTGAAGTCGGACGTTTACATACACCTTAGCCAAATACATTTCAACTCAGTTTTTCACAATTCCTGACATTTAATCCTAGTAAAAATGCCCTGTCTTAGGTCAGTTAGGATCACCACTTTATTTTAAGAATGTGAAATGTCAGAATAATCGTAGAGAGAATGATTTATTTCAGCTTTTATTTCTTTCATCACATTCCCAGTGGGTCAGAAGTGTACATACACTCAATTAGTATTTGGTAGCATTGCCTTTAAATTGTTTAACTTGGGTCAAACGTTTCAGGTAGCCTTCCACAAGCTTCCCACAATAAGTTGGGTGAATTTTGGCCCATTCCTCCTGACAGAGCTGGTGTAACTGAATTAGGTTTGTAGGCCTCCTTGCACTCACACGCTTTTTCAGTTCTGCCCACCAATTTTCTATGGGATTGAGGTCAGGGATTTGTGATGGCCACTTCAATACCTTGACTTTGTTGTCCTTAAGCCATTTTGCCACAACTTTGGAAGTATGTTTGGGGTCATTGTCCATTTGGAAGACCCATTTGCGACCAAGCTTTAACTTCCTGACTGATGTCTTGAGATGTTGCTTCAATATATCCACATAATTTTACTTCCTCATTATGCCATGGATTTTGTGAAGTGCACCAGTCCCTCCTGCAGCAAAGCACCCCCACAACATGATGCTGCCAGTCCAGTGCTTCATGGTTGGGATGGTGTTCTTCGGCTTGCAAGCCTCCCCCTTTTTCCTCCAAACATACCGATGGTCATTATGGCCAAATGGTTCTATTTTTGTTTCATCAGACTAGAGGACATTTCTCCAAAAAGTACGATCTTTGTCCCTATGTGCAGTTCCAAACCGTAGTCTGGCTTTTTTATGGTGGTTTTGGAGCAATGGCTTCTTCCTTGCTGAGTGGCCTTTCAGGTTATGTCGACATAGGACTCATTTTACTGTGGATATAGATAATTTTGTACCTGTTTCCTCTAGCATCTTCACAAGGTCCTTTGCTGTTGTTCTGGGATTGATTTGCACTTTTCGCACCAAAGTACATAATAACTAGGAGACATAACGTGTCTCCTTCCTGAGCGATATGACGGCTGCATGGTCCCATGGTGTTTATACTTGCGTACTATTGTTTGTACAGATGAACGTGGTACCTTCAGGCGTTTGGAAATTGCTCCCAAGGATGAACTAGACTTGTGGAGGTCTACAATTTTTTTTCTGAGGTCTCGGCTGATTTCTTTTGATTTTCCCATGATGTCAAGCAAAGAGGCACTGATTTTGAAGGTAGGCTTTGAAATACATCCACAGGTACACCTCCAATTGATTTAAATGATGTCAATTAGCCTATCAGAAGCTTCTAAAGCTGTGACGTAATTTTCTGGAATTTTCCAAGCTGTTTAAAGGCACAGTCAACTTAGTGTATGTAAACTTCTGACCCACTGGAATTGTGATACAGGGAATTACAAGTGAAATAATCTGTCTGTAAACAATTGTTGGAAAAATTACGTGTGTCATGCACAAAGTAGATGTTCTAACTGACTTGCCAACACTATACTTTGTTAACAAGACATTTGTGGAGTGGTTAAAAAACAAGTTTTAATGACTGCAACCTAAATGTATGTACACTTCCGACTTCAACTGTAACTACCACAAAGATGTGAACGATCAAAAAGACAAGGCAAGAAGGGCCTTCTACGCCATTAAAAGGAACATAAAATTCGACATACCAATTAGGATTTGGCAAAAATTACTTAAATCAGTTATAGAATACATTGCCCTTTATGATTGTCAGGTCTGGGGTCCGCTCACCAACCAAGAATTCACAAAATGGGACAAACACCAAATTGAGACTCTACATTACAGAGTTCTGCAAAAGTATCCTCTGTTTGCAATGTAAAACACAAAAGAATGCATGCAGAGCAGAATTAGGCCGATACCTGCTAATTATCAAAATCCAGAAAAGAGCAATTACATTTTACAACCACCTAAAAGGAAGTAATTCCCAAACCGTCCATAAGAAGCCATCAGAGAGATGAACCTGGAGAAGAGCCCCCTAAGCAAGCTGGTCCTGGGGCTCTGTTCGCAAACACAGACCCCACAGAGCCCCAGGACAGCGACACTATTAGACCAAATCAAATCATGAGAAAACAAAAAGATAATTAATTGACACATTGGAAAGAATTAACAAAAAAACAGAGCAAACTAGAATGCTGTTTGGTCCTAAACAAAGAGTACACAGTGGCAGAATACCTGACCACTGTGACTGACCCAAAATTAAGGAAAGCTTTGACTATGTACAGACTCAGTGAGCATAGCCTTGCTATTGAGAGAGGCCACCGTAGGAAGACCTGGCTCTCAAGAGAAGACAGGCTATGTGCACACTGCCCACAAAATGAGGTGGAAACTGAGCTGCACTTCCTAACCTCCTGCCAAATGTATGACCATATTAAAGACACATATTTCCCTCAGATTAGACAAATTCATTAAGAATTAGAAAACAAACCCAATTTTGATAAACTCCCATATCTACTGGGTGAAATACCACAGTGTGCCATCACAGCAGCAAGATTTTCCACAAGAAAAGGTCAACCAGTGAAGAACAAACACCATTGTAAATACAACTCATATTTAAGTGTATTTATTTTCCCATTTGTACTTTAACCATTTGCCCATCGTTACAACACTGTATATAGACATAATATGACATTTGAAATGTCTTTATTATTTTGGAGCTTCTGTGAGTGTAATGTTTACTGTTGTTTTGTTAATTTGTCTTTTGTTTATTATCTACTTCAATGGCTTTGGCAATGTTAACATATGTTTCCCATGCCAATAAAGCCCCTTGAATTGAGAATTGAGAATTGAGAGCGAGAGAGAGAGAGGCAGGGAGGGAGGCAGGCAGACAGATAGGCAGACAGATAGGCAGACCTGACAGATAGATAGATAGATAGATAGATAGATAGATAGATAGATAGATAGATAGATAGATAGATAGGCATACAGGCAGATAGACAGGCAGACTAGACAGGAAGACAGGCGGCAGGCAGACAGATAGGCAGATAGACAGGCAGACCTGACAGGAAGACAGATAGATAGATAGATAGATAGATAGATAGATAGATAGATAGATAGATAGATAGATAGATAGGCAGACAGGCATACAGGCAGGCAGATAGACAGGCAGACTAGACAGGAAGACAGGCGGCAGGCAGACAGATAGGCAGATAGACAGGCAGACCTGACAGGAAGACAGATAGATAGATAGATAGATAGATAGGCAGACAGGCATACAGGCAGGCAGATAGACAGGCAGACTAGACAGGAAGACAGGCGGCAGGCAGACAGAGGTTAAAAAAAAAAAAGGGGGAAAAAAAGAAGCCCTTTCTATCTGAAAGCGATTCTGTGACATCATACCCACTTCATACCCAGCATGCTTATCACCCCTAGCCACAGCGGGAGATGGACCAGGGTCCAAACGGAGCCTCTGCCATGACAAACAGACTGGGAGATTTCCACAGGATCAGGGAGAGAGCAGAGAGGACAGATAGAGCTGCCAGACTAATGGTTTAGTTCAACCCCCCCCCGTCCACTAGGCCCTGTCCCTGGGGAGACTGGAACCTTGGCTGGTTGGTTGGCTGGCCCCAGGTCACATACAGCACATCCCAGGGATTTACTCACTCACTAAGGCTATTTTACCGTCCATTATTACCAATAGAAATATAATTACTAGAAAAGGACATTCCCATTCAAGTACATTGTCTGTAATTTGATTTCTATGATTACACCACGCTATTGTGTGTGTTTCTATTGTTTTAAAACCTTCTTGGTATTGTGCAATAGGAGGTACCACATGATTGTGGAAGATTCTTCTTGTAATTATCCACCATTATCGATTAGATTACATTTGGGCATGGCTTTCTACAGGATCTTAAAAAAAAAAAAGCAGAACAAAGCGACCCAAATACAAACACCTACACCCAAATCTGAACAATTCGTCTAGGGTAGAATGTGATATGAAGTAAAGCAGGCTGAGTAACAGCCGGAGAACAGTGGAACCTACTCTAGGATAATTAATTGCTAGCTGTCGCCAGGTGAATAGTATCCTACACATGGCCTGTTCGCCACCAGACGAACAGATGCCAACAGAAGACAACTCAAACGATGCCATGCTTGAGAGTCCCCTCATTGAAGGGAACTTCAAACTTCACTTGTAGTTCTCAGAGAGAACATTGACACACGTCTAGTTAATCCGAGGAGGGAAAAAACACACAGAGAGAAAGAGAGAGAGAGGGATATACCTTAGATCTTGTTGTTTGTAAATATCATTTTGGAATAATGGACTCACAGCGTTTGTGGGCAAAAAACAATGCTATTCACTCCGTTCATTAAAGAGCACTTAAAGGGGATTATATTAATCGGTTCATTAGGCCACATCAAAAATGGAGCTTCTTATTAAAATGAGATCCAGTTGTCTAACCTCTCATTATCAGTGGTGTCTTCTTAGCAGGGGACGATGAATAAATTAATTTACATTCCCGAAAAATGGGGGAAATTGTATTTTAAATGGTATTTTGTTAATCACTATATTTAATTTTCTCTACATCCCTTAAGTCCTTTCTCTCTCTCTCTCTCTCTTTCTCTCTCTCTCGCTCTCTCTCTCTCTCTCTCTCTCTCTCTCTCTCTCTCTCTCTCTCTCTCTCTCTCGCTCTCACTCCTCCTCTTATTTCGTATTCTGCCTCTTTCTCTCTCTCTGTGTGAAGTAGAAAACATTCATCTGTGCTTGTGGTTAAGCGATTGATCTGGGCATTGATCCCTCTTGCCTGAATGGCCGTAAAGGTGTTAAATTGATTTCTGGGAGGATATGTATTTTTCATTACAAGCACTGTGAGAAGTTCCTACTTGAAAATAAGAAAAGAAGCAGTGAAGATATTAAAATATTGAAAAAGTACACCTTGAAAATAGCCTTAAATGTTTGGAGTGGTTTGGGTCTATCTGACTGATGACGCTCTTCTTAAGGGGGCTATTCGACTGCTCTCTGTGTCAAACCCTTAAGCTAACAAGATAAAGCCTTGGTCACGACTGTTTCATGATTTCGCTGTTGCGTGGAGGGTTCCAGTCAGACCAATAGACAGGGATGAGTAGTGTCTACTGAGTGTGCCACAGCTTAGAAGTTGAGCTGCTATTTGTTCTTCACCATCTTGTTTTTTCAGAAACAAAATCTGATCTGGATGTAACTGTTTTAGTGGTCAGTTGTATAGGTTTGATGATGAAACTGTTTATTTTACCTTTATTTAACTAGGCAAGTCAGTTAAGAACACATTCTTATTTTCAATGACAGTGGGTTAACTGCCTTGTTCAAGGGCAGAACAACAGAACAACCTTGTCAGCTCAGGGATTCAATCTTGCAACCTTTCGGTTACTTGTCCAACACTCTAACCACTAGGCTACCTGCTGCCCCTAACGATAATGCTATCATCCATGTTCTCTACAGTTTAGTGCTTGGTGTGATCAATATCAGCCTGGCCGACCTCCTAAATTACAAGTGTTATTGGTTCCATGTAGTTCAATCAATTGTAACATTTATTAAAAACTTTATTGAGACATTTATTTAAGAAATGTTATTGTCTAAAGCTGTTGGCTTTGGCTACATGTAATTTTATTTACAACACGTTCACATTCCAGTTCTCAGGAACAGAATACAGAACAGACAGAGACAGTAAATAAATCCCCTCCCTTGTCAGATCACTCCTTGTATCTGAGTGGACGGACAGACGGATTTGTGAAATCCAGAGTTTGTTGGATTCCACCATGTGACAGTGCAAAGGAAAGTATTGTCAGGGACTGGCACTTAAAAGGGTTGCCGATACCTCTCCACGCCTTACTTTGCTCGTCTTGTCTCGGTCGCTGTGCGGGTGACTCTCGTTCCTGCCTCAAGTCCCCCCACGTCTCCCCTTGATAACCTGCCGCTGTCTGGAGTGATGCTGCCAGGAAGGGAGTTCTGTCTGGAGTGATGCTACCAGGAAGGAAGTTCTGTCTGGAGTGATGCTGCTAGGAAGGAAGTTATGTCTGGAGTGATGCTGCTAGGAAGGAAGTTCTGTCAGGAGTGATGCTACCAGGAAGGAAGGTCTATCAGGAGTGATGCTGCCAGGAAGGAAGCTCTGTCAGGAGTGATGTTGCCAGGAAGGAAGCTCTGTCGGGAGTGATGTTGCCAGGAAGGAAGCTCTGTCGGGAATGTTGCCAGGAAGGAAGCTCTGTCGGGAGTGATGCTGCCATGAAGGCAGCGTGAGGACGATGATGGGGACCCTGGCGCTCGCCTGGACCCCTGACAGGTCTGCTTTGAAGAGCTGGGTCTAACTGCCCATCTTTCTCCATCTCTCCTCTCTCTCTCTCTCTCTCTCTCTCTCTCTCTCTCTCTCTCTCTCTCTCTCTCTCTCTCTCTCTCTGAGAGGGTATTTAACTAGTAATGCTGACAGAGACAGGGATGGGGGATCAAAGTACAGTAAGAAGTACACTCGTTCACCCTCGCCTTCCTCACTCCCTCCCCCTCCCTCCCTCCCTGATGGTTTTACTGACTGCATTAGAACGTTGCTCTCGTCTGTCGCCTCCAGTCACCCCCCCCACAGAAAGGAGGGATGAGAGAAAAAACACAGGAATTACAGGGACTGTCAGAATTTGTGGTAAAGGTCACTGCGGCTTTGTTGTATTTTGTCCTATCACACTTTGATTAAAAAGAGGAATGAGACATGTCATGTTGATACAGACAGACAGACAGACAGTCTTGCCTATGAGGTTCTATGACCCCGCTTCTCCAAGCGAACTCTCAGCGATAGTGCCATTGTTATGTCTGGGTGGAGGCTAAATAACTCCTCTGCAGTCAAAATAATCAGTCTCAACACCAGTTACGCTGAAACTACCACAGTGTCATTCAAGGTAATAAAGTGTTTTTTTATGTGCAGTAGAACATTCCTTTAGCTCAGATATATCACAGCTCTTCGATTGAAACAAATAGCCTCGTTTACAAAGTTCCACAATGGATAATAGCATTCCTTTCTCCACCAATTGTACATTTACCTGTTAATGAGGCAGTTTACCATAAATCTGCATTTTTATGTAAAACTCATTGATGTTTTACAGTGCAACGTCACATACCGTAACTGTTAACCCAACGATTCTCTCAGACTCATGCGTAGCGCATTTCACCACAACAACACCGACCGAAGGGTTTTGCGAAGCCACATCATCCCGCAAATCAGATAAATAGTATCGAGGGTGACACTGTTTGTGGAAGGGGAAAAAAGGAGGGGTGAGAGAGGAATCTCCCTGTCTTTTTTTCCTCATTCTTTTGCTTCTGAATGTGGCCTTTCTGTGTTGTTTCTGTGTTTGTGGCTACAGTGTGGAATGATTAACGCGCTGAGCCCTGGGAAGTAACTGGTCCACAATGGATGGGTTGTTGCAGTGTATCAGACTACCTTCACCGTGCGTCAGTCGCCGGGATGGGAGTCACCAGCAGCCTTGTTGCGGAGAAACTCGCTACTTAATCACTGAGAACTGTGAAATCACTCAGCCACTGGTGGCACTGGGCAAACAGATAACACCAGCGATGCTGACAAACAGGGACGTGCACGGGCTCTTTGAAAACCGGCGGTGTGGATGTGATTGCACGGGGAAAGGGGGAAGTAGGGGACAGTTATGTGATACTGCAGTTATAGTGTGAGGTTGTCTACCTCCACGAGTGACATAGTGATAAAATAGGTGGGTAAACTCTTATCGCCGGCTCCCTAAACTTTCAATGCAGTTTTCTGAAAAAAAATTGGATGATCTGCATTTACCCTCCACTACACACCTGGCCTTCCACCGGTGGAATAGGGCTCCCGAGTGGCGCAGCTGTTTAAGGCACTGCATCTCATGTGGTAGAGGTGTCACTGCAGTCCCTGGTTCAAATCCAGGCTGTATCACATCCAGATGTGATTGGGCGTCCCATAGGGTGGCACACAATTGGCCCAGTGTCATCTGGGTTGGGCTGGAGTAGGCTGTTGTTGTAAATAAGAATTTGTTCTTAACTGACTTGCCTAGTTAAATAAAGGTTAAAATGTAAATAGTGATCAACACTAGTCAATCTAGTTGTGTCTACTTGTCAAAACCACACAAGTGTTATCGCTTGCTTCACCCTGAAACCTTTCACTAAGAGAATATTGTCAGGGAGGTGTTTTCATGTATTGTTTTGTATCCTTTTTATTTAGAAGCGGAATAAACGAAGCATGACACGTTGGCATAGCAGTATCATTAGCATCGACATCAACAAATGACCTCTTCTCTCTTTTCTCCCTTTGTCTCACGAACAGGTGGACGACCAAATGAAGCTCCTCCAGAACTGTTGGAGCGAGCTCCTCATCCTCGACCACATTTTCCGCCAGGTGATGCACGCCAAAGAGGGCTCCATCCTATTGGTCACCGGCCAACAGGTACGTCACCTGACTCCCCAAAACCCCGCGCCCCCTTCCTGCCTGGCCCCTCACCTTCTCCCCTTCTCCCAACACCCTCCCCCTAGACCTCATCAGACACTCAGCACGTGCACATCAACACCCTTTAAAGCGCTATCGACCACACCGGCCCCCGCGCAGTCACCGCTCCATTAAAAATAGATTACGCTTATAGGTATAAGCTAATGTGACCAGAATAATCAATTATGCCTTTTTTTTTTTTTTGCATCAAGCAAGACTCCTAATGGCGAATAAATAAAGCGCTTGGTTAAGCATGCCTGTAGAGTCATAGCGGTAGAAAAAAAAAAAGCCTATTATGATTTACCTTTGCGGTGCCCCCAGAGGAGCCTGCGAGGGCTGACGCCTGAGGCTCCTGACGAGGCCCTCAACACAGCCTGTGATTCCTCAGTCAGTATGTCAACTGGCAGAGAGGGAGAGGGGGAAAGTGAAAGCGAGAGAGAGAGAGAGAGAGAGAGAGAGAGAGAGAGAGAGAGAGAGAGAAACGGATGCTTGTTATGAATATGGCTCGGAACGCCCGGCACGCCTGTCAGTGAGACAAGAACACTTCATTATTGATGGGGCGGTGTTTTCCGAAACGTTGCTCTTCAACAAAATGTTCTCCAACAATAGATGAGGGCATTAATATTGAGGCGAGGTGAGGAGGGTCTGTTGACCTCTGATTATTAGTGATGGGGAGTTTTCATCTCAGTGCTCTCACACAGAGATAGATACATAATCACATACTCACACTCATAAACACACACACACACACACAGCGCTCAGACGCACACACACAGACAAACACAGCGCTCAGACGCACACAGACAAACACAGCGCTCAGACGCACACAGACACACACAGCGCTCAGACGCACACAGACACACAGCGCTCAGACGCACATAGGCACACACACAGAGCGCTCAGACGCACACACACAGTGCTCAGACGCACACAGACACACACACAGAGTATTCAGACGCACACAGACACACACAGCGCTCAGACGCACACAGACACACACACACACAGCGCTCAGACGCACACAGGCACACACACAGAGCGCTCTGACGCACACAGACACACACAGCGCTCAGACGCACACAGACACACACACAGAGCGCTCAGACACACACAGACACACAGCACTCTCTGTCTCCATTGCTCTGTGTTTGATTAGCCATGGCTGGCTGTTAGTAGGCCTCAACCAGTAAAGGAGGGCTGAGAGGAGGAGGAGGAGCGGGGGGAGGAGGAGGAGGAGACGGAGGGAGAAGCAGGAGACAGAAGGAGGTGGAGGAGGGAAGAGGAGGAGACAGAGAGAGGAGGAGGAGACAGAGGACGGAGGAGGAGTAGGAGACAGGGGAGGAGTAGGAGGAGACAGAGGGAGGAGGAGACAGAGGGAGGAGGAGGAGGATTAGGATACAGTGGAGGACTAGGAGACAGGGGAGGAGGAGACAGGGAGGAGGAGGAGACAGAGGGAGGAGGAGGAGACAGAGGGAGGAGGAGGAGTAGGAGACAGGGGAGGAGGAGGAGACAGAGGGAGGAGGAGGAGGAGACGGGGAGGGGGACAGAGTCAGGGGAGGTGTAGGACCAGGTCTAGTTTGCATATTTTGGTTAATGAACAGCTGGTGTGGGGGGGCCACAGGGGGATCATGGAGGCAGGGAGGGGGACCTGGGAGGGAAGAGCGCCTCTCAAACCATTCATTATCTTCTATTATTCACCATGAGACTTTAACCAGCACTACCACCACTTTAACCAGCACTACCACTATAACCAGCAACACCACTAACACCAGCACTACCACCACTACCACCAGCACTACCACTACCACCACTACCACCACTAACACCCCCACTAACACCAGCACTACCACTACCACCACTACCACTACCACCAGCACTACCACCACTACCACCACCACCACTAACACCAGCACTATAACCACCACCACTATCACCACCACCATCACTATAACCACCACCACTATCACCACCACCACTATAACCACCACCACTATAACCACCACCACTATCACCACCACTATAACCATCACCACTATCACCACCACTATAACCATCACCACTATCACCACCACTATAACCATCACCACTATCACCACCACTATAACCATCACCACTATCACCACCACTATAACCATCACCACTATCACCACCACTATAACCATCACCACTACCACCACCACTATAACCATCACGACTATCACCACCACCACCACCACTATAACCACCACGACTATCACCACCACCACTATAACCACCACCACCACTAACACCACCACCACTATAACCATCACCACTAACACCATCACCACTATAACCACCACCACTAACACCACCACCACTATAACCACCACCACCATAACCACTATCACCACCACCACTATAACCACCACCACTATAATCACCACCACTATAACCACCACCACCACTATAACCACCACCACCACTATAACCACCACCACTACCACCACTATAACCACCACCACCACTATAACCACCACCACCATAACCACCACCACTATAACCACCATATCCACCACCACCATAACCAACACCACCATATCCACTACCACTATCACCAACCACCACTATAACCACCATAACCACCACCACTATAACCACCACCACTATAATCACCACCACCATAACCACCACCACTATAACCACTACCACTATCACCACCACCACTATCACCACCACCACCATAACCACCACCACCATAACCACCACCACTATAACCACCACCACTATAATCACCACCACCATAACCACCACCACTATAACCACCACCACCATAACCACCACCACTATAACCACCACCACTATAACCACCACCACCACCATAACCACCACCACTATAACCACCATAACCACCACCACCATAACCACCACCACCATATCCACTACCACTATCACCAACCACCACTATAACCACCACCACTATCACCACCACCACCATAACCACCACCACTATAACCACCACCACCATAACCACCACCACTATAACCACCACCACTATAACCACCACCACCACCATAACCACCACCACTATAACCACCATAACCACCACCACCATAACCACCACCACCATATCCACTACCACTATCACCAACCACCACTATAACCACCACCACTATCACCACCACCACTATTACCACTATCACCACCACCACTATAACCACCACCACCATAACCACCACCACTATCACCACTATCACCACCATAACCACCACCACTATAACCACCACCACTATCACCACCACCACTATCACCACCACCACCATAACCACCACTATCACCACTATCACCACCACCACTATAACCACCACCACTATAACCACCACCACCATAACCACCACTATCACCACCACCAACACTATCACCACCACCGCCACTATAACCACCACCACTATCACCACCACCACTATAACCACCACCACTATAACCACCACCACTATTACCACTATCACCACCACCACCATAACCACCACCACTATAACCACCACCACTATAACCACCACCACCATAACCACCACTATCACCACCACCAACACTATCACCACCACCACCACTATAACCACCACCACCATAACCACCACTATCACCACCACCAACACTATCACCACCACCACCACTATCACCACCACCACTATAACCACCACCATTATAACCACCACCACTATTACCACTATCACCACCACCACCATAACCACCACCACTATAACCACCACCACTATAACCACCACCACTATAACCACCACCACTATAACCACCACCACTATAATCACCACCACCATAACCACCACCACTATAACCACCACCACTATAACCACCACCAGTATAACCACCACCACCATAACCACCACCACTATAACCACCACCACTATCACCACCACCACCATAACCACCACTATCACCACCACCAACACTATCACCACCACCGCCATAACCACCACCACCATAACCACCACCACTATCACCACCACCACTATAACCACCACCACTATAACCACCACCACTATAACCACTACCGCCATAACCACCACCACCATAACCACCACCACTATCACCACCACCACTATAACCACCACCACTATAACCACTACCACTATCACCACCACCACTATAACCACCACCACTATAACCACCACCACTATAACCACCACCACCATAACCACCACCACTATAACCACCACCACTATAACCACCACCACCATAACCACCACCACTATAACCACTATCACCACCACCATAACCAACACCACTATAACCACCACCAGTATAACCACCGCCACCACTATAACCACCACCACTATCACCACCACCACCATAACCACCACCATCATAACCACCACCTCTATAACCACCACCACTATCACCACCACCACTATCACCACCACCACCATAACCACCACCACTATAACAACCACCACTATCACCACCACCAACACTATCACCACCACCGCCATAACCACCACCACCATAACCACCACCACTATCACCACTATCACCACCATAACCACCACCACTATAACCACCACCACTATCACCACCACCAGTATAACCACTACCACTATAACCACCACCACTATCACCACCATAACCACCACCACTATAACCACCACCACTAACACCACCACCACTATAACCACCACCATCCCTACCACCACTACTATCACCACCACCACTATAACCACCACCACTAACACCACCACCAGTATAACCACCACCACTATAACCACCACCACCATCCCTACCACCACCACTATCACCACTACCACTAACACCACCACCACTATAACCACTACCACTATTACCACCACCACCACTACTATCACCACCACCACTATAACCACCACCACTATAACCACTACCACTAACACCACCACCGCTATAACCACTACCACTAACACCACCACCACCATAACCACCACCATCATAACCACCACCACCATAACCACCTCCACTATCACCACCACCACCATAACCACCACCTCTATAACCACCACCACTATCACCACCACCACTACCACCACCACCACCACTATCACCACTACCACTATCACCACTACCACTATCACCACCACCACTATCACCACCACCACTATAACCACCGCCACCACTATAACCACCACCACTATCACCACCACCACCATAACCACCACCTCTATAACCACCACCACTATCACCACCACCACTACCACCACCACCACCACTATCACCACTACCACTATCACCACCACCACTATCACCACCACCACTATCACCACCACCACCATAACCACCACCACTATAACAACCACCACTATCACCACCACCAACACTATCACCACCACCGCCATAACCACCACCACTATCACCACTATAACCGCCATAACCACCACCGCCATAACCACTACCACTAACACCACCACCACTATAACCACTACCACTATTACGACCACCACCATCCCTACCACCACTACTATCACCACCACCACTATAACCACCACCACTATAACCACCACCACTATAACCACCACCACCATAACCAACACCACCACTATCACCACCACCACTATCACCACCACCAGTATAACCACCACCACTATCACCACCACCACTATCACCACCACCACCATAACCACCACCACCACTATAACCACCACCACCATAACCACCACCACCACTATCACCACTACCACTATCACCACCACCACTATCACTTTCTCCACCACCACTTTCACTATCACCACTATAACCACCACCACCATAACCACCACCACCATAACCACCACCACTATAACCACCACCACTATAACCACCACCATAACCACCACTATCATCACACCTATCACCCACCATCACCACCACTATCACTTTCTCCACCACCACTTTCACTATCACCACTATAACCACCACCACCATAACCACCACCACCATAACCACCACCACTATAACCACCACCACTATAACCACCACCACCATAACCACCACCACTATAACCACTACCACTATCACCACCACTATAATCACCACCACTAACACCACCACCACTATCACCACCACCACTATCACCACCACCACCATAACCACCACCATTATAACCACCACCACTATAACCACCACCACCACTATAACCACCACCACCACTATAACCACCACCACCACTATCACCATCACCACTATAATCACCACCACTATCACCACCACCACTATCACCACCACCACTTACACCATCACCACTTCCATAACCACCACCACTATAACCACCACCACTATAACCACCACCACTATCACCACCACCACCATAACCACCACCATTATAACCACCATTATAACCACCAATACTATAACCACCACCACCACTATAACCACTATAACCACCACCACCACCATCACCACCACCACTATAACCACCATAACCACCACCACCACCACTATCACCACCACCACTATAACCACCACCACTATAATCACCACCACCATAACCACCACCACTATAACCACCACCACCATAACCACCACCACTATAACCACCACCACTATAACCACCACCACCATAACCACCACCACTATAACCACTACCACTATCACCACCACCATAACCAACACCACTATAACCACCACCACTATAACCACCGCCACCACTATAACCACCACCACTATCACCACCACCACCATAACCACCACCATCATAACCACTACCTCTATAACCACCACCACTATCACCACCACCACTATCACCACCACCACCATAACCACCACCACTATAACCACCACCACTATCACCACCACCAACACCACTATAACCACCACCACTATCACCACCACCAGTATAACAACCACCACTATCACCACTACTATAACCACCAACGCCATAACCACTACCACTATTACCACCACCACTACTATCACCACCACCACTATAACCACCACCACTATAACCACTACCACTATAACCACCACCACTATAACCACCACCACTATCACCACCACCACTATCACCACCACCACTATAACCACCACCACTATAACCACCACCACCACCACTATCACCACTACCACTATCACCACTCACCACTATCACCACCACCACTATCACCACCACCAGTATAACCACCACCACTATAACCACCACCACCACTATCACCACCACCACTATAACCACCACCACCATAACCACCACCACTATCACCACCACCACCACCACCATAACCACCACCACTATAACCACCACCACTATAACCACCACCACCATAACCACCACCACTATAACCACCACCACTATCACCACCACCACTATAACCACCACCACTATACCACCACCACCACCACCACTACTATCACCACCACTATCACCACCACCACTATCACCTGCCACCACTATCACCACCACCCACTATAACCACCACCACTATAACCACCACCACCACTATAACCACCACCACTATAACCACCACCACCACCATACCACCCACCACCACCACCACCACCACCATAACCACCACCACTATCACCACCACCACCATAACCACCACCACTATAACCACCACCACCACTATAACCACCACCAGTATAACCACTACCACTAACACCACCACCACTATCACCACCACCACTATCACCACTACTATCACCACCACCATATAAACCACCACCACCACCACCACTATCACCCACCACTATAACCACCACCACTATAACCACCACCATATAACCACCACCACTATCCACCACCACTATCACCACCACCACCATACCACCACCACCACCACTATCACCACCACCACTATAACCACCACCACCACTATCACCACCACCACTATAACCACCACCACTATCACCACCACCACCACCTATAACCACCACCACTATCACCACCACCATAACCACCACCACTATCACCACCACCACCATCCACCACCACTATCACCACCACCACCATAACCACCACCACTATCTAACCACCACCACTATCTAACCACCACCACTATAACCACCACCACTATCACCACTACCACTATAACCACCACCACCACCACTATAACCACCACCACCACCACTATCACCACCACCACTACCCACCACCACCACTATAACCACCACCACCACCACTATCACCACCACCATAACCACCACCACTATAACCACCACCACTATAACCACCACCACTATAACCACCACCACCATAACCACCACCACTATAACCACCACCACTATAACCACCACCACTATAACCACCACCACCATAACCACCACCACTATAACCACCACCACCACTATAACCACCACCACTATAACCACTACCACTAAAACCACCACCACTATAACCACCACCACTATCACCACCACTATAACCACCACCACCACCATAACCACCACCACTATAACCACCACCACTATAACCACCACCACTATAACCACCACCACCATAACCACCACCACCATAACCACCACCACTATAACCACCACCACTATAACCACCACCACCATAACCACCACCACTATAACCACCACCACTATAACCACCACCAGTATAACCACCACCACCATAACCACCACCACTATAACCACCACCACCATAACCACCACCACTATAACCACTACCACCACAACCACCACCACTATAACCACCACCACCACCACTATAACCACCACCACTATAACCACCACCACTATAACCACCACCACTATAACCACCACCACCACTATATCCACCACCACTATAACCACCACCACTATAACCACCACCACCACCACCACCACCACTATAACCACCACCACTATAACCACCACCACTATAACCACCACCACCACTATAACCACCACCACCACTATATCCACCACCACCACCACCACTATAAACCACCACCACCACTATAACCACCACCACCACTATAACCACCACCACTATACCACCACCATACCACCACCACCACCATAACCACCACCTATAACCACCACCACCATAACCACCACCACTATAACCACCACCACTATAACCACCACCACCATAACCACCCACCATATAACCACCACCACTATAACCACCACCACTATAATACCACCACCACCACTATAACCACCACCACCATCACCATAACCACCACCACTATAACCACCACCACTAGCACCACCACCACCATAACCACCACCATTAAAACCACCAACACCATAACCACCACCACTATAACCACTATCACCACTATCACCACTATCACCACCATAACCACCACCATTATAACCACCACCACTATCACCACCACCAACACTATCACCACCACCGCCATAACCACCACCACCACTATAACCACCACCACTATCACCACTATCACCACCATAACCACCACCACTATAACCACTACCATCCCTACCACCGCTACTATCACCACCACCACTAACACCACCACCACTATAACCACTATCACCATAACCACCACCACTATATCATACCACCACCACTATCACCACCACCATAACCACCACCACTATAACCACCACCACCATCATACACACTATACCACCACTATCACCACCACCACCATATAACCACCACCTCACTAACCACCACCACCACTATAACCATATACCACTATCACTATCACCACTCATAACCACCACCACTATAACCACCACCACTATAATAACCACCACCACTATAACCACCACCACCATACTCACCACCACCACCACCACTATAACCACCACCACCACTATAACCACCACCACTATAACCACCCACCACCATAACCACCACCACTATAACCACCACCACTACTATCACCACCACCACCATAAACCACCACCACTATAACCACCACCACTATCACCACCACCACCATAACCACCACCACTATCACCACCACCACCACCACTATAACCACCACCACCATAACCACCACCACTATCATCACCACCACCACCACTATCACCACCACCACCACCACCTATCACCACCACCACCTCACCACTATCACCACCATCACCACCACCATAACCACCACCACCATATCACCACCACCACTATAACCACCACCCACTATCACCACCACCACCATAACCACCACCACCACCATAACCACCACCACCACTATCACCACCACCCCTATAACCACCACCACTATAACCACCACCACTATCACCACCACCACTATAACCACCACCACTATCACCACCACCACCATAACCACTACCACTATAACCACCACCACCACCACACCACCACCACTAACCACCACCACCTACCACCACCACCACCACCATAACACCACCACTATAACCACCACCACCATAACCACCACCACCATAACCACCACCACTATAACCACCACCACTATCACCACCACCACCACCATAACCACCACCACTAAAACCACCACCACTATAACCACCACCACCATAACCACTACCACTATCACCACCACCATAACCACCACCACTATAACCACCACCACTATCACCACCACCACCATAACCACCACCACTATCACCACCACCACCACCACCACCACTATCACCACCACCACCATAACCACCACCACTATAACCACCACCACTATCACCACCACCACCATAACCACCACCACTATCACCACCACCACCACCACCACCACTATCACCACCACCAGTATCACCACTACCACTAACACCACCACCACTATCACCACCACCACCATCACCTACCACCATCACCACTACTTTAACCACCACCACCACCACTATAACCACCACCATTATAACCACCACCACTATAACCACCACCACTATAACCACCACCACTATCACCACCACCACCATCCCTACCACCACCACCATTTTAACCACCCCCACTATAACCACCACCACCACCACCACCACCACTATCACCACCACCAGTATCACCACTACCACTAACACCACCACCACTATCACCACCACCACTATCACCACTACCACTATCACCACTACTTTAACCACCACCACCACCATTATAACCACCACCATTATAACCACCACCACTATCACCACCACCAGTATAACAACCACCACCACCACCATCCCTACCACCACCACCATTTTAACCACCCCCACTATAACCACCACCACCACCATTATAACCACCACCACTATAACCACCACCACTATAACCACCACCACTATCACCACCACCACCATCCCTACCACCACCACCATTTTAACCACCCCCACTATAACCACCACCACCATCCCTACCACCACCACCATTTTAACCACCCCCACTATAACCACCACCACCACCATTATAACCACCACCACTATAACCACCACCACTATCACCACCACCACCATCCCTACCACCACCATTTTAACCACCACCACTATCACCACCACCACCATCCCTACCACCACCACCACCATTATAACCACCACCACTATAACCACCACCACTATCACCACCACCACTATCACCACCACCACCACCATTATAACCACCACCACTATCACCACCACCACCACTATCACCACCACCACTATCACCACCACCACCACTATCACCACCACCACTATCACCACCACCACCACCATTATAACCACCACCACTATAACCACCACCACTATCACCACCACCACCACTATCACCACCACCACTATCACCACCACCACCACTATCACCACCACCACTATCGCCACCACCACCATCCCTACCACCACCAAAAGCACACACCAGTATGGTGTCCATAGTAGAATCTCTGAGACAATTCATTCTGACCAATGAGGCTACTATGGCAGAAATCAACAGCCTCTTACGATATATCAAATACCACTACAGAGATGGTGCCGGGTTGATTTTGGGGCACCGTGACCTGTTTGGGCGTCCCGACCACTTCAGCTCTTGTACCTTGTTGGGTAAGAGCGTTTGTATCTGGGCCGCTTTGCCTGCTGTCGTCAGAATGGCCCCGGTGCACCACTGGGGTATTAGCGGAGAAATGCAAGCGGTTCATAGGCTTCAGGACATGCCACCGTCCCTTCCTCCCTCACTGCCCTCCTGTCTGTCAGCTTAGTCAGGAATTGGCCTTCGGAGGAATCTGATGTAGCAACATATATGTAATCACACAAATCTAATTTATACAGGTCTTTGGCCTGTCTTGTACTGAACTGTCTTTGGTTCAAACACAAGACGTGACTGCTGGTGTCATGTGAAAACACTGGCTGAGTTCAATAGGGTATGAATGCACAAGCATGGTCTTGCCATTTCCTCGGCAAGATAAGTCTTTGATATTGCTTGATGTCAATGGCACTAGCACATGAAAGGCAAATGTGAAAATATTGTTCAAAAAATCTTCTCTGAACAACTCATTTATTCAGCAGGTTTCCACTACTATTGAATTACATTGTCTTTTCAAAGGAACTCTTGTCTTCTTTGAAGTAGAACACTTTAATCCAAATTTCGGAACAATTTAAGACTCAATTAAATCCGTAGCGTTGAAGAGCCGTGCTATACCGGGATAGAAATGTAAAGGCAATGTTCTCGCGTTAGCGGAGACTGCATTCACGGTAAATAAGATCTGGTGCAACCAATTACCTTCAGAAGTGACATAATTAGTTAAATAATGTCCACGAGAGCCAGAGCATCGGCTCTGGAACCAACAGGCTTCTACCCCTAAGACGTAAGACTGCTAAATAGTTAATTAAATGGTTTACCCGGACTATCCGCACTGACTCTATGCACACTCACAAGACTATACTGTATATACCGTATATACACACATTACACACACACTCACACACACACATAGCACACACACGCATAACGACACAACCAAACACACAAACACAAACACACATACACACACACACACACAAGCACAAACACACTTTCACACTCATCATTTGCTGTTGCTACTCTGCTTTTCATTTTACTCGTATTATTATCTATCCTGATACCTAGTCACTTCACCCTGCCTTCATGGAGTGGCAGGGTAGCCTAGTGGTTAGAGCGTTGGACTAGTAACCGAAAGGTTCCAAGTTAACTCACTGTTCCTAGACCGTCAATGAAAATAAGAATTTGTTCTTAACTGACTTGCCTAGTAAAAATAAAATGTACATAAATTATCTATCCTGATATAGCTACCTGTATATAGCTCCATATTGATCTGGTACTGCTACTCCCTGTATATAGCTCAACATTGATCTGGTACTGGTACTCCCTGTATATAGCTCCATATTGTTCTGGTACTGGTACTCCCTGTATATAGCTCCATATTGATCTAGTACTGGTACTCCCTGTATATAGCTCCACATTGATCTGGTACTGGTACTCCTTGTATATAGCTCCATATTGATCTGGTACTGGTACTCCCTGTATATAGCTCCATATTGATCTGGTTCTGGTACTCCCTGTATATAGCTCCATATTGATCTGGTACTGGTACTCCCTGTATATAGCTCCATATTGATCTGGTACTCCCTGTATATAGCTCCATATTGATCTGGTACTCCCTGTATATAGCTCCATTCTTGTGTATTTTTTTTTTATTATTATTTGTTTAACTCTGCATGGTTGGGAAGGGTTCATAAGCAAGCTGTTTACGGTAACGTCTACATCCGTTGTATTCGAGGCATGTGATAAGTCATGTCAAGGCATGTCAAATCTTATTTGATTTGTATGTTTATAATATGCAAACATAGAGACGATAGTGTATTGTCACAAAAATAGTTTTTACTTAAGGATAGGAAGCCATAACCCAAGGCATTGCCATCAAGAGTCCAATCGTTCATTGAAGTTATTTCATGCACAGTTGGTTTTCTATAAATTGATTGACACCTTAGGGGGGGAGAGTGGGGGGGTTGACTTTTCACTGACTCATCATTCCCACCACCTCAAAAAAGAAACGACGGAGATAAAGAGGGGGAGAGAGAGAGAGAGAGAGAGAGAGAGAGAGAGAGAGAGAGAGAGAGACGGGAGAGGGAGAGAGAGGATGTGAGGAGGCAAGGAGGAGAGGAAAAAAGCTGGTGTTCATCTCGGAATCCTCCCAGCCTGATGATTTAAAACATTCTACTTATCATATTTAATTAATGCGACTCACGAGGACCCCTCCCTCAGCCATCTACCTTCCCAGAGAAACAACACTATTCTCTCCCTTCCTTCAGCCGTCTACCTTCCCAGAGAAACAGCCCTATCCTCTCCCCTCCCTCAGCCTGTCTACCTTCCTGAGCTTAGGGGGAAGCCCTATCCTCTCCCCTTCCTCAGCTGTCTACCTTCCCAGAGAAACAGCCCTATCCTCTCCCCTCCCTCAGCCGTCTACCTTCCCCAAGAAACCCTGGCACAGTCAATTATGATAATGTTTGTCAATAAATATTAAAATGTAATATGGCCAGACTACTGTGAGTGGCAGCTATGGACTTGCCTCCCAGACAAATTTGCTGCTGCTGCAGATATTAAGTGCACCTGAAAGGGCTTGCAGTGTGCCACGGGGCCAGCACCGGGGCCAGACCATGAGGAGGGGCAGGCCTGGGGGACCTCCAAGGGGGGCTCACACGCTCTCACCCCTCGCCCCTCTCACCCGACCCCCGCATCCAAACGCAGAAGAGGAGAAGAGGGGGCTGGAGGAGGGGGAAGGAGAGAGGTGAACATGTTCTCTCTCTCTCTCTCTCTCTCTCTCTCTCTCTCTCTCTCTCTCTCTCTCTCTCTCTCTCTGCCTCTCTCCCTCCTTCTCCCTCTCTCTCTCTCTCTCTCTCTCTCTCTCTCTTTCTCTCTCTTTCTCTCTGTCTCTCTCTCTGCCTCTCTCCCTCCTTCTCCCTCTCTCTCTGTCTCTCTCTCTATTTACAATATTTAAATCTCTCTCTGTCTCTCTCTCTCCTTCTCTCTCTCTCTCTCTCCTTCTCTCCCTCTGTTTATACGGACACATCTGAAATCAGGCTACCTGATTGGACTTAAATAAATGTAGAAAATTGCCGATCAAAATAAACATTCTACCACAGCAACCATGTTATTTTTGCGAAGCCTATGTAAGATGCCTGCAGCATGCTATTATGGTACTGCTTGGGCGACAACATACTATTAGGGTACTGCTTGGGCGACAACATGCTATTATGGTACTGCTTGGGCGACAACATGCTATTATGGTACTGCTTGGGCGACAACATGCTATTAGGGTACTGCTTGGGCGACAACATGCTATTAGGGTACTGTTTGGGCGACAACATGCTATTATGGTACTGCTTGGGCGACAACATGCTATTAGGGTACTGTTTGGGCGACAACATGCTATTATGGTACTGCTTGGGCGACAACATGCTATTATGGTACTGCTTGGGCGACAACATGCTATTAGGGTACTGCTTGGGCGACAACATGCTATTATGGGACTGCTTGGGCGACAACATGCTATTATGGTACTGCTTGGGCGACAACATGCTATTATGGTACTGCTTGGGCGACAACATGCTATTAGAGTACTGCTTGGGCGACAACATCTCTCTCTCTCTCTCTCTCTCTCTCTCTCTCTCTCTCTCTCTCTCTCTCTCTCTGTCTCTCTCTCTGCCTCTCTCCCTCCTTCTCCCTCTCTCTCTCTCTCTCTCTCTCTCTCTCTCTCTCTCTCTCTCTCTCTCTCTCTCTCTCTCTCTATCTCTCTCTTTCTCTCTGTCTCTCTCTCTGCCTCTCTCCCTCCTTCTCCCTCTCTCTCTCTGTCTCTCTCTCTATTTACAATATTTAAATCTCTCTCTGTCTCTCTCTCTCCTTCTCTCTCTCTCTCTCTCTCTCTCCTTCTCTCCCTCTGTTTATACGGACACATCTGAAATCAGGCTACCTGATTGGACTTAAATAGATGTAGAAAATTGCAGATCAAAATAAACATTCTACCACAGCAACCATGTTATTTTTGCGAAGCCTATGTAAGATGCCTGCAGTGCCTTCAGAAAGTATTCACACCCTTTGACCTTTTCCACATGTTGGAAAAGGTCAAAGGTCAAAGTGGAATTATGTTTTTAGACATTTTTACTGATTAATAACAAATTAATATGTGTGCAATAATAGTGTTTAACATGATTTTTGAATGACTACCTCATCTCTGTACCCCATACATAAAATTATCTGTAAGGTCTCTCAGTCGAGCAGTGAATTTCAAACACAGATTCAACCACAAAGAGGTTTTACAATGCCTCGTAAAGAAGGGCACCTATTGGCAGATTGGCAAAGTCACTACAAAGACACAGGCGTCCTTCCTACAGTAACACAGTTGATTTCAACATGAGACCAATAGTGACTTTAAAACAGTTCCGCAGTTTAATGGCTGTGATAGTAGAAAACTGAGGATGAATCAACAACATTGTAGTTACTCCACAATACTAACCTTATTGACAGAGGGAAAAGAAAGAAGCCTGTACAGAATAAAACTATTCCAAAACATGCATCCTATTTGCAACAAGGTACTAAAGTAATACTGCAAAAAATGCGGCAAAGAAATGTACTTAATGTCTTGAGTATTATGTTTGGGGCAAATTCAAAACAACACATCACTGAGTACCACGGGGGCTGGGATTAAAAATAAAAATAAATAAATAAAAAATATAGGCCAAAACACAGTTCACGACAAGAGAGACTTAAGACAACAACATACCATGGCAGCAACACATTTTTTATTTTACCATGCAAGTCAGTTTTGAACAAGTTCTTATTTTCAACGACAGCCTAGGAACAGTGGGTTAACTGCTTTATTCAGGGGCAGAACGACATATTTTTACCTTGTCAGTTCAGGGATTTGATCTTGCAACCTTCCAGTTACTAGTCCAATGCACTAACCACTAGGCTACCCGCCACACATGACAACACAGCATGGTAGACAACACATCTACAGAAGGCATAGTAAGGCCATCTGACATCATAGTAAGGACATCTTCTGACATCATAGTAAGGAAATCTTCTGACATCATAGAAAGGAGATCTGACATCATAGTAAGGACATCTTCTGACATCATAGTAAGGACATCTTCTGACATCATAGTAAGGACATCTTCTGACATCATAGTAAGGACATCTTATGACATCATAGTAAGGACATCTTATGACATCATGGTAATGATATCTTATGACATCATACTAAGGACATCATCTGAGCTGTCTGTCAAGTAGAAGATGCCAATTGAGAAAATCCAATTGTTTTTACTTTCCAAAACAACATGCTATTATGGTACTGCTTGGGCGACAACATGCTATTATGGTGCTGCTTGGGCGACAACATGCTATTATGGTACTGCTTGGGCGACAACATGCTATTATGGTACTGCTTGGGCGACAACATGCTATTATGGTACTGCTTGGGCGACAACATGCTATTATGGTAATGCTTGGGCGACAACATGCTATTAGGGTACTGCTTGGGCGACAACATGCTATTATGGTACTGCTTTGGCGACAACATGCTATTATGGTACTGCTTGGGCGACAACATGCTATTAGGGTACTGCTTGGGCGACAACATCCTATTATGGTACTGCTTGGGCGACAACATGCTATTATGGTACTGCTTGGGCGACAACATGCTATTATGGTACTGCTTTGCGACAACATGCTATTATGGTACTGCTTGGGCGACAACATGCTATTAGGGCACTGCTTGGGCAACAACATGCTATTATGGTACTGCTTGGGCGACAACATGCTATTATGGTACTGCTTGGGCGACAACATGCTATTATGGTACTGCTTTGGCGACAACATGCTATTATGGTACTGCTTGGGTGACAACATGCTATTAGGGCACTGCTTGGGCGACAACATGCTATTATGGTACTGCTTGGGCGACAACATGCTATTATGGTACTGCTTGGGCGACAACATGCTATTATGGTACTGCTTGGGCGACAACATGCTATTATGGTACTGCTTGGGCGACAACATGCTATTAGGGTACTGCTTGGGCGACAACATGCTATTAGGGTACTGCTTGGGCGACAACATGCTATTATGGTACTGCTTGGGCAACAACATGCTATTATGGTACTGCTTGGGCGACAACATGCTATTATGGTACTGCTTGGACGATATTTACTAAATCGAAGTGTAACGTGCAAAGTTTGCTCCTGTCATTCCATAGAGGAAATAAATTAGACAATGAAATGTGTGTGTGTGTGTTTGTGTGTGCCCTCTCCCATTGCCCCTCTCCTGCAGGTGGATTATGCTGTAATTGCCTCCCAAGCCGGAGCCACTCTGAACAACCTGATGAGCCACGCTCAGGAACTGGTGGGCAAGCTGCGCTCCCTGCAGCTGGACCAGAGGGAGTTTGTCTGCCTCAAGTTCCTGGTTCTGTTCAGCTTGGGTGAGTATCCAAGGGGGTGGGGAACGGGAGGTTGGTGGAGAGAGGAGGAGGGGTGTCTGACTACCAGAGAGAGGGAGGCTGGGGGGCTGGGTGAGGGAGAGAGGAGGTTGGGAGGGTTGCTTAGCTTGGATGAGTTACAGGGGGGAGAGGCTGCGGTGGGGGAGGGCATTGAAGGGGAATGGAATAGAAGTGTGTGGGGGTGAGAGGTGAGGTAGGGGAGCAGAGAGAACAGGCAAACACACACACACACACACACACACACACCTGTAAGAAAGCAGGTTAAATATTCTGTGTGTGTGTTTGTTGGTCAGCCATGGGACTTTTCTCACCGTTTCCCCTTCGTAACTTGCACCTTCTCACTCCGGTAGTTTACCATTATTTCAAGACCATGTGATATGTTCCGCCTAGCCCACTGTGGACACTGGTTCCCCCTATCAAACACAGACTTCCAGGGCTGAAGCTTTCTATCAGGAATGATTGACGGAATTGTTATGTACTTGGCTGTTCGTCAAAAACACATAATATCATATCAGTTGCATTTTCACACCTGATCTCAACACAATCTCAGACCCAACCACCCCCTTCTCACCCCTCCACCTCTCCTTCTCACCCTCCTCATCGACCCCCCCCCCCTCAGTCCCACCTGGAAAAGGGCTTAACTTCTTCCACCTTCCGCTAAACAAAGGAACAGGGGCCCTTGTGTTTTTGGGTGTTTGTGGCAGAGGGGTGGGAGGAGGGGGTGAGAGGGGAGGCTGGGTGGGTGTAATGAGGGATTTGGGGGGTTGATGGTCAAAATAATTTGCCGGTAACATCATCCATAATGAAAGCCTCACCTGAGGGAAGGCCCCCGGTGCTGCCTGTTCTCTGGTGCAGCCTGTTCTCTGGTGCTGCCTGTTCTCTGGTGCTGCCTGTTTTCTGGTGCAGCCTGTTCTCTGGTGCTGCCTGTTCTCTAGTGCAGCCTGTTCTCTGGTGCAGCCTGTTCTCTGGTGCTGCCTGTTCTCTGGTGCAGCCAGGGCCCCCGCTAGACGCTACGGAGAGAGGGCTGGAAACAAACACTAAAGCCAGGAGATTAGAAGGGATCTGATTAATATCATCCCACAGTCAAGGGGAGTGTGTGTTTTTGTGCGTGTTAATGCACGCGTAAATGTGTAGGTGTGTTTTACTGTACAGTGTATGTGTGTGTGTGTGTGTGTGTGTGCGTGTGTGTGTGTGTGTGTGTGTGTGTGTGTGTGTGTGTGTAATCTACTCCATCTAAGGAGCCTATTAATAGGGAGTTAATGAAATGAGGCATGAAACTACTCCCAAGCCGTTCTGTGTGAATACAGAAAGCAACATGAGGTGAAACACTCTTTAATGTCAGCAATAGCACTGATACAAGCTACCTGATACATGTTACCTGATACATGCTACCTGATACATGTTACCTGATACATGCTGCCTGATACATGTTACCTGATACATGCTGCCTGATACATGCTACCTGATACATGCTACCTGATACATGTTACCTGATACATGCTGCCTGATACATGCTACCTGATACATGTTACCTGATACATGCTGCCTGATACATGCTACCTGATACATGCTACCTGATACATGTTACCTGATACATGTTACCTGATACATGCTACCTGATACATGTTACCTGATACATGTTACCTGATACATGTTACCTGATACATGCTACCTGATACATGTTACCTGATACATGCTACCTGATACATGCTACATGATACATGTTACCTGATACATGTTGCCTGATACATGCTGCCTGATACATGCTACCTGATACATGTTGCCTGATACATGTTACCTGATACATGCTGCCTGATACATGCTACCTGATACATGTTACCTGATACATGTTACCTGATACATGCTACCTGATACATGTTACCTGATACATGCTACCTGATACATGTTACCTGATACATGCTACCTGATACATGCTACCTGATACATGTTACCTGCTACATGCTACCTGATACATGTTACCTGATACATGCTACCTGATACATGCTACCTGATACATGCTACCTGATACATGTTACCTGATACATGTTACCTGATACATGTTACCTGATACATGTTGCCTGATACATGTTGCCTGATACATGTTGCCTGATACATGTTGCCTGATACATGTTACCTGATACATGTTACCTGATACATGCTGCCTGATACATGCTACCTGATACATGTTACCTGATACATGTTGCCTGATACATGTTACCTGATACATGTTACCTGATACATGTTACCTGATACATGCTACCTGATACATGTTACCTGATACATGTTGCCTGATACATGTTGCCTGATACATGTTGCCTGATACATGTTGCCTGATACATGTTACCTGATACATGTTACCTGATACATGCTGCCTGATACATGTTACCTGATACATGTTGCCTGATACATGTTGCCTGATACATGTTGCCTGATACATGCTACCTGATACATGCTGCCTGATACATGCTACCTGATACATGTTACCTGATACATGTTACCTGATACATGTTACCTGATACATGTTGCCTGATACATGTTGCCTGATACATGTTGCCTGATACATGTTGCCTGATACATGTTACCTGCTACATGTTACCTGATACATGTTACCTGATACATGTTACCTGATACATGTTACCTGATACATGTTGCCTGATACATGTTACCTGATACATGTTGCCTGATACATGTTGCCTGATACATGTTGCCTGATACATGCTACCTGATACATGCTACCTGATACATGTTACCTGATACATGTTACCTGATACATGTTGCCTGATACATGCTGCCTGATACATGCTACCTGATACATGTTACCTGATACATGTTACCTGATACATGCTACCTGATACATGTTACCTGATACATGCTACCTGATACATGTTACCTGATACATGCTACCTGATACATGCTACCTGATACATGTTACCTGCTACATGCTACCTGATACATGTTACCTGATACATGTTACCTGATACATGTTACCTGCTACATGTTACCTGCTACATGTTACCTGATACATGTTACCTGATACATGTTACCTGCTACATGTTACCTGATACATGTTACCTGATACATGTTACCTGCTACATGTTACCTGCTACATGTTACCTGATACATGTTACCTGATACATGTTACCTGATACATGTTACCTGCTACATGTTACCTGCTACATGTTACCTGCTACATGTTACCTGATACATGTTACCTGCTACATGTTACCTGATACATGTGTTGATATAGATAGTGGACCATCCCTTGCTCCAATACCTATCAAGGGGAGCACACCCTTTTATCAGCTACGGCAGGATACAAATAGATATCACATGTTATACAGCTACTGCAGGTATACAG